>JAWUZG010000001.1:21780000-21802500 GCA_036785705.1 Acanthornis magna
GTTTGCCTTAGAGAGTGCTTGGAGGTTCTTACGTAGCTGGTCATACATACCACAGCACCTGGTTGTTGCACAGTGTTATCATCTCATTAGTAGTGGTTTCCTCCATTGTTCCTTATATCAAGGGAAGATGGGACTAAGGAATGTGAATCCACCAGCAGTTACATTAAACATATGTTTAAAGTACTTCTTACCACTGCTACCGGAGCAGATTTATTTTAGAAAGGTGTTAGTTTAAGAGAACACATACAGAATCAAGAGAATGAGACTGGAAAATACCCCAATAGGTTATCCAGTTCATCACTCTCCCCAGCCATGATAGATGCTATCTAAAATGTCTATTAGTTCATTCTAACACTTGGGGACAAATTTATTAAAGGTGTCAGCAGAGGAGTCCCAGCATTGTCTGCAGAGCTGTAACTACTCTGTTTCAGGATAATGTGTTCTTTTACCTTTATAGCCACATATGTGAATTTTCAATACCTGTTGTTATGTAAAGTGCTTTAGAGTGTACTACTGAGCGAGTTAAGCACATTTGAATCCTGACTCCCCTGAAGTCGTGAAACAGCTTTTGCTGAGTGTTTTAGCAGAAAGAAACAGAATAGACAGAGTACATTTTCATGGAAAAATTATTGAAACTTTAAAATTCACGAGGTCAACCAGTTACAATTTTTACCTACTGGCAAGGCAAATGAACATGTAAGTAAAATATGCTCAGAAAAGGGGAAAAGAAATGGGAGAGTAAATTGGAATGCGGACAGACGTCAAAAATCCCAAAGTTTATCTTAAGGCAGACATGCCAAACTGGGCAGATGCCGTATCAGAGGACAGGTATCTTGGGCTGCAGACACACCATTACACATGTGTAAGCTGTCCAGTGCCTCTCCAGGGAATCCTAAAAAGCGGCTCCATCTTCTAGAGGTTACAGCCTGAATTAGATATCATTCAGAGAGTTTGCCACTTTACAGGTGGAAAAACTGGACCATAAGGCCTGGTTTTGATGTCCCTGCCTAAAAGCAGAAATGAGGAAGATACACAGCCACCCAGCTCTTCCCCCATCAGAGTATTCATTGTACTAGCTGTACAGAATGATACAGTGTAGTACCTTGTACAAGAAAATGTAATTAATATCAGAAAAAAATGCCTTCCCTCTATGCAAATGAGATCTCTCATGGTTTGTGTTTCATCTGAGGAGAAGGAAGAATTACATTGGCTAAGAAGGGATTTGACAAGAAAATAAAATGGAAAATAAGTCATCTACACTCACCCACAGCAAAAATCACAAAAAGATATTAAAAACTAAAATCTCTTCTCCCTCATCTCTCTCCAGTGTGTAAGGAGATGTACACTAAAAGAAGAGCCCAAACTGCTGGATGGGGAGTAGGGGTAAAAGGCAAGTAGAAAGTAGTTTCATGTTCTATGGAGGTTGTTTGAGTGCTGGCATGCAATAGGGATGAAGGAAGTTAACACCGCTGATGGGCGATTTTTGCAGAGAAATCCTGAATTAACATCCTGCTTCCAGGTTACTGCTGACACCCAGAAGAGAAACCCACGTCAAAGCCAGGAAGAGAGTTTATATAGTCTGCTCTTTCCTAATATATCAGGCACTAATACATCGTATCTGCCTGGAACTCCTCATAACAAGAAAAATAAGGCAGTGAAATGTGATGTAGATACAAACAACTAAAATATAGGGAGAAATATGTTACAAGTGGAAATGAGCATGTGTTTCAGAGTTTCGGTGCTTTTCCTCTCCGATAGCACTCCTTCCCACTGGCCAGCAGAAGAGAGAAAGAAGTGAAAAAAGGGCAAAAGATTTATGTGGGGAGAATAGGATAACTGAAAAAGAGAACAAAGCAGGGAAATAACAACGGGTAAGAAGGAAACAGGAAAGAAACGTTTCAGGGAGTGTTGAGTTTGAAAAAGAGGATTGAGAGGATTAAGAGTAAAAAAGAAGAGAAATCTAATATCCTGGAAGGTACGAATGGAGAACAAAATTTAAAAAATGAATTCTAATTATCCAAATGATAATATAGGATTTTTTATATTGGATCACACCATAAGTCTGTCAAGTTGTGTATCCTGACTGTTGTAGTGAAATGTGGGATTAAATAAGCAACAAAACAATAATAATGCATACATCGAACCAAGAAAAAAACAAAATTATTTCCCTAGCCTTGTAGCAATCAATTTGCATCCCAAAGCACAAGATTGTGTTAGTGTTAGGAAATGTTATTAATGATCACAAAATTATATGGGGGTTTCCATTCGTTTTTAAATGAACACAGCCATTTCACTTGGTTAGATTATCTCCTGTATCGGTGAATCCCTTGAGCTGACAGTACTACTAGTAGCACTAAGTAGCCATTCTTCTCCTGAGAGGGTAAGTGCAGGAGGATGAAGCAGTCTGTATGTTACAGTAGGTACCACAGCAAAAGAGTTTTTATATCCACTTCCTTATTTCCCTGTCTGTTCTTGTTTATGATAGTTTTGATTTTCTTTCTTAATGGATAACCATCAGGAAAAATTTCCTCTACTGAGAATAACATCCTTGTGAATTCTGCCTGGGTGTTTAATGCTGCTTTGAGCTCTGCCTGATGATGATCCTGAGCCCTGGATGACGTTTTAAATTTTTCAGTTCTGAGCAGTCATCTGCAGAAGAACACAAACCACTCAAAACAGACTAATGTGACCTTTCCCAAAATAACCTATCTGCTTGTTCCTGGTGGATGGTGAAGAATGAAGACAAAACTTGAGACCCAGTGTCCTAGTCAAGGAGGAAAGCAAGAGGTTTGAAAGAGATTTTACAACATGGCTTAGAAAAGAAAATACCCAGATTTTTCCACCTGGGAAGCACGGATTTGAATTTGTTACTGAGCACAGGAATGTTTTAAAAATATGCAGGCTGGTTAGAAGGTTACGTGAGCTGCTCAAAATGGAAAACAAAAATGATGTTTCCAAGAGAGCAATTATCTTGCAGCCTGAGAATTCACAACAGGTGTTACCAGGGAGGACTGTGGCAAATTGCTATGAATCCCCTTCTCTCCAAAAACACCAGCTAGAATGATCTTCCCTATCTGTTGCTTTCACCTCCCTTCTCTGCTATTGGGCATTAAACCTATGCTTGTTTTGGTGATACATGTATTTTTTGCCTTTTTAAACAGTGATATATTGCATTACTACCTAAGCAATTATATCATACTGTACCATGGAGACCAACACAGATGCCTTCCTACTAGAGTCTTTTCAGTGAGACCATGAAAGAGAGTGCCAAACTCCAAAGAGTCTGGCTGCATTCCCACACAAGTGCAAATGTCTTAAGAAATCCCAGAAGATGTAAGCATAGTTTCTCAAACTGTCTGAAAAGTAATGAACGACAACAAAATGCAAAATCAGAATAAAAAGTAACTCTCTCTGATATTTTCAGTATCTCTCTTTGATATTTTCAGTATCTAAAGCAAAATTAAGAGAAAGCTTTCTTTTGTTTTTTAAAATCTGAGATTCAGAACTACCATAGTATCATCAAATTCATTCATGTTCAGTTCTCTCCTCCTACTGTGATTGTCCCTCGTTTGTTTTGGTACTTAAGGTTAGAAGAGCAAATGATGTGAGATAGCACTGGATTTTTTTTTATGAAAAAAGGCACCTCTATACCTTTACTCACACTTCCGTGGCAGTGGAAGAGCAGCTTCATGTCACAGGCATGGTTTTGTAGTAGGAATATGTTTTTGTAACAGTGAGAAAGACAGACAGTGTAATTGAGAGATGGAAAAGGAAAGAAAGCAAGAGGATTAGAGTAAATACCTCTATAATGTTTTGGCAAAATATTCTGGCTTCTGAAGTGCTCTGTAGCTTTGGTTTTATGAATGAAGAGAGAAAAAAAGTGCTTATGAATAGTAAAAACCATATTTTTGCCAGAAAACTTAATTTCTACTTTTCCACTTTAAAGCTGGAGACTCTGTGAACATTTTGTGAACTAGGCCTAAAATTTTTTATTTTTTCAGGCTCAAAACAGAACTGTCTTTTAAGATTTATGGGTTTGGGTGTCTTTTAAAGTGTAAATTACTTTTTTTGCTAATATCAAAATGACAGCCTCAGGAGCTTTTTTAAAATATGGGACTGCAGCAAATAACATGCAAGCTTCCCACACTATGCTGTCAAGAAGGCCTCCATGACATCTTACAACACCCTTGCTATTTCTGTCCTGATCCTCCCTCATGCAGGAGCTGACAATCCTGCTAAATCATGTGATAGGTTAGTGATGTGGGAAAATGTCAGCATGTGATTACAGTAAATCTCCAAACTCTGTTTCACTTTATGTGACCCATTCAGGATTCAAATTTGGAAGCACAGTGCGGTGAAGATGGAGGAGTGATGTACAGATTACACATTCCTGGGTCAGCCTGACACACAAACACAGGGGTTCACTCAAGGAATGCACTTTCCCTCTGGGTTTTCCATTGGGAATGGAAGGAAAGGGAAGATAAACCTCAGTTGGCAGCAAGGACTTCAAGGCAGTCCACTGGAAGAAGCTGAACTAAGAAATCCAGTCTGCCTTGAATGACTGATCAGGAACTTCCATTTGAAGGGCAGCTCCAAAAGTTGCTTCTGATAGTGCTAGGGGTTGCCAGCACCATCTCTTCCCCAAAGGAATTTTCACCTTGGAAATCCACTGATTTACTGATTGCATCTATATTTTCCATAGGTGGTGTATAGAAGCAAATTAAAAAATATGTAGTTCATGTTCCCCACTGGGTTTCACTGAGTTTTCTTTGTTAAAACTGGATTTGCTTAGAAAACATTTTAATTAAACCATTAGTATGTCAATCATGGATATATACTTAGTTAATGGTGAAAGCTACCCATGTTGCTGGGAAGACTGTAAGATATTACATAGTTTGAATTTCCAGGTATATTACTTCCAACAAAACTCTCAAGGCTCTTCCCTCCTTTGTATTTTAAGCCAAGTTGTGCAATTTGTAGACCCCCAGAAATCTGGAAATACATGAAGTTGGTCATTCTGTGCACTGTTAGTGTCAATCTTGAAATCAATAATTTCCATTTAGTATAATAAACTGGAGAGAGAAATCAGTTCAGGTAATTAGGAAACAGAAAAAAAAATAAATGGGTGCATAATTTTTTCCTTTTTCCTCTCTGGTTACTGGTGCCAGGACCCAAGGGAATGGCATGAAGTTGTGTCAGGGGAGATTTAGTTTGGATATAGGAAATAGGAAAAGCTTTTGCATCCAGAAGGTTCCTGAGCACTGGAACAGGCTCCCCATCTAATTGGTGATGGCAGCAAGCCTGACACCATTCAAGGAACATTTGGAAAATTCTCTCAGCCACATGATGGTATTCTTGGGGCTGTCCTGTGCAGGGCAGGGAGTTGGACTCGATGATCCTTGTGGGTCCCTTCCAGCCCAGGATATTCTATGATTGTGTATGATTCTATGGAAGCAGACATGGTCAAAAGTAAAGTTGCTGTCATATAGCAATGACTAAAGACCAGAAGTAAGGTTTTGAGTCAACACAGGAGTAGCAAGGTAAGCAGCCCGGGAGCCTTGAGGAGATGGGGAGGCAAGATGGAAACCCAGAGTGTAGGAATTAAAGGACCATCCAGATGACGGTGAGTACACCAGTCACTCAGTAACACCTCAGAAGAGAGAAAAGGGTTTCCCAGTGGAATACAGGTGAAAGAAACCTTGCCTAATCTCACCCATGCTAAGTTGCAATTGTGTTTGTGTTCCTATGGCCTTCGGAGAATAAGAGGCATATCACACAGTATGTTACCTTCCCTCCCAATTTATATGTATTGCAAATATTTTTCTAATTCCATTTCAGGTCTGTTCAGGAAGTGAATAGTGTGTTTTGTTTTTAAACCTAGAAGCTACATGCTATAAAGCATAAAATAAAATACAGCACCACAGGGAGCCCAGCTGCCACATAGAAAGTTGATCTCTCTTAAACCCTGTGGCCTGAAAGAAAAAAATGAGTTTAGACATTTTTATAGGATTTCTCCAGCTAAAGCCCACCTTCAAATCCCACTTAACTTACTATGTTTACATGTGTCAAATTTTCATTATGTAATAAACAAGAACATGTGTACAAATATGAAGAAACTAAAATCAGATGGTTGGTGGACTGTAGGAGATTGTGATTATTCAATTCCCTGTTAATATCTTTCCAGAATGTCACATCCAGCTGCAGATTTTGGCAACCTATAGCCATTTCACCAGCCTCAAACAGTTCTTTGTAAATCACAAAATTGCCTTTTGTAATACAAAATTAGACACTCCATATATTTTAGAATTCAGTAGCTCTAAAAGACCGATACCATTTCTGAATATCACTGGATTTCACTGTAGATGTTATTTTTCTGTGATATTGTAGAAGAAACTTACCCTTATTGGACTTCTCACTTACAGTAATATCAAATTAAGCAGTATCACAATTATACTGATTCCTTTTCACATAATAGTGCTAGAAATGATCACATTTTCTGTGAGTCTGGATGTGTGGATATGACATGTACCTGACCAGCCACAGAGGATGAAGAACATACAAATGACATGAAGATAATAGACAGCTACTTGTCTGCAAAGATAAACAGAGAACCAGCAGCTGGAGCTGCTGAACTGGGGGAAAAGGGCAGGGAACACTAAAGAGATGAGAGGCAGAAAAGGCTTTTGAGGACCGGTCTGATGCAGGAAGGGTTCATCTCATCCTCCAGCAGAGGAAGCCTGTTGTGCATCGGTAGGGTACCAAAAGGTAAAGGAGTGACAAGACCAGGCTTAAAATATCTCAGGCATTAATCACTCTTATTATTAATATAGGTCTTGCCCAACAGATATAAAAGCAGCAAATATCACAAGTCTAAAAATCAGCCAGGCAGTACAAATAATACAGAAACAGAGAAATTAAGATACTATCAGACTGTCTCACTACAAAGGCCATGGTGGTAGACTCCTTTGCTGAAATAGGGAATTTCAGCATCTCAGCACATTTTTGAGAACTTGGTACAAACAATGGGGAAGCTTAATAGCCTTGAAGTAATTCCATGGATGACAGTATCTTCCACCAGAGCTCGTATTCAGTAACTGCTGCTGTGGAATATGTGTGTTCTGCAGCTAAACACAGAGACCCATGCAAGAATTGTTCTCTGCAAAGGCCATCTGGAAATATGGGAAGACACTTTTGCCTCTGTCCTTTGAAATGGAAACCAAAAACTTCACTTACACAGTCACCCTGCAGCAGGGGAAACTTGGTGCTTATTCCCAGTTCTGATCAGGTCTTGTCCTCTTGGAAATTTTAGAGATAGTAAGAATTCAATTTTTTTTTCCTGAACTCTATCTTCAAAAAGCACTTTCCTTCTCTGAGGGTGCATATTTACAATAGGTCTACAGGAACACAAAGCAGCAGCAGCAATGATTCATGTCAAGCTTACCGCAACAGAGTAAAACTTTCCTTGCAGCATTTTTTCCTCTGTCTAAAACCACCGATGTGCTGCCAAAATTATCCTGGTACCCAATGTACGAGGTCTTGATGAGCAGACTGTGATGAGGCAAAACAGTCAGAGATTTGGCTAAAAATGGAAATGTTCTAGAACTCCTTGATCACCTTATCAAGACCCTGGGTAAAGTATAGCTCGTGGAGCTGCCTTAACAGGGCTGTCAAAATATCTCTGAAAAAATCTTTCTCAAAAGAATATTAACAAAACTAAGCAACCATTGGGAAAATCAGCTACTCTGACACGGATTAGATATCAACAGACAGAAAACAAAGCAAGAATAATGCACGAAATTTCAGCATCACGGATAGTTAATGTTTAGATGTCTCAAGTTCCCTGATTGGGCAAATGATACTGACAGTTTTTGCAGCACTATAAAAAAGAAGTGAATATTAGTATAATCAAAAAAGAGATAACAGTTTATCACTTCAGATAAATGCCCTGCATTTAGATAAACATGCACAAAATTTTTAATTCGTGTTTACATGTAGGATAAGACAGACCACAGTTGCTAACCTCTGCCTGCAGCAATAACTAAGCCATTTCATTTGCATGTAGAGATTTAATTTAGGTTTTATAAACAAAACTGTAGATTAGAAAGACTGAAAAACACACTGCTTTATCTGCTGAATGTCCTCAGGGCCAGAAAGAGGGATGATTTCCACAAATCATCTGCAAAGAATCTTATTTTCCTGGAACAAAATAGTGTTATGCACCATTTTACAATACTTAATGAAATCCCTAAGCTCTTGTTGGAAGTCCTTCTCACATAAGAAGGACCTTATAGCCCAGTAGTTGTTGTGGGGTTTTATCCACTTTGCAGCCAAATGCAGTGTGTTGTGAAGGTGCTCACTGCCAGGCAGGAGGAAGCTGCTTCACTGCTAATAATGATATTTTCTTCAGGACTATGATACATCCATAAATTTTTCCAGCAAGAAAATCTAGCAGCTGCTCAGGGACAAACTATAGGACAATTGCAAGGGCCTCACCAGCTTTGAGGCAGTGAGAGTCCTTCACAAAACCAACTGTTCAGGAGCAAATCCCATCACCTCTCCACCTCCCCCTCATCACTGCCTTACACACACAAGCAGCAATCAATCGGCCCCCAGCTGGCAGACACACTATTTTTTCTATTTAACAACCTCCAGGGTGGTCTCTTTCACTAATCCCCCAGGCTGTACAACTGAGCTGGATCTGAAGTAGCTTCTGCAGTCAGCTGTTGGGAGGTACATAAAATGTCGGAGTATTGCTTGTTGGCAACAAGGCATTCCTGTAAGTTTTTTCCCCACAGTCCCTTCTCAAGCATACCTTTACACTCTTCTCACATATTGTGCATTTGTTGCTTAATATTTCTGAGATTACAGTGAGATTTAAATCATGGATCAGGGCAAGGAAAATAACATTTAACTGGAACACTGTTTTAACTCTGAAAGTTTCTGGTACAAATCAAAGCTGAAAACGGAGACAAAATACAACAGTTTTTAAATCAACCAATTTGAAATATGGCAGTATACCGTAAGAAATATGAGCCCATGAATTCTCCAAGTGAAGCCTTCTTTGCAGTGCCAAGCAAGCTCTCTCGGCGTGCGAGAGCAGATTACCTGTGGGGCACTTTCCACCTTTGCCCCTGGGAGCTGACAGGGCTGGGCTCAGCTCAGTGCCCACGGAGTGGTCCCCTCTGGCAGTAATGTGAGGCATTACCAATACCTTCCTCTTCCCGCCTAAGTGCTCTCTTTATTGGACTTGAGCACACGCACAAAATTGACCTTTAAATCCCGGATACATTCACCAGGCCAGCTCCTCACTGAGCGGCTTCAGTGCTACCTGACATTAGCCTCCAGCAGGTTCAGTGGTAGCTCAGAGACACATTGTCCCCAAGCAGAACTCCTACAGATCCTCCACCCTCAGATCTGAATATCATGGGCTACGTTCTCAGATAGCCAAGCTAATACAACTCCTCTGCTTTATAGTATTTTATACATGCTGTGGTCCTGGCCCATTTTTTCAGCTTTATTCCCGAATCACTTGTGTAAGCAGTGTCAGAATTTGGTCCTAAGAACAAATAATATCTTTTGAAAATAGATTCTTGGAAGATGAGGTAGAAATGTTTGATGCTGGTGAACCTTAAAAAAGGATTTAAGTTAGCTAAGCTGATTGGAAGGAAAACCTGCTAAAATCCTGATAGTAACATCAATGCATAAAACAGAGCACTCCTAAAATAAAATTAAAATAGGTCAGAAGTTTTCAAATTAATACTTTCATTCATTCTGTCTGCTGGAATAGGTTTTGTGGAATCACTCATCATTTTAATGCCCTTAATTCATCCTGTTTAAGAACCAAATATTACATAAATTATTATCAAAGTTTTCTTGTATCACTTATCTTATTTTTAACAACTAAAGAATTATTACCAAATATATACACCACACACATTAAAATGTGCAGAGACCACAAAACATTTAGATTAATACTAATGAGATAATCCACCTGCCTATTTCACTGCACAACAGCTGCACAGATTTAAAAGGGTTCAATTAAACTTTATTCAGTGCATAGATAATTGATCCAATGTGGAGAATGATGTCACTGGTAGGTTAAAAAATATGTTTTACCTTTTAAAATAAAATTGTTCCATTAGAAAAACTGGAAATATAAACTTGACACATAAATCATTCTGGTAACTTTGTTTTATAGAGCAACAAAAAGAAGGAAAACGAAGCAAAATCACAGCAGATACAACAAGCAGATGCCCATTATTTCATCTCCTCTCAAAGAAAGGAAATAGAAATCTAAATGAAACATTGCTGTTGCTCTCCTTTCATATCGGAAGTACAATTACTCTTTGTTATTTCACTGTATTTGTCTTTGTTTTTTTTTCTGACAGCTTCCATTTTCTTAAAGGTTTTGTCTTTCTACTCTCCACAGCAATGAAACACCACTATTTTCCTATTTTAATTACTAATTTTAGATGGTACCAAGGTTGTGTAAGATGCTAGTTTAATAAATAGAGAGGAATTAATCTTTGAAGATCTGTCCTGTCCACCATATGCCTGGGGCACACTAATGGTTGCTGGGGAGCCTTTGGTGGACCAGGAGAACATACTCAGGCCTCCACTCCAGGCTGCTGAAGACGAAAGCACAGCTTCTTGCCAATTTTGTATCTCTCTGTATTTATGGTAGTGGACTGCAAAATACATAATTTCTGGATACAACATAGCATTATTTTTGACACTGCTAGTGGCAGTCAATAATCTGCCATTCCATCCACTTCATGTCAAGATATTACAAATATTATTAGAGAGAAAGGGCAAAATATAATAATCATCTCTCCACTGAGACATTACTGTAGTTTTCATCTTTATTTCAGTTGTTATCCAAAGTTGGCATTGACTTTAATCTGAGACTGTCAAAGTAATTTCAGAGAGAAACTGAGGAAAAGGTAATTTAAACTGCATATGTCACCAATAACAGGTTTCTCTTTTGCAAAAGTAACTTTAAACAAGTTCTCACTCACCAGTATGTTGTATGCTCACCAATGTGATGGAAATACCTGCTCCCTGATTAGTCCAGGGCCCTGAATGCTTCTGACCATGTCAGAGCTGACCCAGAGGTGTTGTTGGATACACTTACAGATCCTGAGCCAGATATCCACAGTGCTCCCTCCTGCCAGAGGCAGGATAATCTGCTGTGCTATTGGTGCACCCTAAAGTGATGGGAACTTTGGACCCAATTGCTTGAGTCACTTGATCAATATATTTCATACAATAAATTCTGGAGACAAATTTTACCGAACTGAATTAACCATTCAGTCATGATACTCTTTACTAGTTAGGGCATGATATGTTACAGTAAATATGTATCTCCTTCCCATTGCGCCTGTAAAACTTACTGTTGTTCTGACTCTAAACAAGAAAAACAGTACTTAAAATAGCACTCTTCCTAAACGAGGGTATTTCCTTTACCTGTGTATAGCTGTGCATGTTAAATGAGTTTTTGGTGAGTGAACCAGAACAAGCAGTGTGTGCCAACACCATGTGTGGAGGTGAACACACATAGAGAGTAAATCACACTCTAAAGGGTTTCTGAGATTCCTTTACTTATCTATGATTTTGGATTGTTGCTTCTTGAAATTTAGTGTAATTAAAGTTACTATAGATATATTCCAGACAGATAGACACACTTATTAATATACATATACTACAGTTCATTGTTCTTGACTGTGAGGGCATATGATTATTGACACTGTCAATTTTTATCTCATTACTCATCACTGCTTACTCCGAGTCCTAATAGTATATTTCCACAGAGTTTGTGTGTGCTGCAATGTAAATTCTGACATTGCTAGTGTCAGTCACTAATCTAACTCATTCAGTTCATGTCAAGATGATACATCACAATGCTCAACAACTGTCACTCCTGCTTTAAATAGATCTACATTTTTCTCAACTTTACAATTAAACACACCTACATATATGTATCTTCGATTCCATATCAAGTTCCGCTTTAACAATATGACCGTGAAAGTCAACCAAAATATTTTTCAAAGCAATTACTAAACGGGATGGGGTTTTTCCTGGTTTGGTTTGGTTTGATTTTTACAAAACTCTTTTGAAAACTAAAAGCAAACTGAAAAAATCCAGACGTGTTTAAAGTTGTTTGTAGGTCCACATTTTTCTCCCCCAAACATAAAAAACAATTTTTTTTTTGTCACCAACTTGTCACTTCTGTGTGCTTACTAGCACTGGTTTATAGTGTGTCCAAATTGATGTTTAAAAACCATCTCTTTAAAAATGTTTACAAATATCAAGGGTTGATTAGAGTGTTTAAATTAACTAACATAATTTTTGGTTTGAGCAAAATTTTAAAGGAAAACCTAAGCTTGGTACCATTTAATCCTCTTCCTTTTCTGGAGTTATTCCTCTGCATCTCTGTTTCTGTGCTGTAGTTATCAAGTTTATGTTATTTCCTACAGAATGCCCAAACTATGGTTATTCTTCCTTATGCTTCCCAAATATTACTGTATTTTTGTTATAGATCTCCTGATAATATACTCGATTCTTCCTTTACCTAAGTTTAGCATTCCCTTTGTGGAATGATAACCTTTCTTCTGTGCTTTAACACAAATTTTCTTCTTTCTCTTGCCCTGGTCTGGCCAGTGGAGGTACAGAGGAGCTGTTTGGGCAATTGGGCTCATCCTTATTTTAGCTTCACAGGCTGAGCACTCCTCTGACAGGCAGGGCCAGGGAACAGGATCCTGTAAAACACCCCAAGGACAGCACCTATGCCTCTCTGCTGTCTGCATCAGCCCAGGGGTAAACTGGTTTGTATTTGGATCAACAAGGAGCAAGAACTGCCACAGGAGCTGTTGGGCTCTCCTTTGCACTTGACAGGCGCTGAAGGAAATCCTTCAGAGAGCACGGGCAAGAACAGGTTAAGTACTGAACCAATAAAATTATATAGCATCACCACATACATTTACATTTCTGGTGAGCCTGAGTTCTCAGCCAAATTATCTGCTTTAGCATATCCCTCAAGAAAGTGTACTTATATTTCTCATCCTTTGCAGCTCTAAAGGGCAAGTTTCTGTAATACAGAAGGCCCAGGAAAATACATATTTTTTGCAAAAAAATATGCAATTTTTTGAATGTGATACATTAGTTTTCTCTTTTTTTAATTTTTCCATTCACATTCAACTGTGGTTTAGTCCTCAGAAATACTAGAACCTTGAATATTTTAAAGAAATGAGATTTTGAAACAGAGAAGCTATAAATAATAGACAATTTAGTGAAGCAGCTGTACAATATAAATAGTATCTCTCACTTTTAACTCAAATGAAACTGCATTGATCTGGACAAAAACAGACTTAAGCATAGAAAAATCTGGTGTCCATGAAATTGTTTTGGTTGAATCTATTCCAATTATTTCATTGATTATGTGCATTTTTTTCCCACTGTATGAACTTACACATGTATGAGAACTTCAAAGAAATACATCCAGTTTCTAGCAGGATTTTCAAAATAATCTAACCCTTTAAAATCCTATTGGGAGCCTATCTACATTTTTAAATGCCTAAACATCCTTTAAAACCTGGCCATCTGCAACCATAATTTTGTCCTCATATAAGAATGTGCAACGTAGTTTTTGAATCTTCCTCCAATCTTTGTGGCTGACAGAGCATTTTATGCCTAATAAAATAAACACAAGGGGAAAGGAAACTTTAGTTTTGTTTTCATATTGACTTATAGAGAATGCATTAAAGAATGCAAGTTATCTGTGTGAAGTAAGCAGAAAAAAAGAGGTAGTACACTGATCTATATTTTTGCTTATTTTGCATAATTGAGAAGACATCATGATAAGGAGCAATGGTGATTTAGTCCATTGATCTAAGAAGCAAATGCCTGTTTACAATGGGCAAAGCAATATCACAGACGAACTTTTAGGAAGAGCAGTAATGCTCTTCTAGTTAACATAAGAAAGCCTAAATAAGTTTTTTTTAATATATTAATAAAATTATTTAAATCCACTGAATCACTAAAACAAGCCTGGTTTTACACAGTGCAACTGACAACAGGATTTAACCCATAAAGTAATTTAATTTTATGGATGAGCATACACAACACGCAGATAATAATAGAAAATGAAGAAGTCATATTTCCCATGGCAAACGTAACTCCTGTAGATTGCAGAGATGTAGATTATATGAATGATTAAAATGTAACAGTAGTAGAAAATACTACCTATGCACTTGGAGGTCAAATTTTAATTCCTGTGGGAACCATAACTTTGAAATTTCTGACGCATGTATTTAAATTTTCAGACATAATGTTGATTTTCATGTTGAATATAATTTAGCTTTTGGAATCACACATACCATTCCCATACTACTCAGTTCGTCTCTCAGTAAAGTATGCTTTTGAAGTAAGTGTGTTTAATATGACAGCTCTGGCACACCTCTGATTAATTGAGCTTCTTTCTAGGAGTTATACACACCACTTGATACCTAAAAGTCTGACCTGCTTTGAGTTAGGACTTGATCATCACTACTTATTCCTCTCACGAGCAAACAAGCCTAATGACAGTGTTATGGATTCAGGAAAGGTTTCAGATGCAAACACGGTAGGCTGCACAGCTAAGACATACATATATCCTTTATTTAAGATGACAAAAAACTTAAACATATCTTTCTGTACTGTCTCATGCAAACAGAGTACATCACTAGCCTGGACACCAAGTTATTTAAAGCTATTATTTAGTACTGTAATAAGTAGCAATTTAAATACAAGGTAAAATCATTACATTGTCTTGTTTACTACTGATGTTAATGTCAAGCTGACGTGTAATGCTCCTAAAAAAGGCAGCCTATGATTTGTTATCATTAAACTGTCAGTTCTGTCATGTGTTAGGCATAGATTCATACTATACTTCTTTCAGCATATCCCTTTATTTTCTATCAGTCAAAAACCAAAGTGTTTTAATTGTGTCTCTGCTATTTTTCTATTAACTGTTTCGTGCATTTTTTCTCTGGCCTTTTAATTGCAGTTTAATAGTGGTCATTAACACATTAAGGGGTGTTAGAAGAACATTTGAAGTCCTCTTGACTTCTACCAAAGTTGACACTTCAATGCTAGAGTAATTTCAGCTATTCATTTATTTAATAGTGACCTATGCAAATGTGGAACCATGTCATTTTACAAATTGACTGTAATAATTAACTAGAAAGGCAGAGTAAAATGAAACAGGTTATAATTAGAATAAAACTGCTACGGTATTACGTCAGCTAGAATAAAATAATCTCAAATGATTAAATTGGTTTCAATTATTAAGAATCAGTTTAATGTACCCACTGTTCTGATTTTTTACATTTCTCTTTTTTGTGTGCATTAGATGTCACCTCATACAATTTATGCATTTTATTCATCTTGGTAAAACAGGCATTACAAAAGTTTAATTAAGTAGTAAAAGACTTCATATTATTCCATTGAATTCTAAATTAATTGCAGAAAGAAATGATAGTGCATAGTACATACCATTCACACACATTTTGATTAGATGCATCTATTGTTAGCTAATATTTCTCTATCCCAGTGTATAGATAGAGGTACCGATATAGAGGAATATGTAGGTATACACACAGAAATAATGGTTCTGGCTCACACAGTATGTTTTAAACTCACATGAACAATATAATTTTCAACTATACTATCTAGATCTTTATCTTCAGGGGACTCATGTCACTGTTCATAATTAATGTGGAATTTTAAAATTACATTTTCCTTAAAAATTTCACCTTACTTGTTCAGTTCATTTTGCAGATTATGCATATGCAGACAAATACTGACATGCTTGTAGGTGCACATGAGCCTTCAAAAGATAGACATATTTGATTATAGGCAGCACATACAAATTTATATGTTGAAGATGACAAGAAAACATTATTTTGATCTGAATTTTCAACATGGTGGTATATTGACAAATCTGTTTTCTTTGACTCTACTTGCCATTTGTTAACTCAGCTTTAATCATGCTGCAAAATAATGCCATA
This sequence comes from Acanthornis magna, assembly GCA_036785705.1. Lineage (NCBI taxonomy): Eukaryota > Metazoa > Chordata > Aves > Passeriformes > Acanthizidae > Acanthornis > Acanthornis magna. The sequence continues at coordinate 21,796,047 of JAWUZG010000001.1, forward strand.
CATTATATGGGCAGTAGGATAGACAGCTTCTGATTTAAAGCCACTGTATTTAAGATTAAGTTTCTTCTTTCTGCTTATACAGTTTAAAATTATTGTAAAATAAAATTAGACATTTTTTTACTTGAACAAATCTTACTGTATTGCTTGATTGACTGGTCAAGTACCTTCAAGGATTTTGCCTCACTGTTCTGCAGTGAGGCTACAATCTCTGATGCTTAGATTTGTAATTATATTTCAGTAAGGTCACTGACTAAATTTAATATTTTAAGATATGTTTCCCATTTCTCCTCTGATGTGTTTGGTTCCAGCAGGGGCAGTTAAACCAGTAACCAAGTGTTTGCATGCTGTATTCATTATGGCTTTGACAGGACTTTTACAGTCTCTTTTACACAGTGGTAAACAGTATTATGTGAAACATGAGTGATCTCAGGAGCATTTCCCATGCAGTGTCTCCATCAGTAGATGGATTTTTAAAGAAAAATATTCTTGTGTGAAAAAAGTTGATGACCATGAGATGTTATTCTCAGCAGAAGAGTATTTGGAAGAAACCTTACTGGTCTGCTTGATGGTGGTTTCAGCATAAGCTTGAAGAAACAAAACACTGTTATTAACCTACATGTCCCACTGATTTGGTTATGAAATAGAATGTGCTCCATGGCATCTCAACATCAGTGGAAGTCCTGAGGCTCCAGACAGTTAGCCTCTTCTCCAGGTTCTCAGGAAATATTTCAGGAACCCATGAACCTTTGACCACAGGCCACCAGACAAGCTGTTTAGAATCTCAGAGCCTATACCTTCCATGCCCTTCATGAAGCAAGATGCTGACTGCTGATGCAGTCGATATTCCAGCTTGTGAAGGACCCTCTCACACCCTTACCTTTCTTAGTGGTCCTATGAGTTTGCCAAAATCACTTTAACACCTTCCAACTGGAACTAGACTTCTTTTTACTGTATTGTAATTAATGTTATGCAGTTAAAATAATTTATTTATTATTAATTACATTTTCCAAATGTAATTAAATTTCTTTGCATGGAACAAAGACAATCACTAGATCACTGTTAACTGTATTCATTCCACAAAATATAATTAATATGGCAGATTATGGAAGTTCAGTACAAATAACCCATTCCTGTATGTCTTACACCTGTTAAATATGGATAATTTACACAAAGAGTTACTCTATCCTAGAACAATCGCTTTGCAAACCTTTGTGACGTATTTGCTGGAAATCTGCTTTTTGAGCACTTCCTATCACATTTCAGCAAACATTGAAGATCCCAAAGATGGCACATGCAAGAATTTGAAAAATTCCTCTCAACTTCTCAAAGAAAATCAGGAAAATAAATATTAGTGTGTGCAAACTATACCACATACATAGAACTTTACAAGAAAATAGTCTAAAGGAGACTTGGCACTCGTATGAAAGATTGAGGCAAATATGGCTATTGTGTGACTGATATGCAGCAGAGATGTCCAGTGGCTACAGCAGGAAGTTGAGAGGCAGAGGGACTCAGTGGCATTGCTGGTAAGCCTCTGGCAAACCATAAGGTTTCTTTTAGTCTCTGGTCTACAGAGTTCCTGCAACCTATACCTCACTCCCAAAAAATAAAAAACATATAATAATGTCAGTGTTTGGCATGTGGTTTAAACTTCTCTAAGATCTGGAAGTCCTCTCCTGCTGGTTAATGTCAGTGGAGAATGAAAGCAGCTACTCTGAGCCTTAACAGCTTTTAGGTGGCTATGGGACTATGTAAATTAATGATGGGATTTAGTTTGGATAACCTAGCCTCCTCTAGATGACTTAGTTGTAGTTCAGTTCTACTATTACCAACATTCACCCATAACATGGGCTAAAAAAAGCCTACCTATCCTGTTCACTATCCTGAAACTTACCCAGTTCCTGATTTATCATTTCCATGGCAGCACAAAAAGGGATATAAAATTAATCACTCATGATGTCCCAGCAAATATGTCTCAAAACGTCTATAAAATCTTGGCTGAATAAAATCCATATATGTCGAAAGGAAAAAAAAATCAAAATAAACTTCTGTAACCAGTTCCTTGCTTTTCTTTCTCTAATAACTTTAAGGGAGAGAAAGTGAGAAAAAAATGTAGGCTATGAAGTCCTCCATGCAGGGCAATAGAACCAAGAAAACAAGGATCCCATAAAACAAGACTACCGCTGCAGCTCACGCTTCACTGTTGGTAATCTTCAGTTTACTCCACATCAGCCCTCAGCTTTCAACCCCAACAGAATGTTATCAGTTATGTCACCCCCATTCAAAGCTTTCGTGGTCTCCCTTCTAGTACAGTTCCATGTAATAACCATCCTAAAGTTGTGAAGTAACCATCCTCTTAAACAGAATCAAAGTCTCTATTCACAAAAGCCTTTATTTTGTATTCCTGCATCAACAGGAGCAAACACTAACTTACCAAAACAGAGAATGAGAAAAGAAACAGTAAAGGAACATTCTTTATCCCACGATGACTCAAAGGACTCTTTCCATGCTGCAGGACTGGACTGCCAGAGGTTAACCATTCTTTGCTTTGTCTCTTTTTTTCAGAATAACTAGGGAGACCTTCCAGTTTTACCTGTCTAGCAACCATCACTTTGAATTCTGTGAGTAAGCTAGCTTCAATGATTCATTCTTACACTTCTTTTCATAATTTTCATGCTATTTTATGGCCATCAATAAAGCTAAAAATCCCCAAAACTGTTTTCCTTTTTCAAAAATCCTATTATACATATCTTTAATAGTTACAGTGTCTTCCCTATAACATGTCTAGGAGTAGAGTCAACAAGTTCAACAGTACCACTTGCTGCATTAAGTGGTAGACTGTCAAAGTAGTGGAGAGATCCCAGCTGGGCTATAAGCTGAGGTTTCCACAGACAGAGTGAAAGAACATGGAGCGTAAGACAGGATCACCTTCCTTTTTTTCCCATTTTGCTTGCTCTTGTAGTCACTAATTGCTATTTACTTCCAAAGAGCAATTTGCTATTGAAAGAAAAGATTCTTATAAACCTGACAGGGACTGAAGTAGGACAGCTTGTACAAGCAGAGGTGGTATGCTCAGATTTATAACACAGTCATGGCACAACAGGAGTTCATGGCATTTATATGAAAGAGTTGAGTTTTTTCTGGCAAACATTAGTCTGATTGTGGGTTTTTTCTCCTGTAAAAACTTGCCTGTTACATAAAGCAACTTATGTCTTCAGAAACAGCAGTGACACCAGTGATGGGTGGTGTCATAGATTATCCCTCTTATAAAAATTTGGTTGATGAAGTGAAAAAAGTTGTTTGTAGCTACAGGACTGATTGTGGCTACTAGCTTTTTCCTTTTGTAATTCCCATTTCTCAACTTCATATGAGATTGACACTAAGCTTTGTCACTGACAGCTTGCCTATTTCAGTGAGATTCACACAAAGAGAATGTGTGAAAAACTGAAATGAGAAGGTTCTGTTTGTAGATTGTTGTAAGGCAGGAAAGTAATATATGTGTTGAATGTGACTAGGCAGAACTTTAGAAACAAGAATCCCATTACTTCTTTCCTTTTTGCTAAAGGCATATTTGACTTTGCTGTCAATAGCACTTGCAACAGTGAAACAAAAAGGAAATGTGTACCCATATTGCAAAACTTTGACTACTGCCTCAATATATCAGTGCACATTTGGATATGAATGCATTTTTCTGGCAATGAGTATACAGTAGAACTGATTATCACAGTGGAGATAGAGATGTTCAACATTTAAACTTGCTTCCAAATTTTACAGCTTTTTTTGTCAGAGTTAAAATGCCAGCTACAGATGTGAACATCCAGAGATGCAGTCTGATATCCAGTATGGTTCCAGATGTACTCATCACTATGATTTACTTCTGTATTGCTTTCTTCAAATCTCCTTGATTCTTTTTTTTTTTTTTTTGATTTGCACATAGTATTAGTCTGCCATTTAACTTTAATTTTTTAAGCTAACTAGAAAGAAGGGGCTGAACAAATATCGGAAACATTTTCTTTGAGTATCCATTTGAATTAAACAGCCAGGTAACATTTGACCATGTTTGTGACCCTTTCGTGTTTGCTTTTCATGAATTTTCAAGTGTTTGATCTCTGTTAGGGAATGGATTAGCAAAAAGCAAATTTGTAATTCAAATGCTGGAAACTCCACCAGCACCAATTTAAAATTGTATATTCAGATATTATATTTGAAATTTGAAATTCACATTGATTTGATTAATGAAGTGAGTTGCAGCCAGCTCATGCGTCTCCATATGTCTGCTATTTCACCTGGGGAGGAAAACGATAAGGTCTTTTCAACAATCCTCATACCTAAATCTAGTCCTATTTTTTCAATTCTGCTTGTGTCCTGGTGTGATTTAGTGCAGCCCCTGAGCTGTTCTAACTTCTATCAGTTGTGAAAATCACCACCAACTCTGCTACCATGTAGGGGTGGTGAGCAGATCAAATTGGCTGGGCTGTCATCTGGGAAAAACAACTGAAGTCAGTGAAGAACATGTCTCACTTAATTATTTGTAATTTTGTTGTGGAGTGTATCAGCAATATGTCTACTGATTCTAATAATTCTTACCTATTTTAAAAATGTACAGTTTCACAAATATTTTGGGAACATTCAAAAGTGACATTTTAAGGCTAAATTATTAATTGCAAATTATTCACTGAGTTCTGATAACATAGATAAAACTGACTGTTCCTTTCATCTCTGTTGTCTTGCAAGGACAAGTGCCAACTGTGTGCTGTCACTTGACAGAATGTGAAGATGCACCAAAAACATGTTTCCAGTGAAATACAAACACTGCAGTCGTATTTGCTGTGTTCTGTATACATGACTCTTTTGGCGGTAAAGCATGGAATACAGAGGAACCTCAAAACATTTCTGAAACTGAGAAGTCTCATAGGAAATTTTTTTTTTTTTTAATAGGATGCATTTTTGATGCATCTTATCTTACCACCCATTCTGCCCCTGGGGCAATCATTTAACCAATCCATGGGGAAAATGGTCTTTCTTACTATGCACAATAACTTCACATTAAAACTTCAAAGCTGTTTAAAATACACTAAGAAAAGTTCTAATTTATTCTGTTTTCTTTCAATACTGGCAAAATTCCTTGATCTCCACATTCTTATGTCAAACTCACGGCCTGTCCCCTCTTTCTTTCTCTATTTGTTTTTTTCTCTTTCCCAATGGATGCGTTTGCTAAAGGACCAACATATTCAGCAGCATATTACCTATGGACGGCAGAAGTGATGAGAAGAAACTGACTTTCATAAAAAAGTCTGTTTTCCGTCCTATATAAACACTTTATTTTTCATACAAATTGATTTTCCTCAGTCAGAATTTGTTTCCTTTTTTCTGTTAAAACAAATAAACAAACAAAAGAGAAACGGTGATAACCCTGCGTCATTCATTGATATAATGCTGAGATCAGCATGTCAAGGATGAGGAAGTAGATGCAAATAGATGATAAGTGAAACTGTAACGGCCATATGTGAATATTTTAGAGCTATGAGGAGCAGAAAGCATAACCTGAGCTACAAACACATTTCTGCTCCATCAGTGAGTAGGGAATTAATTCTTTGGCATATGCCATTCTTTCCAACTGAGTTTCGGTGCAGTGATACAAGCAGAGGATGGGTTAAGACTTTTTTTTTTTTTTTTAAATATGCTATGGACATGAATGTGTTAATATGGAAGATTTTTCTTTTTTTTTTTCAGCAGAGTTCCATAAACTACTTGCATTTGTTTATTACTGTGAAACCATTCCTCATGCTCAGGCATTCACAAGATTTTTGGCTCAAACAGGTTGAGTTGATCCAGGATTTTCCTGTTAAAAGCCTAGATAAGCTGGAATCAGCAAATACTGTCCATCATCTTAACACATGGACACAAAGGGAGAAGTTTTAACAAGCACTGGCTGAAGTGGGAAAAGCTAGATGTAATAGATTATCCAGCTGAAAAAACAGACTGGAAATATACTTTAGAAAACTCAACTTACAGAGTTTTGCCTAATAAACCACATGCATCTACTGTACTAAATCTCACTTGATTTCAAAGAATCATTACAGAGACCTATTTTACTCCCATTCCTGATAAAAAACTTGGTCCTGTCCTAAAAGGATACATACACTAGTTAGGAACATTGCTGCTTCTGTTTCTCTGCACTTACTTTTTCATTCTGAAAGGTTTCAGAAGCAGAGTAGGTGAGTTACTTGGGACAAAATCTGAGCAAACTTGAAAGTGAACCAAACCTCAGAAGGGTTCTCCTTGAACAGTGGAAGGATGCAGTAAATTTTTTTCAGCCTATTTCTGGTTTTCACACACCTTCAAAATTGCAGGTTGTATTTGGCGCTGGAAGTGGGAGCATGGAAAAGAATGGAAAAGTTTGCTCCTCAAGAATTTCCAGCCCAGCTTTGCAGGCTTAGGGTTTGAACATGTG
>JAWUZG010000001.1:21807500-21840000 GCA_036785705.1 Acanthornis magna
TACAAACTTTTTCTTTACTCTAGTTGTGGAATATTGCATCCACACAGTATAAAAGTGTAGAAATTTTGCCACACTCTTAAGAAACTTGCCATAGAAACTCTATTGCCTATTCCAGGTCTTTAACTCATGCCAAAATCTTTTGCATGTGGCAAAGAAAGTGTCCTAAACCACGTTAAATTTTCCTGTGTAGGCAACTGTTTGGAAAGAAACTTCAAGAAGGTGATGCTGCCAGGTTATTTTAGCTGACAAGCCTTAGCTGTGGAAGGTCACTCCGAGCCTTTAAATAAGCCTGCTCTTCCTCATCAGCTTGATAAGCAATCAGAACTGAAGCCTCAGGACTGCTTTTTGAAGCACACAAAATTAGGTGTCTGAGTTAACCAGAATAAATGCTCCCTAAAACAACATTATGTCTAAGTGCAGTAAAATAAGGTCTATAAACAATGTAGCCACAACAAAATCTGTGAAAGTATTTGTGAAACAAGGATTGTAGAATAAGATATAATTACGATGGTAGATGGTAGAATCCTAATGACTTTTCCTGGTTTTGCCAAGACCAAAAAAATAGTTACTTACCTGAGTAAGTATCAAAACCTTTTTTTTTCCCTGAGCAGCATTCAGTAGTTATTTTCCTATATATCTCAGCTATAAGCTTGTATTCATCACCTACCACGAACTTCACATACTCAGTGGTCCTCTGTAGGTTTCTAATTTCTTCTTCTCCAGCAGGGCTTTTTCCTATTACATTCCTACCCTCTGTTATCATTACCATCATTTTCTTATGGCACAGATGCTCTTTGGGCTTAAGATGAACCCAAATGTGTTGGAGGTAACTGAGCATAATCGGTACCTGATTTTCCATTGCAGTTGGGACAGCAGCAACTGATGCCATGAGTACAGACACAGACTTGCTGGTCATGGCTACAGAAGCACTCAGACTGGGATAAGCATGGGAGAGAACAGATGTGTGATGTAGGCACTGCCAGAGGATATATTACTCCTTTGTTAAATTGGGATATTTCATTTAATGTATATACAAAGGAGAACATAAAGGAGAGTCTGGCATATTCATCCATTTTTAATTGTAAATTGCTTGATGAAATAGGAGATTGGAGTGGGGTTCTCCAACTAAGACAAGATGAAAAAAGAGTTATTCCATAGCTGATGAAGTTTTTGTCCCTATAATGGATAATTATGGAATAACCCTCTTTTATAGGTGTTTAAAGATATGAAAATGCTCTCAACTAAGTAGCTCTCAACTCTTACATCTTCTATAAAAGCCTGTGATTTGCCACAGAAAAAAAAGCCCAAAACTATATTTGATCTGCTTTTATTCAAATGTTTACACTGTATGCAGAGGGGCATCTCCATATGGGTGCAGTCATCCACCCATCTGGATCTCAATGGAGAATTTATGGGTATGAAGCTGCCAGCACTCAGGAGCACAGACAGTCAGGCTGTACTATTCAGAGCTATTAAGTATGGACTGTGTGCCTAAAGTTAGAAACATACTGTGGAAATACCAGTTATATGACTATGAAAGCACATGTCCACGGAAAACACACTCTTAATGTTTACTCTTGTTCATATTGTATGTTTGCAGTGAAGTCTGGAGATTAAGAAAATATATATTTTTTCTTTTACCTCTTGAAAATATATTTAAGCAACTTGAATATGAAACACTGGAATTTCTTAGTGCATAGTTCTAACAAAGGATGGGAGGGGGGAATGGATACAGTTTATTTGTAAATTAAATAAATACGTTTCTTCCATACCCTTGAGAGCTGGCTGATTTATCAGTTAATAAAATAATCATACACCACAGACTTGTGCTTCCAATTTATTTTAAAAAGAAATAACATTGCATTTTTGACATATATGAATACAAATGTAACACTAGAGGAAACTTTGTGAGTAACCCTGTATATATATCAGCAGCCCTGCATGAATAACCTTACTTGCTTTCTCTCTGCTATTTATGGGATGGATTCTGCATAAACACTTATTTCTTCAACAATTCCTAATTTATGTGTATGACCCTATAAAACTCAATGTGACTACTGACTAGAAAAAAACCTATTTGTCTGAATAAAGAATATAGAATGTTTATTTAACACAAGTGAAAAGGAATTTAGTTTTAAATCTGCAACTAGATATCACTAGTATTTACACCTCACACCATAAACCTAATATGAAATGTATTATTTAAAAAAAAAGTGTCTGAATTGACTACTTTTCTTGCTCAAAAATGTTGATCCAAATTTCAGAACTGCTGAATTAGGACAAATCCAGACTTTGCTACGAAGAAATGTTCATGTGCACCTCTCAGAAGAGGAAGGCTTATGTCTCTTAGCAGACTGGTTTTAATTTTTTTTTTTACTTCCTCTTAAGTTTTGTGACCAACAGAACAGCAGAAAACCACATAGGAAGGTTATAAATAGAGGTCAGTGAATGGCAGGTCTGGGGTTCCATGTGGCAACCCAGCCCAGCAGTGACTGTGAGAACACAGTGAGCATGGATCTGAAATCCTCTGGTGAAAATGGGGCTCATTCCTGCAGCCTTTGCATCAATAACTGACTTCAGTGGGTCTGCTTGCATCAGTAAGGAGTAGTCCCCTGAGCAGACTGTGCCATTTCAGACCCTTGGTTTTTGTTTTTCATGTGAAGCTGGACTTTTTGGCATTCCCATCCCCGCTCCTCCTGTCTCCTGCTCTAATCTTCTTCTATTTTTTGGACGTATGCTGCTCCCTCTCTGCTCTTTAAATTCCCTCTGCTCCCTTCTGTATATCAGCCTCAGTTCTACTTCGTTATTTTTGTTGCTTTCTTTGTCCTCCCTCCATCACTACTCCAGACACTTCTCTCCCTTTGCTAGTGCGTTTGGCTCCTTGGGGACCCTGAACACTCCCCCACAACTGAGCAGATTCTCATTTCCAGTGATATTTTAAAAACTCTAGGCTATATTCTTATCTCTTGAGAGAAAATTAAAAATAAAGAAAAAACCCCACAAAACAAACAAAAAAGCCCCTTTCCTCAGAAACTCCTCTAGTTTAAACTCAGGAACTTCCAGTCAAATTCTCTTTTCAAAGGGACAAAGGAGGTTGAGACCTACAAGGATGCTATGGCACACCACCCCTGAAGTTCACGGAGTCACTGGCAATTGCCAGAGGCCCTTGGGCTCAATGTATTAATCCCTTCTGCAAGGCAGGAAAGCCTTCTCTCCCATGCCAGCAGTAGGGGTAAAATGTTGGTGTAAAATTTTCTCTCTGAGGGCCAAACCAGGCTGAACTCGATGGGAATCTCACTACTGATTTCTGCAATTTCATGGTTTAAGCCCAGCCAACAGCTCAGCCCCATGCAACCACTCCCCACAGTGGGGTGGGAATTGGAAGGGTCAAAGTGAGAAAATTTGTGGGCTGAGATGAAGACAGTTCAACAGATAATAATAAAACCATGCATGCAAGCAAAACAAAACAAGGAATTCATTCACCACTTCCCAAGGGCAGGAAGGTGTTCACCCATCTCCAGGAAAGCAGGGCTCCATCACAGGTAACAGTGACTGGGGAAGATAAACACCATCATTCTGAAAATTACCCCACATTTCCTTCTTTGTCTTTCATCTTTATATACTGAACATGAGACCATGTGGTCTAGGATATCCCTTGGTCATTTGGGGTCAGCTGTCCTGACCTCACAACTCCTTGTGCACCCCCAGCCTCCTCATTGGTGAGGTGGGGTGAGAAGCAGAAAAGGTTTCGATGCTGTGTAAGAACTGTTTAGCAATAGCTAAAACATCCCTGTGTTGTCAACCCTATTTTCAGCACCAATCCAAAACACAGCCCCATACCAACTACCGTGAAGAAAATGAACTCTGTCTCAGCCCAGACAGGCGTAAGTGGATATTTGGAGCACCAGGCCTTTTGGGGAGGCACACGAAGGTGTGAGGTGCAAGCTTATGCTTTCCCACGTATATCTGTGGAATAAGTTATCAGGAAATCACAATGTGTAACACTGCTATTTCTCAGATTACATTCTGACAGTATTTTCTGCTAACAATTTAAATTAGTCCATTCTCCTTCAGACAAAAACAAACCTGTGATGGATGTCCCTTCTGAAGACATCTCTGCCCATCTTACTTCATAGTTCTTTGAAGGACCACAGCTGAATTTCAGCACAAAGCCTCCAGCTGAGACTACTTAAGCTGCCAGTTGCATGGTGTAAAGCTGGAGTTCACCCCACTGAAGTGTTCACAGAGGTTAGCCAAGGACAGATCCTTCCCTCATCAATTCATGGCCTGAAGAGCACCTGGGGACCACCAATACAAGAGAGTGAGGGCTCATGCCAGGTAAATACTGATGTCAGGGAGAAATGCCTGAGGCAGAAGGACAATAAATATACAAAAAGAAGGAAGAGAGTAAAGAATTAGACTGGAGGGGGAAAAAAGGAAGGAGCCAGAAGCTGGGAGTGATGATGGGTTTGTCGCTTTGGTGCACTCTGATGAAATGGGGTGCAGAGGAAAGAGGATGGAGCACTCATATCACTCAATAAAACATTTCAGCTGAATAACTCTGTTGTGTTTAAACTTGGAATTTAATTAAATTATTTACCTTTTTTTGGTCTAAATTTCATCTCAGTGCATGAAATTTATTAGTGTAAGGATATGTTGTCATATTTGAGATTTTTATTTTTTAACATATGCCTATTTTTTAATCACATTAAGATGCTTTGACTAAGCAGTTGAACTGATTGCTCCACACCTCAGATGTGCTGGAGGAATGAGGTGAAATGCACCCAAGGTGTGTATTAATCAACCTTGCCATATAGTCTGTCCTGTCTTGCTGCTTAATTAAATTCCAAACCAAATAGTTTTGGTGAGAAGGTTAGGAGGGACCATTTTTTCAAGTGGGTTTTGCATGAGCTGTCCACAGTGCATGGAAAAAAATATAAGATATATTTAGAACAATATTTTAATTTGCAATACTTGATTAGATGGAAAGAATGTAATGTTTAAAAAAAGAAAATGTGATTAAGAAGCTTAAGTGCACAGTATATTACATGAAAATTCTGATCATAAAGAAAGGTAATATCTACTCAAAATTATAATTTCTGTACTTTTGAAATCAACTCAGCAAGAATTATCTACCCATATCAAATTGTAGCACTTGTCAAAATCAACTGTAAAGCATCTCAAGTGCTCTTCTGAATCAACAAAACAGATGTATAGCGATGTGAGGTTGCACTGAAATGGAAATAAAAGTGAACTAGATGCCAGTCATTGCCCTTAATCTCTTGAACCCGGCACTTAACACAGAGGATACCACAGGTCTTTGGGACACTGTTTAGAAGGGGAAGAAATCAAGACTTGAATCTTAATAGCATATGCAAAAACACTCTTTAAAATTATTTTCTTTCTGCTATGGTAGAATGTGATATGCTCAAAGAGCACCTTGCCCTGTTCATAAACATGAGGCAAGGTTTGAAACAGCATCCTATTTCAGCTTTAGACAGGCAGAAAAACTGAAATATGTGAAACATAAAAAGGTGTTTAAATTTTTAAAATAGCAATTAAATATGCTTAGAGGTTCAAAAGTCACCATGTCCCTCCCTTCAATAAAATGTGCAATGATGTTTATGGGGTAACACCTGCAGTGGAATGAATACAATGAATAGAGCTTTAGTTAGGATTACAATATTGTTAGTTTTTACTAGGGACTTAATAGATGAAAACTGTCTGCAAGCATAGAAAACAACAGCTCTAATCCTATCACCTAGGACGTGTGCTTGGAGTGAGTTCCTCTGCAAATTTGTATAACCTGACGTCCCTGGAATCATGATGAAAATGACTGTTTTTCTTGTTGGCTTTGTGATGATAGTACCTTCCAGGAGTGTGATGCACAAAGGGACACTAAGGGGGGCACAGACAGAAAAATGAAAATTTATTTCTTTGACCTGTCCTGTGTACTGGTTAAGGTTCTGAATTTCAGGTGAAGAGATTTTTGTAGGCTCTTGAGGTACTGCAGAATCCCACTGTTTAACAACACTGTACTTGCTTCCCCATTTTCAATTACATTTAGACTTGTAGAATTTTTAGCATATGATACAATGCTGAAAATTACTGACTTCACTGCTGTATATAATGAAGCCATCATAGCATAAGTTGTACGTAAAGCAGTTTGTTTTCACCAGCAGCATTATAGACCTGGCATGCACAGATGATTGTTAAGCCCTTCTTACCCTGTGCTGAGAGAAGGTCCAGTTGAGCAGAAACCCTTCTCCAGGATGGACCAGCCCCGTGATGGATGCCTGGAGGATTAGGCTCCTGGACTCACAATGATATGCTCCTGCTGTGGCTCAGTCCAAAAAAAAAAAAAAAAAAAAAAGATCCTCGGAGGCAAACATGCTCGGTTTTCCAGGTGAAGATAGGAACCAGCTAAAACTATTTTAGTCTAAGTTTAATGTATCTTGACAAAGTTAATTCAACCCCTTGTGGACTTCATCCATCATTTTCCCTCTTTTCTAGAACATGAAGAAATAGCAGACAATCAATTCTAGCTCTTGAGACACAAATAAGAGTGTTTGAGACCTTTTGACTTCAGCATATGTGAAAATTCGCAAAACTTGTGAGTAACAATTCTTCAGATTATGTGCTGCAGACAGGATTGATTCATACAAGAGAGGAGACAAACTAGAATCTACTTTCAATTCAGTTACAACCACTTCCATGGATTATTTTTTATACAGGATTGTCAACCAAAAGGGTAAGTCTTAATGAAGAACAAAAGAACTGAGCATGAGGTCTCAAGTTCTAGTTTTCAATTCTGTGAATTCACTTTCCAAGTGTTTTTTTAAGATTAAATGCACTGAGAATTACTCCAAATTTTCCAAATGTTCCAAAAGTGATTTTGCTAGGTTCCAGAGGTCAACAGGCTATTATAAAACAAAAAACAGAGAAAAGAGGAAATTTAAGGCTTTGAACAATACAAATATATAGAAAACTCTAGTAGATACCTGCTCAATTCAGAATAAACCCCCACCTGAATAACCAGGAATAGTAGGAGCTGAAAAGCTGATCTGAAACACAAGCAGGACAAAAGATTTCTACTCATGCTTAGGAAGTGGACCCAGTCATGCCACCACACGTGGGTTATCTGAGTGGTTGTTGCATCCTTCCAATTCTGCTCAGTCTTCCACCCTTTCACCAGCAGTAGTAGTAACTAAGACAGAAAGCCTAAGATACTTTTATCTTCCTCTTTAAAGGAGTTTTGTGTTGTGGGGTTTGGTTTTGGTGGGGTTTTTTTGGGGAGGAGCTGTTGGGGCTTTGGTTTGCTTGGTTGGGTGGTGTTTGTTTGTTTTTTTGTTTGTTTGCTATAAAAGGACATTCTGTTTTGGGGTTTTTTTTACACAAAAGTCTAAAATTTGGGCTTTTTTTGTTGTTTTCTAACATTCCGGGATGCACTGAGGACATAACACCAAAGTGCTTACTTGTCAGCCTTTAAAACCTCAATAGAAACATTTCAAAAGGGCTTCAGGGCTTTTGCAAGACAAAGACCTGAGCTGTGTCCCAGGGCAGCTCCAGGCATCCCATCGTGCTTGGTGCACCCAGCACTGATGCAGTTTCAGGAGCAGATGGCCCAGCTGGGGCAGAGAATTTTGGAGCAGGACTGCAAGCCCAGCCTGGTGCACAGAATATTTGCACCTTGGTCTGTGACTACTTCTCCTTTCTCTCTGAAGCCCAGAGGAAGTCTGGATAAATGTGTAGCTGTGCCATAACTCACACTTACATGCCAGGCCATGGTCACAGAGAGATGGAAATGCACCTCCAGCTTTCTCTGCTCTCCTGGGGAGGTGGCAGCAGGTTCCAGCTGCCCACCAGCCTATGTTCAGGCTGTGCAGGAGCTCTTTAGTGGAACAGTGAACCACTTTACAGATATTTCCACAGCGAATCCTAATTCCACTAACTCCATAAGCTTTTGAGACAGTTTTTGTCACCTTTTTTTTTAATTTGGGTTGACATTCAGAATGCCTTCCCTGCACTGCATATGGTGACACTTTGGTAAACGTATTATTCTTTTTACCTGGCCATGTTTCCTTTCCAAGCCAAACACATAACAAGAATAATTTCAACTTTCAACATTATTACCTGCCAAAACTGCAGTGGTTGTGAAAGGCAAAGTGACATTACAGCTCCTGTCTGTTTTGGATATCTTGGTTTGCTTTTTTTTTTTTTCCCCCTCCCTTTTTCTTTTTTAGTTTGGTTGCATGCTGTCTGAAATGTTGAGCAAAACTGCATTATCTGTTGCACCATAGTACGTATATTGTTGTTCCCAAAGGTTTACTTATAACATTGACGGCATCATTTATTTTTTTCCTTTCCCCCCATTGTCATTTCTTTACAGATTTAATACAACAGAAACATGGCTTCTACTGGGAGCTACAGGTAGAGCAGTTACAAAGTTCTCTATAATTGGTGTCTGCCATGGCTGCTCACAGTAAGTTATGTAAATCACAGCAAGGACCCACAACCCCTAAAGGCATGAATATTTTTTTTCATTCAGCGCGGAGGATAACTTCAGAATCTTAGTAAGAGTCCCCTCCACATCAGGGATCTCCTTACCAGGCAAAGTCAAGGTCTAGAAACTGGCCATGTCAATTTTGCAATTTAAATCCTACTGTTAAAGATGGTTTGGTAGGTATTACAGTAAGTCAATGCATTGTAGGCAATATTAATTTTTAGGATGTGTTTTCTCTTCATAGACCTTGCATATCCATCTGCTTCTGTTTATATTCACTGTAATAATTCCATCAAACCACAGATTTGAATATTTATTTCTTTTTTCTTTAACAACTCTTTAATTTAAAATGAAATGAGGTATTGTCAGGGTTTCATCCTGAAAATAGAGGAATAATTCCACTGATTTTCTAGTGATGTATTTGAGTTAAAATCATGTCTTCCAAGTGATTAAATGTGAGGTTATTATTAAATCTGTTTCCTTCAAAATAGTACTGTATGTGTGAGAATTTTTAGCCTAAATTCAGTAAGTCAACTTCGGTCTTATAATTTTTTATTTCCCCCACAAATCTTGCTCCTATGGGTCATATACAGCAGTTTATGTACTATCTGTTAGGTAGCTGAATGAATCCTTAAAGCATAGTAATTGTCTACTTATGTTATTGGGAAAAGGTTTCCTAAGCTAAAATCCTTGCTCACATTTCCAACTTAATTCAAAAACTTCCTTTGGAAAAGCAGAAGAGGCAAAAAAACCAAACCAGAACAACAAAAAAACCCCACAACTACACGGAAAACAAGACAAATGTTTTTAAAAGCCAGTTGAATCTGACTCTTCTGCTGCACTTACCAGCAAGATTTCTGACAAAGAAAATTCTCTTTTGGGCTTGATTGTGCAGATAGCCCCCTCAGACTGAATCTTAATCTTATCTAATAACATTTCTTTTTTTACCTCCAACCCTTTTCAGCTACTTATTCAGGAAAGCTAACCTCAACATGCAAAGTAGTAGGTGATTTTCACTGTGCACCTGTTTATATTTTTGATTTTGTTTTTAAAAATAAGAAGCAAATGCATACTAGACACACAATATAGTATTGCATGTGCATATAGGCATATATATACACAGTCATGTTCAGGAACATACACAGGGGCTCTTGAAGAAAACTAGGTATTTCTTAAGCACCCAGTGTTAGGTGAGGCTGTGTACCTTATGTCCACTTTGCAATGGGCCATTTTTCCTTGGGGCTCTCGCACCTGCTCTGCGTCACTTGGGGCACGCAGCATCACTAAGGATACAAGCACATGGCTGAACCATCCTGGTCTGGGACTGCCATCAGTTCACCACACCTCTCAAGGCTTCAAGGAAGCAGGAACACAGGAGATGAACAGATTCCCAGGAGGACCCAGGTGAGGAGATGGAGGTGACTAAAAGCCTCTACCGAACAATTTGGGGCCTTGCACAGCACAACTCCAAGGGTGTAGAAGAGTACCAGCCACTGGTACCACCTGCAGCCCAGGTTTAGTAAATTATTTTTCCATCAACTACAAAAGGCACCTACTTGTCCCTGTTTTTCATCACTCTACCAGTTAGACAAGTCAAAGAACAGAAATGTTAGTGGCTGGTACAATTATCTAGTACCAGTTCAGTGGTTCAATGGTTCATATGTCTCTGTTCTCTGTCATCTCTAGAGCTAAATGTGAGCTATAATCATCCATGTGTCATGCATAGCTAAGCTGGATATTGGCAGAAACAGCATGCAATTGAAATTTTGCCCAGCCCTAATCAATGAACTATGTCATAAAGTAACAGATAGCTGCGTCTGGTAGAGACAGGCAATTGTGGAAATCCCCCTTCAATGAAACATGACACATACAGAGTACTACTGGTACACAAAATGATGCAAATAAACTGATTTTTCACTTGAAAAATGTTGTCTGGTCAGCAAAATATATTCAGACCCTAATGGATGTGTGCATTTCCTGATCTTCATAGATTTTCAGTGTTGTAAAACTTTACAATTAATTTGTTTGCTATTGATAAAACTAGTTAAAGGCTCCTGCAGTCTCTCAAATGGCTTAAAAAAAATGAAAACTACAATTATTTTACTTTGGTTAGCCAAAATCAAGCTGTTCTAGTACAATTCCTACTCTCCTTTGAGGCCCCTGATCTTAAAAATGCAGGGCCTGGAATGCTTACTTCCCACTGCAATATGAACCCCAAGGCAGAATAGAGTACCTGATTTTCCAAGTGATTCAAGCCTCCTAATTGCAGGTTAGATTTTGACTAGTTAGGATTCCAAAAGCTTTCTGTGGGCTGAAGTAATTTTTGTTTGGAAAAAAATATTAGGGAATGGGTGTAAGAAGGAAATAAGCATTATAAAAATTTTGCATCACTCTCAGTTATGTCAGATGAGTTATGAAAAGGAACCCTCTGTCTGACATGAAGAATCACATCAAGTTAAAACTAAAATAAAAACTAGAATTGATTTCCTTGTGGGCTGGGGTTCTGCAACCTCCCCACTTCAAACTCCGGTGTGTTTAATTTCAGTTACTGGAACTGTGTTTTCTACCTTCTTTTTATGGCCTTTTTTATAAAAGGTAGCTGGTACTCACAAAAAATTTTGGGACCATTCAAAACTTTTCACAGTTAATTAGTAATGCATGTAGCAAAACACCCGCCCTACCTCTGGGCCTTGGGGGTTGCCCTGGTTCACTTGTAACTGATTTATTTTTTAAGGTTGTCTGGCACATCTCCACCCCAGCTGCTTCCAAGAAATTTCAGCTCAGCGTCAGCTGGGAAAGATCAACTTCACATGCTGACATACAGAGGCAGCCTTAGGAATACTGGGGCCTCTGGTGGGAGGCGTCAATGGGAATCTTTGCTCTTTTTGCTGATCCAGGGATATAGTATCTGCCACCA
The DNA here is from genome assembly GCA_036785705.1 of Acanthornis magna. Lineage (NCBI taxonomy): Eukaryota > Metazoa > Chordata > Aves > Passeriformes > Acanthizidae > Acanthornis > Acanthornis magna. Next base: position 21,818,921 of record JAWUZG010000001.1, read on the forward strand.
TACAGGACTTTTTTTAGCATTTTCCTTGAAAGAACACTCACCTGATTATTACACCGTGTTTTTCCTCAATCAGAAACAGAAATGTTATCTTTACCAGATTTGTGGCTCATTGCATAGGTCTGAATGGTGGATGGCTTTTGCAGGCATCCAAACCCTTTGTTAATAGCTGCTGAGACGCCAAAACAAACATGTTATTTTATAGTCTGGTTAAATTCTACAGAATACAAAAGAGGATAGAGAATGATTCTGGTATTTTTCCTTATGTCTGACTAAAGGCTTACTTTCAAGTCTACAGCCGAAACTGATGGTCAAAAATCTTACCCCTCTTCCTAGAGATACATGCCTTTGGTTTTTGGTGGTTATTTTTATTCAGAACTTCCCTGAAAAAAATTTCTGCCATGTTCCCTCCTTCACTTTTCTTCCTCTTAGGCTGCAGATTAATTTTGTCCCTGGCCCTCTTCCCTAGGCTCCCATTTGGCTCCTTTCTATAGTTTCCAAGGGCATCTGAAACAACGGCATCTAAACCAAGAGTATCTTACTACTGATGAAAAACAGAATTTTAAAAAAATTATAATTATCTAAATGAGTCCATTAATAAAGAAAGAAAGCATCTCTAATTGTAATGTACAGCACCTGATTCTACTTAAATTTAAAGTGCACAAAGCCACTCACTCTAAGTTATAGTCTGGCAGTGAATTCTACCTCTGGGTAGACACCCTTCCCAATTTGTGTAGGGAGCTGAATGAAGGATTGTCACCCACTAGTCATGGGTTTGGTTTGATCCAAAGGTAAGAGGATCCAACAGGAAATTCTGTGGTTCTTTCTTTTTTTTCCAAACTTCAACAGCATTGTTCTCCATATAAATAGTTTCAGGACAGCAATAAAAGACTTAATTTTTTTCAGAAGTGGAGGCAATAATAATAAAAAGCAGAACCAGAGTTTTAACACAATGAAGAATACTGGGTGTTGATATAACAACAGACCTTTGATTAAAACAATATTCTTGGTTTGGCTTTTTCCGCAGCCAGATAAGCTGAGCAAGATCCTCTCAGTTTAGCTCTGTGAGATTACTCATTTTAAAACTGTTACTTTACATTTGTCTGTGTTCAGATGCTTATAGCAAGAAAGCACTTCCAACCTGCACAGACACAGAGACTGTATTTTGTTAGGATAGCAGACTTGGTATGTTCCATTCAGCTTAGCACCATTAAGCTTCTGGGTCTAGCATTTGCTGTCTGCCATCAGGATTAATATCTTAGTATTTTCTTCCTAGTCTATGGTTACATTTCAAGAATTAAATGATCATTCAGAAAGTTGACTTCAGTTTATGAGCTGTTAAACCTAGGAGAGATACAGTACGTCAAAATGAAAAGAAATAGTTTAAGTGATAATAATTAATGTTAACTTTGTCCTTAGAGTCTTTATCACTTGACATAAAATGTACACCCATTCCTGTTACAATAATTTCACTCATATTTAAAAAGATGATTTTTTATGGGCGACCCAGAGGATATCTTTGTATTGTTTTGTCTTTTGTGAGAAGATGCACTGAGAATTCTGGAGGTAGAAATCTTGAATTTGCACCCCTGGAATGTCTGGCACTGACAGATTAAGTGAAATTGCCCCTACACTACCCCAGACGTCAGGCTGGATTTGGAGGCTGAGTGACAGTTCAGCTGTTGTGCGCTTTCAGTTTTTTTCCTTTGTCATTAAGGATCATCAAGGAATGAGACTGGTGGGATCAAATGAACTCAACTGGTTTGGCTATATAAATACCCATTCTCTGGGACCCTGGCACAAGCCACTACATGCCTTCACATTCCTAAAGAAACATCTGATGAGGGCAGAAATTCCCAAGCAGCTTCGGGCTGGATTGGGATAGCTGGGTCAATAGGTAATCTCTTTCTGAAACCTGACTGTTTCTTTGTAAAAATGATTCCTTATCCAGGAATCTTATAAGGATTTCATTTGCAATACTGAGCTTTTCTGTATATGCTCAAAAAAGCTCAAATCCATGTTTACTCTTTCTAAATTCAAAAAATGTGCTAATAATTGTGTAATGCTAATAGGTGTCACTACCAGCATTACCTCTTATTGTGCTGTCTCTCCCCCTCTGCTTATATTAAATGTAATTTTTTTCTTTTTCTATAATTTTAACTTTTATTCACGTAGTATTTGGCATTCAGGTCCAAAGTTCAGGCAAATATAACAATCATTTGAGAAATACTCACTAGACAAGTATTCATGCACTCCTGTATCACCTGACATATGGTGAACAAGCTGATGAATGACTCAGGATTTAAATGGTAATTACCATTCATCATTATAATAGACTTGCTAATTCATAAATTCTTGGTAAGCCAATTTTCTATAAAAAGGTTAATAATAAGAATGGAAAAGAAGGGAAAAATAGCCCTAGTGTGATAAAATATGTAGAAGCTAGAATATCTTCACTGCCACACATCCCTTCTAATGATTGAGTAATTTTGCACCACAGTGCTTGCTTATTGACACAATACCACTTGCTGTACCTGGGCTCTGATGGAAACGAGAAGACAGAAAAATCCAACTGAACTGCTAAAGACAGAGGCTGAGGTGTGTCAGACAAAGGAGCTAAGACAGTCACACATGGTAAAGGCACGCAGGATCCGACTCACGCACTTCCTCGTTTTACAGTACTTGGTGAAAATGTCACGTTCTCAGAACTGCTCACAACATGCATGTTAAACAAAACTGTATGGAAATGTTCCTGGTACTTCTAAGTGAAGCTATGAGAAATATCTCACTATCATTAGACTCACTGAGTGTTCTGTAAGTTCCTCTGAGCAAAAGGAACATTTAGTTGCCTCTGCTTTGAATAAAACAAGAAAAAAGCAAAAACGTGAAAAAATGAAAAAAAAAATTGCTCATTTTATGATCTTTATCTGGAAAAACACTGTGAATGTAATTTACAAACCCTCTGGAAAACAACAATATAGACTGGAAAGAATACATACAGGCAGCACTGAAATTCTATATATCTGGTGCTCAATATAGCACTTATTTGCCCATTAGATAACGTACCTAAATGCACACAAATGCAAATGCCTCTTCCACCCCTAGCCCTTATGTTGCCACATCTTTTTATCATAAGAGACCAAGATGGGAAAGCCTTTCTTGCTCCATCAACGCATGTAATTTCTCTGTCCACCTACATCCTACTCCTCTGGGCACCACAGATGCGAAAGCTACCCTAAATTATACAGTGGATGTACTTTTTGCTTCAGATACAAAACTAAGGAGGCTGGGAATGGAGAGGAAATGCATCTATTTGCATGGAACTGAAGGACAAGAGGAACAGAAAATAAAAGAAGTGTGGAAGCATGGAACCTCAGTGCCCTCCCCCCTCTTCACTGTTATGGTTGTACAGGGCACAAGTTCAAGGGAATGAAGTAGTCAACTTAAAGTTGAGGTTTTGATCATTTTAGCCTTCATTTGGAACCATGCAGGGAAACTTGCCCTTTCAATCTGTTGCACATTAGGTATCAGGGTGATTGGACAGATGTTGGGTATTCAGGAATAAAGGATTTGTACGGGAAAAAAAATCAACCCAAAGCTATTGTGTGCTATGTAACACCATACTGGGATTATGAATAATACTAAAATTTACTACAATATACTGTATGTTCAGGAAGGTTTATAATGCGGTTAATCTTACTGACTGCTTTCCTGCAAAACAAAGTCTTGTAGCAACAGAATATGAAATTCCTGCCAAGCTAGACTCTCTTTTGCATGCATTTTCCCTTTCTTTCTTTGTCTCTCTTGCACACATACATTATAAAATCTCAGAACTGATTTAAATTTAAAAATGGATGTTAAAACCTAACCTGTACCTCAAATTCATGGGATTCTTTTGAAAGGAACGAAAGTTTGAAAATATATTTAGAGCCCCTGATTTTGGACCAGCTCCTTAAATATAGAAACAAAGACATAAAGCATTAAAATGTGCTCTACATGAGGACTGGATTTCAGAGTGTGTTTATATTTGAAACTTTGGATCATTTGCAGAAACTCTTGCACTGATTATAACAATTAGGCAATGTGGAGATTATAAGAGACAGTAAGAGGGTATCTATGTCATTTTTCTTTTTTGTTTACTTGCAGTATGTAACAGTAAATGATTATAAAGCAAAATAGAAAGAAAAAATATAACTTCAAAAGAAAAAATACAGAAATAGGGCAATTAACACATCATTCTAAAGAGCAAAGATTCAGACCTAATATTATAATGTAACTACTTTTCAAGCTACGTTATCAAGCTAAATACAAAGTTTCAGAATAGTGCATGTCTTCTCTATTGCAAAAATGATCAAATTAATTTAAAGTGGCAGTAAAAAAAAATTTGTCACTGGTTTTCCGAAAGAGAATATATCGAAGTTTTATATATTTGAATGACTTTTTTCTAGTTTTTATTTATGGTAAACCAAAAGCTTGAAACCTATATTATGAAATTTTTAACAAGTATCACTGCATTTTTGGTTTTCCTAGGGATACAAAGCATAAAAAAAGTCAGCTTTTGGGTCAGCTGCAATGGGGAGTTAAATTGGAATAAAGTGAATCAAAATGCTTATGCTCTGCCAACTACATAATCAAAGGATAAAGATTCCATGGAACAATTTAGTATCTGACTTTTCTAAGTAACCTTTCTGTCATAAATCAAAATATTTCATTTTATTGTTGAAAGTTAGTCTTAACATTGGGGATAAAGAGAGAGAGCAGCACAGATAGCCGTGGGCGGTATATACTAGTAAGGTCACACATCCAGAGAATCCTGTGACATCACAATAAACACAGCCGTAAAGCTCTAGTGGATTGACAAGTCACTGAGAAGACAGGAAGGTGTCTTTGGACTCAGTTTGTTTGCACCAGACCTTTTTTACTTAGTTATTATATGCAAAATATAATTTTTGATTTCTAGGAAGAATACATTGGCCCCTTGACATCTTGGAAAGCTCAGTTCATTGAAGATTTCCTATCACTGAATGAGAGCACTATAGAGTTTTAGCTTATATCACCATTTCAGGGTGGAGCTGCTATAGCTGAACAGTAGATTATAGAAACGATGCACTGACATTAATACAGAAGCCCACATGGTTGCCATTAGATATTTGAAAACCTCCTTTAAAGTGACTCCTCTGCTCGCTTTACTGTTTTCAGGGTTAAGTTCTAGAATTGGCCAAATATTTTCCAGAGGTTGAATTCTTGCAACTCTCATGAATTTACTGCTAAACATAAGCTATTGAATTTGATGGAAGATGAATGTAAATGTTTGGCTTCAGAGTCTGTGTTGCTCTTACGGAAATTTTGAGTAATGAACGTGAAATTATGTGATCTTAGGAATATTTGAGGTTTCATATCACAGCTTTTCCTATGCTTTCACTGTAGGATTGTATATTACTTTTGATGGCTGTTTTTTTTTTCTTTTAACAGATGTATATACTTCTTTGTAATAAGGTTTTCTGCTTACTGATATTTTGGAAGGAGAGATTATCATATTTCTGTCTGTGGAAATAGTTCTTTTTTGCTCCACAGCTGGTGAATCAGTGTTTTGCCCTTTTTCATGACCTTCAGAAAACATCATCTTTATGCCACGGTATAAACCTGTAATTATTTCACCTACAGTGTGTGCAGTGCTGCCCCAAAAAGACTAAAATAGGACAAGAATAGTTACATAAAAGGTGGTGATGGTGACCATAGGTATGGAACAATTTCATATAGCAGAGGCAGGCCAGAGAAGATCAGCTGCAGAGGAAGAGGGTACTCCATGTCAAAAAAGGCATGGTGAAAGGTAATAGAGAGCAATTGATGACCATGATTTGTACCACAAGAATTGAAGAAATCAAGTAGAAATTTAAAAGACCACAAGAAATACTCTCTCGCTCAATGAAATTCTTGAAATGAATGACTATGAAGTCTGTTAACCACAGTGGTGTACCTACTGCCTTCTGCTCAGAAAATCCTGCAGCCATGAGCTGAAAGACAAGGAAAATTTTCTGAAACCATTTTCACTATATCCATGTCTCTTTAATTTTTACAATTATTCGTTGACACTATAATACAGCCTGGGGAAAACTCCTTGTTTTGTGTGGGCTGAATACCATAGGTGATTGTTATGGTTTCTTGTAATTTTAGTCCTAACAGTTGGTCTCTGGTATTTTAACTGGTTTCCTTTTTACTGGCAGAGTCTTCTGGCTCCTTAAAGTGTCACTGGGACAAGTGAAAGAGCCATGTGGAACATTTTTGGGCAATACAAGCATATGGTGTAGTGCAAGCTGCAGAATACAGTGCTGGGGCTCTTCCTGATGTTCGTCTTTTATTAGAATGTGGCTGTTAAATGCTGATGTGTACATTTCTTGGAGAACTGCCACAAAACTTTCCAAAAACTGCCAACCCCACACCGAAATTTCTAAAGACTGCCAGCCCTACACTTTGGTCAATTCACTATGAAAGAAAGTATTTTTGGCTTTGAGATTTTTGGGTGAAGCATGCACCTTCTTTTATTTTAAAAAGGAACGTAGTGCAGATCCAAACTCTCTGGCTTCAAATAAGCAACCATTTGCAGGCACACCTTGATTATTTCTGAGATAGAAGTCTTCCGGTAGGGTTTTCTACTTGCTCAAGGTCAGATAACTTTCACAGTACTCATACCATCTGCAAGATTTACTATCAGTTGTAAAAGTAGCTGTGAAATATAGTTTTATTCTTGACATCTGGAAGAGAGCTTGGTGTTGTAACTGGTCCATAAATTATAAAAGTAAATATACATGCATGAATACTTTGAGGTGTAATGCATGTACTAAACACAGTATATGTACCATCAAGTATTTCAGAAATATATAATATGTTCTGAAATATAATTTCTGCTTTTTTCCCTCACCCCATAAACTGAGCAAATGTCTCTGGAGCCATGTATCTGCACTCCAGGTTTAGTCATGTGCTACCAAATCATCTGCATGAGGAAACACAAAGGCACCCATAGCATAAGCCACCTGCTCTGTGGATCTGTAGCCACAGACAACAGTATTTGTGTCGGGTTTGCCATTACCTCCTTGCCCCTCTTCTTTACTACCATGCAGATTTGTGAGGAACCCAGGCTCCTCCAGATTTTTTTACACAGCAGTCAGGAATTTTAAGCCAGTACAGAAAAGGTAGAGGGAACAAATTGCACTGAGTGAAGGCTGACCAAGCTTAGTTTTCCCATGGATTAATGGAGGAGCAACCAAGCTAGCCGCAGGTATCAATGGAGTTCCTGATAAGGGTTGTGAACCCTCAAACGACAGCTGTGTTTTCCTTTCAGCATCACAGGTTAGAAGCAAATGTACATTTCAGAAGAAAAGCCATTTTAGAGACATGATTATCTTGGACGTTTCTGAATGTAAGTTTGGTTAGAAAATTACACAACAATGAAATTATTTTAATACAGAAATGTTCTTGCTACATTTTTTCCCTTTCTGTGATGATCTCAAGTACACAATGGTTATTCCCTTGTGGTGTAAATCTTTAAGTATATTACTGTAAATATATTACAGGGTTTGGCTGATAAAGAGCCTTCAGCAAATATTTCAACTTGTTTCTTGCACTGTTCCTCTTGGATTTGAGCATTGAGTTCATAGCCCACATTTCCACACTGCATGACCAGTCTTGTGCTTAATTCATACACAAGGAAAAAGAAACTTAAATGTAGGACTTAAGCAGAGAAGCAGATCTTTGTGGAGTAGCTATACATTTCTGAATATGTTTGCAGGAAAGTCCGTTTTCAACCAAAATAAAACAGATGCCTGATAGTATCTAGTTATGTATTCACGTAACTCAGGGTTCTATATGTAGAGTCATGTTCTGTGAGAGCACTGTCACAGTTTGAAACCTTCAGCCTAATTCTCAAGAGCTGATTGTGCTCAGCTGTCCATTCCTGAAAACTGAAATTGATGTATTCTCCCCCTGAAAAATGCTACCCCCTTGTGCTCCTGACAGCATGGTAAACTTAGAGGGAGGAGGACCTCTTAGCTCTTTAGAGAACATACACTGCATAACGCTTTATTTATGCTTTCGTTAAAGAACTTATTTGAGCCAAATTTGCCAGCTCTTCCTCAGGTGATTTGTTGTGTTTGACTCTCATGACAGCTAGGGAGTCAAAACTCATATTCTGTCTTGACTAAGCCAATTTCACTCTATCTCATGAAGCTGGAGAGCTTCTCTCTGTTTTTTTAGAATGTAAAGAACTGCAACTAGTGCTACACAATGCCTTGATTCATAAAGCCTGTCCAAACAGCCATTTCAACACAGGAAGTGTTTGATAACACAGGATTTGAAAACCAACCTGTATACCATTTTAATTCAAAATATCTGGTAAGAAGAGAAGGTGATAGTAGTTAATTAGGAGCCATGACTCCAATGAAGACTGAGCTCTGGGGAAAGTACATGTGATTGTCTGGGTTAGTTTAGATGTTGCTGTAGTTATATTGCAGTACAGTGAATCACAGAATGATAGAATATGTGGAAAGGACCATCGAGTCCAACTCCTGGTTCTGCACAGGACAACTCCAAGAATCCCATCATATGTCTGGGAGCATCATCCAAATGCTTCTTGAACTTTGTCAAGCTTGGTGCCATTGCCACTTCTCTGGAGTGACTGTTCCAGTGCCTGACCACCCTCTGGGAGAAGAACATTTTCTTAATATCCAACCTAAACCTCTTCTGACACAGCTTCATGCCATTTCCCTGAGTCCTTTCACTGGTCACCAGAAAGAATAGATCAATGCCTGCCCATCTGCTTCCCCTTGTGAGGAAGCTGCAGATTCTTGCCTCAAGCTCCTTCAGGCTGAACAAACCAAGTGACTTCAGCCACTCCTCGTATCCATGTCCTTTACACTGTTCACCATCGTCAAGAACAGTTATTTTCTCCTCTTTTATTCTTGTTAAAGAACTGCAAGTCTTCCCACAAAAAGGCATGTGGAACCATTGACAGCACTTAAATCTTCACTAGCAGAGGTATCGAAAATAATTAAAAAAAAAAATTATAAGTGCTGGAAAAAATAAACATAATTTAATATTTCTCAGTTTTCTTCAGCCTTGTTCCCAAAGATCTCCAAGCACTTTGCAGATATGATTTCAGTGTCAGCATGTCCCTAGTTCATTGTCTCACAGAAGGCGAGCAAACAGTTGAACAAGAACGCCACCTATTTTGAAGTGCTGATCCCTGTAACCTAAAGAAATGAGAGCTATAAAGTTCACTGCCTTTGCAGTCTGTTCTTAGGTGATACGACTAGCATCATCAAGGCCAGTTAAGTATATAAGCATGTGTTTAAATTTAAGCCTTGAACAGCTTGAATAGTCCAAATTCTCAAGGTGCTGGAATATCTAAATCTAACTCCTGTTGGAGGCAAGGCAGCTCTGCTGGCGTCTTGCTGCTGTCTGCAACATGACAAGGTCCAGTACCTCAAGATATGCACAGCCTCAGCCACCTCCTCCTTCATTAACAGCTGGACCAAGCTGCTTACTTGCTTGGACAGCTCGTTTGCAGTAGGCAGCACGGTAATTGATCCATGGCCAGATAACCCTACAGCTTCTGTAAAGGACTCAGAATCAGTCACACGGTTGCCAGCAACTAAAACTAGCAGCTGGAATATCAGACCTGTGTGTGATAGTCTCACCCACAGACCGTTTCAGTCATTTGGTCCAAACACGTGCACAGAAAACTCAGAGTTTACATGGGAGGAGAGATGAATGAAGGCAAGTTTCTTCATATGTTGCTCCAGAGCATTGCGAAGTCTCTCTTGTCTCCTATTCTCCTTCTGAGAGCAGTAAACTAAGCCAGCTTGTGGAGATATATTAGAACTGAGCAAAGCTTCTTCTGGACCTCATCAACATAAAATATACAGAAACCCCAGAAGTCTGCAAAGTTATTTTGGAGGTTAGAAATAATCTTCCTGTGATGGTACAGGTATAGTAATAAAATGTTCTGTGTATATTTTATGTAGCTGTGTATTTTGAGAGAAATTCGAGATCACCCTTAAAGGGGGAATTTCCCTTATGAGGTAGAGCTGAAAGGTTTTACTTAAAATTAATAAATAAGAAATGAAAGAGCACGTTGTTTCTCTAAAACCCAAGTTGTAAAATATATTTGTTTAGATTTTTTAAAATTTTGTTTATTGCTCTTTCGGTATTTTATGTTCTTAGATGACTACAAGGATTTAAACAGAATTTCTAGTTTTGGTTCAATAAGATTTTAAAGAAGAGCTTTAGTAATCACAGTGCCAATTCAAACTTACTTCCTACTAAAGAGCAAGCCCAAGGAATGCTTAGCTTTTCTGGTTTAAATTCTTCATTAAAAAGTAAAAGTTTAAATTGGCAGGAAAACTGCTGCTTAAGCTGCTAGAACACCAACATCAGAGAAAGCTGAGTTTTGGACCTTGGTGCTCTGCCAGGTACTGTACTGCATATAGCAAGAAAAAAGAGAGAAATAAAGAAAAAAAAAAAAAAAAAGATGGGATAAGATAATTTTTATTTAGCCTGTGATACCCTAACGGATTAAATGTTAAGGAATAAAAGTTTATGAAGTATCTCTTGAGGCCGTAACCAATGGACTTTCAAAATCTTTTGATTTGCGCTAGGCAGCAAGTCTGAAAAATAGTAACATATAACTGCAAAGCACCGTCTTGTTTGGTCAAATGATTGGCATATGTTTCTGAAGAAATAACCTTATAACTTGCTTAAAGCTCTGCTTATGAGTAATAGGTCTTTTTGCTCATGAGTAAAATAATTATGCACAGTATTACACCACTTAGTTCTCTTAAAAGTTATAGCATCAGGGTCCTGGTGTTGTAGTTTGGCATTTCAACTATAAGAACTGAGTTTTCACATTTAATGTCTCAGCCACTCTGGATCCTAGCCACCTAAAACTTGGCAGGCAGGTTTGTCTGCCCAGATGATTTTTTTAATAGTTTAAGATTAGTAAGTCCTTTTCTGTACAGTAGCCAAAAAATTTGTTTGGAGTTAGTTATATAGTATTTTTTTTTAACCAGCTGCAATTATAAAATTATTCTGTTAAAAAACAAAAAGAGAAAATCTGGTACTTGTCACCAATTTTTGTAGACTAATGCACTTCAGATTTTTAAGAAAAACTCCACCCCAAAGACAAACCATGAAAATTAAATATTGGACCTTGAGACAAATAAATTCTCCAGCAGACTTTACCAGTTCCACTTTACCTAGGCAATCAGAGTGGCCAAAAGAAAACACTTACCAGAAGTTTAAAAATGGCTTTCTGCTCTTGCACCACAGCGTGTCAGTCTTGCTTTTTGCTGTGCTTTACACACATCACCTGTGGGGAGAGACAACCATTCCCAAACTGGTGTGGCCAGTGAGCCACCACCAATCATCAAAATTTCTCACAGGCCACTCCCATCATCCATCTTTTAAAGAGCCTTTATAAATTACCTGACTCTGGGGATCTAATATGTCGACTTCATGGTCCAGCACTATACTTCAGATCAGAACCTGGGAGTCAAGAAGATCAAATTTTCCAGTGGGCCTCACCGTCTTTAATGTTAGCTGTTCCTTTGCCTGAATAGTCAGAATGGGCCAACCCAAAATAGTCTAGACCATCACCAATCCCTGGAGTGTCCGATAGTTTCATTTAAATAAAAAAAAAAAAAAGCCTTCTTTGTTATTCAGCAGGCAAATCATGCAGATTTAGAACACAGGCATTTTTAATAGACTGGATTAAGAAGAGGATCCTAATCCAACTGAAGCTTATAATAGTACTTACAGTCGGAGAAGTGCACATCACTGATCCTTTGATTCACTGTCTGAACAGAAAAATTTAGACAATATGTATTACTTTGATCCAAAACTGAAACAATATATGTTTCAATGGCTTCTGCAGGTTTTAAAAAAATTAAAAATCTAAGCCACAAAATAATCAGTTTTGTTTAGAAAATTTTTTAAGCTCTCTTTTTAAAACAAAACTGTATTTCAATTTGGAATGTTGTTTCAAATTGAGTAAATCAAACCACTGCAATTTGAACATATCTAAGTAAATGTTTTGACTGGGAAAAAAAGTGGTTTTCCCCTCTGATCAAACAGTAAAAATACAATATGATTTCACAAGTTCTTTTCATTAACTCATATCAACATTTTTTCATTATTATAATTTAAAACAAACTAACAATTTATTCCTGCTTTCATGGATTTTCAGGCTTTTCCACAGATTCATGGTTAGGCAGCAACAAACAGCATTTTTTTAAAGAGCCCATTACACTGGTAATTCATTGTCCCATGTTTACAACATTTTCTTCTCATATATGTTCACGTTAACTAAAAATATATTCTCATTTTTGCTCTTTTTCTTTAACTGTATTTTATTTTGAGATGTATATACTAAAAAAAATTTACTAGAAGAAAATAGGTTGAACAATCTGTCCTTCAGTCTGTCATGAAGCCATGACAAAGCCTCATATTTCCTGTTACTTTGGAAAAAAAAGTTTGTCATCAGGCAAACACAGCCTTCTGTGCTTTCACCATGTTTCTGCCATGTTGTTGTTGCAGCTTTCCATATGAACAGAATCACAGCCAATTCTGAAGTCTTACACTCGAGACAGCATTACTGCAGTAATATTAATGTCATCATCTCTTTCCATGTGCAAAATATCTAAGCAAAGTATTTAGCAACAGCATTGCAGACTTTAGTGTTGGAGTCCCTCTTACTTTCCTATCTTGGATGTAAAAGCCTTCTATTAGGAAAAGAAGATCCCAACTGGAATGAGATTATAATGCAATCATCTGGTTCAGAGCATTATGCCATGATTTTAGCAGCATGCTAGAAACTCCCTCTGCTCCCGGGCTTAATGAAATTTGAACTTATTATATGGTTCAGCACAGTTTTTGGAAGACAACCAATGAGTATGGGAGGTTTGCAGTTGAAGCAAGGGGCTTGTTTGCCAGGATTTGACTCTCTCGAGGAAAGCTAGCTGCAGGGCCAGATCTCTTCTTTTCATTGGATGCAGAACAGCTTTGCTCATTGCAGTATTTACTGGTGATGGCAGCCTGTGACAGAGCTATATCTTTCCAGCAATACTCTGACTAGAGAATACCCAGTAATGACTGTATCTGTATCCCCACTCAAAGGTGCTTTGCCACTACATAATACAGGATTCAAGAAGGGGCACTTGACAGCTGCAGTGCATTTAAATGTGGAAATCCACCTATTGAGTAAAAATCACATACTACACCTTTGTAGGTGTTACTTTATGTAAAATTATAATATGAAGATATTCCGGAATGAAAAAAGAAATGGTGTGTACCTGCACACAACTGCTTGCTCTATTTTTCAGGCGAACAGCTTAGCTGTAACATTTGTGCATTAGCTAAATAACATCTCAAGGGGAGCTGGTGATAGAACCTTGATGTGTCCTGATTGTACGTGTGTGAGTTTGTGCTCTCAAAGGATGGTCCTTAAAAAACTCCCTGCTGGAAGCTATTGTGCATATTGCAAAAGGACCGTTGCTAAGTGCCAATTGAGCTGGTACTGTATACTTGCCATTTTAAAAGAAGATTTCATACCACTTGATTATGTTAAATAGAAATGTTTGAAATTTAAACTGAATTACATCAAAATGGCACAGTAGTTATATGTCTAAAGAGCTGCTGCTTCTCGCTCTCATAACTAATGTCAATCCCTTCTGGTAGACAGTTTTATGTGAACCACGGTAGAGTATATTACAGGCGAAGTTTAGAGAGCCTTGATATAAAAAAAGTCATAAATAAATACTACCTTAAAACCAGGCCTGTGTTTATATTAACAAGCCAGAACTCCTTTAAAGTATTGTCCTTAGCCAAAAAGGTATGTCTTTTAATGTCAGAACTTCATATTTAGACTTTAGGCTACTCTAAGGTGGCAGAGTTTTTTTCTGTGCAGATGATAACTATTTGAGGAACCTGGTGAACTCTTGTAATGCAATCTGGATATATGCTTTACAGAAATAATGCAGAACTTACCTCAAGACCAGCTTACCAAGAAAAAGAAAGGCTAATATTAACAATATATAGTCAACATCAGAGTTTAACTGGAATCAGAAATCCAAGATCATTAAATAGAGAAGTGAATGCTAAAAAAACAAAATTAAAAGAGATGAACACCTAGTCTGCATGTACAAATCTTGTATTTTTATGAACAATAACTACTGAAAGTACATGCAGAGATGGATAAAAATAGTAATTACCCTTAAAAATCTGCTTCAGGATTTATGAATTAGAGAGAAATTTGGTCAGTAGTTCTGGGGGAGAAAACAAAAGGAAAACTCAGATACACTCAAATTTTACTAGTTTCAAAACATATGCTTTTAAGTTTTCATTTTGAATTTTTGTTTTTGTTTATTTCTAAAAAAAAAAAAAATCAGGCAGACTAAATACTTTTTTTATTACTTCAGTAAATACAGGCAAATCTGAGAGGAAGGGATTGTCTGGGGTTTTCTCAAGGTCTTTACATTTCAGATGGTCTGGAAATTCTAAAAGGCTATGTTTCATTTAGGGAAAGAAGAGTGGAAAAAAAATCGTTCAAATAGCTCAGATAACACTCCAGGGACTCAAAATGTGTTGTTAGCTGTGCTGGCGTATTATTTTATTTTACACTGTAATTAAATGCTCAGTTGCTCCTCCTCCCCAGTCAATCTGATTTTATCCTTGGAAGGCAACAGATAATTTCCGTATCAAAAGAACAGTGGCACTCTCATGCATTGTCACTCAGTTTCCTGTGATGTCACCAGAATGAGATGGTTAAAAGTTTGAGATGGAAATGATAACCAGTTTCATCAGCAAAAAGTTCTCATATGGGTACTAGGCTGCATCCCATGGTCCACAAAAAGTTGCAGCTCACACACTTACATTGAAATGCTTTTTTTCCTTCCTAGCCACTGGGTTGTACACTTTGAGATGTGCTTCTTCACCTCCTGGGCTCAAGCCTGGTTTCCAGTGATGGCACCTGACCTACTTGGACATTCTATAAGATCAAAACCTCGGGCTGCCTATTCTGTTACAAAATTAAAATTTACTGTGCTTCATGGAGCTGAAGATCAACTCCTTTTTGAATGTATTGCCATGGTGTTCTTTTTTTAAAAAATTTTTAAAATTATCTATAGACTCAATACCCTTAAAACTTCACTGTTAAGATCCTCTTGCAGTTTAAGCTTGAAATGCATTTTGAAATTTATCTCCTACTCAGCTTCTGTTAAAGCAGAAAAGTATGTGCTTTTAGTTAACTGTTGCTTTTGACTTGAGTCCGGTGTAATCAGCTCACCCACAGGGTGAAGTGTGGTTAATTTTCTGTGATGATGGTGCTGGAGACAATATTGCAGTGGTGGCACAGCAGCCCAAGCTAGAGTAACTCACTCCCCTTATTGGTTACTCCTGAGGTCTTGTTTGGTAGCAGGGTCCATCTTATTCAAGCTGTCATTGGAAGGAGCACACTGAACTGTGATCTCTTGCATAAACAAATGCCACGTGAAGGTGCAAAGGGATCCTCTGAATTCTGATCTGGATGGAATGAATGACACCTGGCACAGGGATGTTGACAGCCCAGGATCAGACTAATGCCTGCCTTCTTCTTTTATTTGTTTGTGGGTTTTTCCTTTGTTTAATAAAAGTAATCTTACCATACAGGAAAAATTCTAAATATGGGTCTAACTTTTTATAGCTTTACTCTTGCTTTCTTTTAATTTTTGAAGTATTCAAGAAATTACTAGTATCTTCATATTCTTTGGGTCATTGCAAGGCTGTTCTTTGTTTCTTATTTTCTGTAGTTATGTAATAAATTTCTATTTTCTATACAATTGAAAATGTTGCTGATTTAATAAGTAATCAAAATTCTTTCATATTCTTTCTTTTAGTACTTCAGGTCCTTAATTGCAAACTCCTTCAAAGGCTTTTATTCTCCAATTTTCCTAACATTATTTTTGATTGTTTGACCAGTAGTCGATTATTGGTTTATTTTATTTTAATCTGAACACGAAAAGATAGTTTCCTGAAGTTTTCAGTCTTCTGTTGCTCTGATTTAAAAAAGGAGTGGTCATTACGGTTAAATTCGTAACAAAGAACAATCAGCTACAATATACTTAGTAGGCATATAGGAAAAGCCCCATTATGCAACCATGACTGCAAAAAATCTCTGTCAGAAATGGAACTGTATGTTCCATATATGTACCCCCAAAAGCAAATTACCTTGATTAAGAACGTTTGAGTAGTATGTGGTTTTACCTTCCACTACCACAACTTCTTTTGTACATATTTTAATGTTTACAGAGCAAATGCTGTATCTGTTATAGTAAAGAAGTAAATATTGTGTAAGTATGGACTGATGAATTATCCTATAAGTGAATGAAAAAGTGTTGGAAACTGAGAAGTATGTAGTACATGTGATGTACCTTCTATTGCAATATTAATTTGTTCACTGAAATATTTTTAAATGTGTGGATTTAAAATTATAAAGAATTTTTTTTTACATTTTGCTTTGAATTTGTATGCTGAATTTTGTTGAAACATACTTTTTAAAATCAGTCGTTTTAGTATTCATTTTTTTCAAATTATAATCTTTTACCACTTAATAATAGAGGAGCAGAAGCTTTTTAAGCACATAACAACTGTGACAATTTGATGGAATTCAGTTTGAGTAATAATTTTATCAAATAATATATTTCTTTTTAAAAATACCATTTATTAAAACATTATCCACAGTTTAGGCAGCATGGTAAAGCAAATGTCATTTTTAAACACACGACCCACCTATGCTGACAGCACAGCACAATCACAACATATTATAGGAAATGTTGGCATGCTTTGGAACACAGGATGACTCCATCAATAGATTAATAAGCTTACAGATGAGTGCCCAGCATTTCTGAGCTAAATACTATTTATTCACTTCTCCCTGTGCATCTCCATTGGTTTTAATGAGTTTTCACGGGTTTAACTCAAGATGGGATATGATTCTCAGCACCTAAGGCATGAAGACACACTCATGTGGCATAGACTAAAGCATTCATAGACTCACAAAAAGCAAATTTTGCTCTTTTTGAACATCTTCAGGACTAATGTCACAGCAAAAGTGCAGCTCTGGAGACAGGGTCTGACATACACGAACATAAAGGCAAACTCAGCGCGGATACTTTTAGGGAAAATCAGGGCAAATAATCAGAGGCCTTCCTTCTGCAATCAGATCTTCAGAAGAAAGATGGAAATAAAATTCCTTAAATTCAAGTTCTGTGGGTGAGCAAAAGATGCAAAACATACTGAAATACAATGAAATATTCGGTATAAAAAGTAAACTGAAAGCTGAAAGCAAACTAAAAGGTCTACTTATATAATTTTAGAAATGGAAACTGTAACTCTTGGTGACAGAGCCAGAAATATTTCTTCCCCCACTTTAACTCCACCCACAAAACTCCCAAGAAGACTTTCTTCTAAGACACTTGGACTGTCTTGGTAAAACATCAAGCTGATAACATTTCTTTTTCTGAAGCTATTTTTTGTCTCTAGAGAATGGTTTAGATTTTTTTCTAAGGATTAAGATGTTTACCTGGAAGATGAGTCGCATCATTCATTCCCAAAAGTCTAGAAAATTCAGCAGTTCAGACTGAAGGCTCAGCTAAGCAGACAAGGATCTACACCTGCTGATGGTCCAGCTACCTCTTAGAAAGAATACATGGCCTGAATGGGACTGGCTGGAGCAGGGACATATGACATCACAGTAGTGGCCAGGAGTCTGATTTCTTCTATGTAACAAAAGAAGAGAGTATTTTGCATACAAAGCATGCACTGCAAGCAAGAATGCCTGAGGTATTAATGAAGCAGGGGAGTAAAAAAGCCCAATGTAGATTGAGATGGACAATCATGGAAGGCAGGGACAACTGTGTTGACGGGAGGAGGGCTCAAAGGAAATTAAAGGAAGAGAGATAAGGGAGAAGGAGAGAGAGCACTCCTTTCAGCAGCATCATGGTAGCAGATAAACTACCATCAGCCTCTGGTTTTATAGCTCTCAACATTACCTTACCTTTATTTTCAAGATGTTTATTAATGGAAGAACTCATAAAAAGCCACTTTCATTTCTTCAGGGAATATTGTAAACACAAGAAGCCACTTCAGATGAAAATCAGTCCTCCAAATCAACTTACTGAGCATCTGCTTGGGTTAATACATCTGCCATCGGAGCAAGCCCATTTCTTGCAGGATGACATTAGGCCTTTTTATATATAAGCACTGACCTGTCAGAAAGCACTGGAAAAAAAATCTTATTAAACATTTATTATTTTACTGTGACGAAATTCTGAAATTTACTAAATCACAAAGGAAGAGACATGAACAAGTGTAAAATATTGCACATTTTTAACTAACCTTAACTGCAAACCTTGGGACAGGCTTTCAGGGGACAAATTCCTTCTTCAGATAAAAACTTGTCTTCCATTTAATAAAAAAAGTATTTGACTTGGTTTTCTAGTTTATTTTGCAAAGGTTGTGTCAGCCTTTTTACATTTAACGTCTTAGGTGAGCAGCATGGATACCCCCTCATGAACATGCACATTAACAGGTTACCTTGAAGAATTCCAATGTTTCTTACACTTGAGATGAATTCCTATAATTCTTTTTTGCCTCTAAAAGGTCTATTCCATAATGATGTTATCATTATTCCATACACTTCTCCTGAACAATTTTCCTGCAAGAATTTTGTTGTGGATGCCCTTAATATTTGACAAGTGTTCCATAAAAATACTACTGTCTCTTTAGAATTTACCATGTTCTTTTCCTGCCTTGACTGCAGACAGAATATTATTCTTTTAGCAGTCTGTATGAATATTCATAAGTGACAAGTACTCTGAGTTCTAAAATATCGGATCGGGAGGTTTTACAATTATTAGATCAGGGCTTTTCTCAGTTGTACCCTGGGATTAAAATGTCTTTATTTCAGTGCAGTAACAGAGGAAGAACACAAGATTACAATAGATTTAACAAAAAGGAGATAACTTTGCATTATTTTTCATTCTTCTTTCAGTCTCCATCACGAGGATGGAGTCATGCTGTGACATTCTTCTCTGGGTATTGGAACATGAGAATGATATACTCGACTTTGAATGTCTCAAGTTTTGTAACGTATAATAGCTGAGTTTTACTTCTTTCACCCCAGTATTTTGCATTTTGATAGGCAAGTGCCACTTCACCGCTGAGGCCCTTCTGCTGACCTTTAACACAGCGGGTAGCTTTAGCAGTGCAATTATCACTATGGGTTGTGGTGTCCTGGAGGAAGTCAGCGTGTGCACATGTATAAACTGGGATATCAAGGATGTAAAAAGCACAAGAGCACATACCAGGCAAAAGAAGTCATTTGATCATGACAACCCAGTCAAGCCAAAGTCAGAGTGATGGTTATGTCAGAAATTCTTGCTTAGCCTCCTCCATGCATTTGAGTGAAAACGTTAAGAGACTACAGATTCATGTGACCCCATTTCACTTTCTCTTAAACTACTACAGTTTCCAACTCAGAAAGTTCTGTCTACTGATTGAATAACAGGAAATGAACATACAGAAATGTGATTTACCTGCTTGATGCGTAGTTATTAAGTTTGATCCTGGTTTCCAGTTTCACCACTAAAACTGGCTCTTACACAGGTCATTGTTTCCAAATGTGGGTGCCTAAAGCATAAATAAGTATCAGGGTGTTCATCCTTATTTTATAGGACTACCTTGTATGAGAAACCCCCCAGGATTTTGCCTTCAATAACAAGAGGACACCAAAAATATAAGTCTGAGTGAGTTATTACTATACCATGTTCAGCAAAGAGCAATCAATGTGCACTACGATAAGCAGAAGACGCCCACCCATGAAAGGTTAAGCAAAACAGACATAAATGTCTCACCTACTGTAGTTTTTGCTATTGCACTTGTAGTTACCACTACTGATGCTGAGGAACTGCCCTCAAAACTTGCTTGATCTGAAAATGCTTTTTATGGCAGAAGCATATGTGTTATATGATACTTTTGCCTTTGTAAATATGATTCAAAAAGCTTGTGGGTGTCTTCTTTTCTTTAATGAGTAACACCCTTTAGAAGCACACTTGATATGCCATCTTTGCTTTTGCTTTCCTTCACTATTTCTCTTTTCTTCACTTGGTGGCTTTTGTTGTGACACAGTTTGCCTTCCCAAGCTACAGCTCCCCTCTGTCTTCTTCCTATTCTCTCTCCAAACAAAACAAAACAGAGCTCTGTTCACTATTTTTCCTTTCCAAGACAAGTTCATGTTTCGACAACATACTGCAGGAGGACATCTTATGCTGATTTTGCTGCTTAAATATTATTTTTCATAGTTTCTCTGTTTATTTTTCCAAATGTGCTAAGAGACCTCCCAATGAGATCCCTTCTTCCCTTTTCACAATCTTCCCCTTAAGAATATGAATGCTGTTAATATCTCCTGGGTAAAATCCAGCCACTGTGTCCACATCAAGTCAAGCTGAATTTACTCCATGCTCTGCAGCTGTTCCATTGTCTCCTTATTACAACACAAGATTCTGTTTGTTTTATTTATTTATCATTTCTAAGTACCAGGCTTTCTGGCAAAATGTTGCCAGCTGGAAGTTACATGGAAAATGTTTAGCACAGCTTTAACACATGCTCCAGAGTATGTGTACACGCATTTCATTCTTGGTAAATCAGCATTTAGGGAATATGGGGAAATAGGCTGTGAAATGCCATCAGCTTGTCCTGAGCTATGCTGCTATTTAATAACAGCTCTAGCAAATTCAAATAGCAGAAACTCATCCAAGTCATTAGTGAGTGCATTTGCTCCTCCCTGAGCTGTCAATATCAAAAGCATCTTAAAAAGCTATGTCAATGAAAAATGAAGGAAAATAAATAGAAAAAAACCTAACAGGTATTTCTGATGAATAACCATCATCCCTGACTGTGCTAAATCACATTTCTAATCTCTTTATTTTGGGCATTTATTAGCAATTACTTCCCCCAGTTAAATAAGAATGACGTTATAAATAATGTTTATGCCTCTA
>JAWUZG010000001.1:21845000-21855000 GCA_036785705.1 Acanthornis magna
CTTTACCTGGACCAAGTTTAGATGACAAACATGACAAATCTCTGCAACAATTTAAAATAAAGCATAGATTGAGGTTAAATTTAGCCCTTCAAATTAAAGTTGAATTGTTGCTATGAGAAATGCCTTATTCTGCAAAGTAAGGTAAATAAATTTTGCATATTGATTACCAAAAATATGAATGGTTTCATAGTTAAAAAACACTATCTAAGGATATAAATAAGTACCAGATATCTAAGAAAAGACAGCTGGAGTTTTCCATTTTAAGAATGTGACATTCAGTATATTTCAATAAATAATTCTTTCCTGTTTCTCAGAACAGCTTTTTGAGTGTATTTGTACAATTTTCTAGTGAAAGCTACATAGTAACTGCAGTAAATTATACATTTCTGAAATGATCATTTGAACTAGATTTCTACTTTTATAACATTCAGCTAATAACCAATTACAGAATACACTTTCCTCTTATAAATACTAAAAATTTTATTTCCTTGTTCCTTGAAAAGGTGATAGAATTAATATTAAGCAGTCATTTAAAAACACATACTATCAAAATTAATGTTAAATTAAAGAAATTCCTTACATAAGACATTTAAATTTAATGACAATTTAAGGGGGAAAAACAAACACTTTTTTATCATGTTATTCATTAGAGAATTATTTCATTTTGCACGGAGTTGTAACTATTGCCAATTAGACTGCTTGCATTAAAAGACACACTAGTTGGGATGTTCTCTGAATTACATAATTCACCATATTCTTATTAATGAAAAGTTTAGTTGACAGAATACATTATACAAAAGTTCAGGCTTTATACCTACGATCCTTTATTCATTCACACATAGAATATGTACTTTATTATGTTAATCGAAATGCTACATACGTCTATTTTTTCTGAGTAATGTATCGCAATTGAATTTTGCTTCGATAGAATACTGCAAGCAATTACATCTACTTCATCCATAGAAACTCATCGCTCTGTCTCTTCCTTTCCCTCTTTCTTTATCTTTTTAAATGCTGTATTGACTTATGGTATGTGAGCTGTTAAAATCATGCAGACTTACAAAGATCTTCATTTACAAATGCAAACTGAAGCAGAAAACTTCTGACTTTTTGAATCTTTGATATTTAAATTGCATTTTCATATGTATAGAAATAGTTCAGGAACACCATTTTAAGTAATCCTTTAGTTCAACTTTTGTCTTTCTAGTCTAAACATTTTTTTTTTATTTCTCCAAAGTTTATCTGGACTTTTTCAATATGATGTATGTCAAGGAATCAGCCTAAGTGATAAAAGCAGGAAGGGAAAGTCTGCATCACTGAGTATTTATATTGGCAAGAGCTGACAATTTTATAAAAGAAAAACAAACACCAAGGCTGTTCATTTCTGAAATGAAATCAGCTTCACTTCATTTCTCTCAGGAAAACATCATCACATGAAATGATATAAATCAGTATTGATATCAGTAAGCTTCAAACTAGAAGAGACAAATGCACTCTCAGCACAGTAATTCAATGGCTCCGAGTCAAGTTTACTGTTGTCTCATTTCTACTAATCATTGTAAAAATTCCCTGTGAAATAATTATCCCTAAAACAATCAAGACAGTGTATCTCTATAAAGGAGAGGATCGATTTAACAACAAACTCTAGATTTATCTGTATTGATTAGAGGGCATTCAGTGTAATTTTAGTGAATTATGTTTGGCTTTCATTTCCCAGTAGAAATTTTTCTTGTGATGATCAAAAGGTAAATTACAAACTACTACATGGTCTTTTGTGTGTCACCTACACAACATCCAACTATTACTTTTCAAAGAAACATCTATGTCAGAAAGGAAAAAAAATATTGGGGATTTTTTTATACATGATATCTTACTATAAAAATCATATGACTGAGTTTATAGCACTTACCTAAGAGCCTGATGTCATCTTCTCAATTCATTAATACAGAAATCAGGACTGCACTAAAGAGTCTGTGCTAAAGGAACAAATCCAAGATCATCTTATGAGAATAGAATTAGAAAGATTAAGAAAGTAATATGATTTTTCTTCTTAAATAGGAGTAATTTCAAAGGAGCTGTTAACACTTTCATGTCTGAAACTTCCTTACTGGCACAAGGGAGAACTAAAGGAATCAGACAGATTCAAAGACAATTTAATGTAGCTGTAAGTCTGACACCACTGCTGATATGATTTAATTGAAAGCTAATTAGAACTAAGAAGGCTAGTTATTTTGTCAACTGCACGTGTGTTAGTTCCAGTCATTTTTAATCCAATGTAACAAAGATAAAGAGTCAAACTTACTTTGTTTAGTTAATAACATTAGGCCAGAAGGATCACCTAGTCATTTCATGTTACCCAATACATTGCTAATATAAACAATGTCTAATTACAGTGACTACATACTCCCATGAAATGACCAATTAGAACATTTGCTGATTCTACATGTTCACTGTTAAAGACATTTCCACAGGCTTTCTGTGGGTTGTATTCATAAATTCTACCCCAGTTGGTAGGAAGCATAAGAGCACAACATGAGAGGAAAAAGTTTTTAAGTGGCACAAAGGACATTTAAATTCTGAGACACAGTTTCCATGCAAAAATACATCAAATTAAAATGCACTTTTTAGTATTCTCTAGGAGTAGGTAATATTGCACATTTACATGCTCTTCCTGCTGAATCAAGCAGATCATACGGTGTATTCAAGACTCATATGATAAAGAAGGCAGGTGTTAGCATTGTAATATTTAGACCAACAAATTTAGAGTGATCTGAATTCCCTCACAAAGTTGATTTATTGACTGTAAACTGTAGCTGGTATGAATTATGCCAGAGTAGTCTCTTATTTATTTTTGTTACTTTACTGATGAGTCAATAACTGTTCCCTGAAAATATTAGTCCAGCATGTACCAATGTTTTGTAAAGTGGCAAAATCTGACAATGATATTGACAGTATGTGTTAAACTCAAATTAAAATCAAAATGGAAAAATGCAACAAATGAGAACAAACTCTTCCTTGTCTAAAGAAAAATTGCTGACACTGTAAAAATTGCTTTTTTAATGATTGAATTATTATCCCTTAAGTAATCATGCTGAAAAATTTGCTAGTTATGTTAAAGTAAATAACAGCACATCAGTATGCATATTACCAAATGTAACTAACTCAAAGTATTAGAAATACTGGAAACAATGAGACACAGTTATCTAGACAACTTAAATAAAAGAAATTAATTTACAAGGATTGCAATCAATGCATATATCACAACCAAATAAAAATTGGATACTGCAAAACTACCTGGAAGTATTGAGGTTACCAGTTGCTCTGTAGGTGTCTAAAATGCCTGGCTATCACTCATGTCAGTGCAAAGTCTCAATCCTTCTCTCACTTCAGTGAGTTCAAATGTTGCCACTCAGGTCAGTGTGATAGTGTCGGGTGCTTTTCCTATTCTTCTTAGGCAATACCGTAAACGATATTAATCTACTTACATGAAGGTTTTTCCTTTGAATAAAAGACAGTGTGATAATCTGTCTGACCACTAGAATTATTTGAGAGAATTAAAATATAGCTCAAAACCCACATCATGTAAATAATTACAATTTGCTAAAAGCAAAAAAAAAAAAAGTTCTCTTAAATTAATTGGTATATGCTGAATGTGTGCTACATTATCTTGTCCAGGATATTTTGAAAATAAATATATGATAAACTTTGTCTTATTGCAATTAGATTAATAAAAGAAAGTAATTAAAATACTCCTACTTTTTTCTAGAAGAAAAGAAAGAGCTAGAAATTATTTAACTATCCAGAAAAGAATCAAAGCTTTCATATGAAAAACAATTCTTTGGGCTGAATTGCAATAAATCAATAAGATAGTTATTTTTCAATAGGTAATAATTGTCTTTATATAAATCGAAAATATTGTTTGGGATGATTAATATACAACGCCGCATTATGCATTTGGGAGTGTCAATGTATAATTCTTAATTCTAATGTTATTATGTAATTGAGAGAACATGTTCATTTGCCCTAATAACTACTAAGATGCACTTAATAAAATGAAATGTAATAATACTTGTAATTTAATCTATTCATGGAAGTAATTTTAAAAGTCTAGCATTCTCCTTAATGTGGATAACATTCATAATTTATAAAGTGTTGTGATGCAGAATTGACAATGCCATTGTTTTTTACACTTTGAGATGAATCTGCAGGCTTCATTATCTGCATACCAACCTCAGGATTATGAAGGGCAAACAAAAGATAATTAACACCAGAAACAGGCAAATGCAGGAGATACTGAGTGAGGTTTTTCATTTAAAGTAGAACCTTTGAAAACTGGGAAATGAAATAACAGTTCAAAATCCTTTTTTTCCCCTTTGCAGAAAACTATCCCAGTTTGCTTTCCTACATTTTAAATATCGTGGTTTTTGCTGTAAAACTATACTGGCATGTTAGATACATTCAGTAAATGAATGTGTTAAGACAAGTATTTTTTCTAAAGTAGTAAGTGTTCATTTTCTGTGGTGGTTTTTTTGTCTAGAGCAGTAGATGGGTAACTAAGATATACATTTTCCAATTCTATAGTTTCACTTCCCTACAGCAAATCTGTAAATAAATCTCTTAACTTATCCTTGCCTTATTTTGCCATTCTCTAAGGAGGAAAAGTTCTACTACACAAGTTTGATTTAATGAATAAGATATATTTTTATGTTAATAGCTTATAGGAAAATGTATGTGAGACTGCCTAGGGCATTTTTATATGTACCCACAGCAGAACAATAAAGGTTTACTAAATAGAGTAAGAGAGAGTATATTTCAATCAGTAAGAATCACTGACATGTTTCTTTTTAGTTTTTTGAACAAGAAGTCCTGACTATGATTCTGCATTTCACTCAAAAACATATGCCATGTAACTAATAATTTCAGAAATTATCCAGTGAAGATCCTCCACAATAAGAACCTTTTGAATGCAAGGCAAAGAAGTGTTATATGGCTGGACTCTAATGTGTGAATGAACACACTTCTACAAAAGGTCCAGGCAAAGTCATTTTACAAATGGAAATGCAAGACAGTGATATTCAGAGTTTTACTCAACTTACAGATGTTGATGATAGTCCAATTCCCAACCCATTACCTGCATAAGATGTTCCTGTCACAGGGGAATGTGATTATTAACCTATGAGCTATCCGTGAAAGAATCAACCATGTGTGTTTAAAGATCTTGATGTATTACCATACCTTCACTTTTTAAAATTTATAACTGGAAATGTCTTTTAAGTAACTAATCCAAAAATTATGTACAATCAGTAGGAGCTTTCTTTCCACCCAACACAGTGGGCTGAGAGCACTCTATGCAGGGATAAGGGTTACACGCTAAGATTCGATCTGCAAGACAACTTGATGAGTCTTGTTCTCTTCCAGAAGGCCTGATGCTAGTTATAACAGTTCCTCCATTATCAGGGCAGTCCCTTGTTCCTACTGACCAAACCTTTCTGCTCGGGGTCCTGATTCAACCTGGACAGTGACAGGCGCCAGAAGGCGCGTGGGACAGGGAAGCCCTTATGAGCGCACTGCCCCTGCCAGAGACAGGGAGAGGCTGAAGCCCAGTGCTCTCTCCACATCCTTGGTACAGTTTTCACAGCCAGACAAGTATTTAAGTGCCTGAAATCCCATAGCAACTGTGTAGTTGATGATAAGTTCAATATGAGTGAACAGCATGCCCTCGAGATCAGCAGGGCATGGGGTACCCCGCGGTGTGCCAAGCACTGCACACCAAAGTGTGTAGAAAGAAGAGGCTGCCCCACTGGGCTCAGCCCCACCTCAAGTACTCTGCACAGTTTTGGACAACATAATACATTATAATGTGTCCAAAGGAGGGTAATAAAAATGCCAAAGGGACTAGAGAGCATGACTTCTGAGTAGCAGATGAGGATATTTTGTTTATTCAGCTCAGAGAAGAGGAGGTTGCAGAGTGATCTAATGCCTGCCTACAACCTCCTCATGATGGGGGAGCAGAGAGGGAGGTATTGATCTCTTCTTTCTGGTGCCCAGTGGTGGAATGGATCAAAGGTACCTAAGGGGAAATTCAGATTGGATATTATGAAAAAGTTCTTAACTGAGGTTGAACACCGAAACAAGATCTTGAGGAGCTTAGTCATGGTCCCAAGACTCCAGCTGGTGTTCAAGAAGAGTTTGAATGATGCTCATCTTCATGTTTTAAATTTTTTTATGTGGTGTAACTTTTAGGTCGCCCTGTGTGGAGGCAGGATTTGGAGTCAATGATCCTCATAGATGCCTCCCAACTCAGGATACTCTAGGAATCCATGATTCTGCACACCGGTACTCTCAGGCACTGAGTTGTTATTCTTTGACTAATTGTCATTCTAGTTTCTAGATACTTCTGAAAAATAGAGTTCCAAACTTTTCCCACGCTCAGTGGGAAGCTTGAAAATTTAGGAAAAATGAAGAATCAAGACACTAAAACTCCTAAGATCTATGGGGATCTAAAAAATTTTTTTTAATTAAAATTCCTTTTTTAAGGACATTGGCTTCAGTTCTGCAAATATTTGTATAAAAGCTTTTTAACCAAAGGTCTTTAAAATTAAAGGTACCATGGCTGGAAAAGAGACCATGTCCATCCCTTTGAACTAATAGAGAATACCAGTTCCTTCACATAAATTTATTTATTTAAAAGCCCTCATTCTTTCATTGAATTTATCTTCTGTTTAACTCCCCTTCCTTTGGAGGAAAATAAAGTATATCCTCTACAATCTGGAGATTGCTGTAAATACATTTTTTGGAATATGATACCTTTTTTAATTACACATAGGAAAACACAATCAAAATAGTTTCATCTTGATTACCACGTGACACAATAAAAACACACCGTGCCAAATGGGGTAGTGGGCAGCTGTGGGCTCTGTTATAATCACTGCTCTCCATGAACCCACCCCTGCCTCCTGAAGCAGGAGATGCAGCCTCTGCTCATAAAGTCCAGAGAACATACACAGACAGAGTAGATAATGTAGAGCTTCTGCATTGTAGAGATATTTAAGTAAAGTTTTGCTTTAATGCTTTATCCTTTCAACTTCTACTATGACTACCACTAATAACAAAAAAATAATAGTAATAACAACAATAATGAAACCTGTTGGCTAATCTTCACATTTATTATGAGACTTTTTTCTCAAAAGTTTTTCTCTGGACCTATCCTTCCCAATTTTCCAAACATCTTGTAAGTATCTGTGGTGTTCACGGTTTTATTTTAAGAGTTTACTATAGACCAGGGTTTTCAGAAATCTGTAATAAATAAAAAGAAGTACTCAATGCTTAGCAGCTGGAGTGAGTCAAAGCAGCATAGACTCTTCTTATTTGCATATTTTTGTATTTTACATTGTATTTAACATTATATAATTTTTATGTTGTTATATTTTCTACACATTTATTTTTACCATGATGTATGTTTTGACGGTGTATGTGGTTCTTTCTGGAATGGTGTTGTAGTTACAAGACACAGCAATATTTGGTCCTTGGAGCAAAACTCCCACCTGTGTTAATGGGAATTTGTGATGAAGTGAGAATTACAGTCAATTATAAAATAAAATGCAGATATGAAAGATGTGTTAACAGCAGAACACTAACAAAATAGATGTGTGTGCATGCGCATATGACAAAGCCAAAAGTTGTTTGTCAAAATTGGAAAAACTAACAGTTGAGATTACTAGAACTGAGTCTACTTTTGTTTTGCCTGATAACCTTTCTAAGAGAATACAATACTACTTTTTCTATCACTGAGACCCTGTCACTTAAAGTAACCTACCAGCTTGGTGAACTGTTTGAGCCATATATAAAGGCTCACATAATATGATTTATGTTATAATTTGGAGTCGGTTGCATCCATTTCTGCAAATATCCAGATATTGAAGCCATAGAATACACATTCAGGAGGGACCTATATGCATCTTACTATGACAGTTCCAAATCTGTATGCTCTGCATGATTCCCTAATGAAGACTTCAGAGAGAGAGAGAGCTTCATCAGAACTAAAGGAGTTTCCACAAACAGGGTGCCTGTGGAAAGAACTACTCTCAGCTGAAATATGAGGGATGATGAGCTCCTTTTAGGACTATATATCTAGCAAATTTTAAGAATTCTTGGAAAAAAGCAGAGAAGGTTTGAGAAGATTGGCAATAAATTCTTAAATTTAAAATAAACAAGTGTATCACAAGGACTGGGTTTATCATACACTGGATACAGCAGATTTTTCTCCCTTGCAGGTATGTTTATGAGGACACACGCACCACAAAATGTGCACCCACAAACTTATTGCCTAAGGATAAAATAACAGTAGATGTTAACTCTTCCAAAAAGAACTGCATTTGTGTTACCTTTAAACTCAGTGGTCAACATCTAGCATTGAACCAATAAAGAATTTTCTATTTCAAGTTGTTCTATATGTGGTAAGGAAGCAGCAAATCTCAACATTTCTTCCTAAGGTAACTTCTGTTTTCTGGGTTTAGAAGAATGATGAAGAGCGTGTTAAAACGTTTCAGCACCTCAGAAGTCTAATCTAACACTTGCAGAATCCTGACAATATGGAAATGATTGGAAGTTTTGTGCCTTTGAGCCCAAAAGATGCTATGAGTGCTTTCTTGGCTGGACAGTCGTTCAATGCTATGTTGTGGCTGCTTTAGAAACCCTTCAGATTCTCCTTTCTGTCTTTTCTTTCAACATCCCTCCTAGAGCACATCTGTAGTGTGGGGTCAGCTTCAATATTTGGTCCTCCTTGTGTTGCAATTAATAACTATGACAGGTGGAAAGGAAGAGGTACTTTTTCTTTGATTATCCTGGCTGAGATTATGCTTCTGGTTCTTCAATGGTAGGATTTACTGCCTGAATAATTGCAATGTGTGCCAGATTCCCAAAACTGCCAACCTGATGGCCAAAACTGCCAAATGCAAGCAGAAACTGCAGGAGCAAAGAAGTTGGTAGGTAATCTGCCTGTGTGTGCAATTACAGTAGCAGTTGTTCATACACTTTGCATGAATGTAGTTTTATGTATGCAATTATGGAAATCAAAGCCTAAGCTTGTACTGACAAATGTAGATACTTCCCTAACTGAAAGTAATGCCACTCTTCACTCTACTTCCAACTGCCTGAAGAGCTTTTAAACCTCTTTTGCTACATTGATTCTTCTAGCTGTCCATGCACACTGTGTCTTATAATATTATTCAATTGATCTACAGTTGCAGGGGCCAAAGTGGATCTCTAGAGAGAGGGAGAATAATTGTCCACATTTATCAGTCATGTCAGATAAATGTCTACAACTCAGAGCGAACTCTTATGAGTAGGACTGGAAAAAGGAGTAATCTGGAACTCTTTTGAGTATCTCATTGATGTGAGAATAGACTAAAGAAGCCCTTGTTTGGTGGTCCAATTGTTCAGTGAACACATACTGTCGAAGTTACTGAAGCATATCCATTAATCTGCATGTTACATGCTGAATAAAGGGATGAGAGATGCTTGATTCAAGCCACAAAATGATTTATTTGAGTTACAGCTGGGTTTTTTTTTTTAATCAGCTCTGGATTGATAGAATGTATTTTGTGTCCAAAAATTCTCAATCAATGCTTTTATGGAATTTTTTCTTTGTGTTCATTTAGACTGAAATCTGAAAGTGAATTTCAAGTCTGAATATGTAGCTACTGGTTCTGTACCAATTCTGTCAAATAAGGAAAGCTTAACTTTTTCAGTGGACTCAAACCAAAGTTTGACCATGGAAAAAATATGGTAAATATGGTTTGCTTGTGCCAGACATAAGGTCTAAGTACCTTTGACTTAAAGAAGGTAATTCTGTCACTCATACTTGTGAGTTTCAAAAAGAATGGAAATCATTAACTCATCTCTCAAGAAAACAGCAAGGAATATCAACGTGTATAGGTGGATGAGTATTTAGCTACACTGTTACATAAAATTTCATTGTAGCACATCACATTACCATGTT
>JAWUZG010000001.1:21860000-22162500 GCA_036785705.1 Acanthornis magna
ATTGCCAAATAATATATTGCACAAAAATTGTAGGCTGGCTGATCTGATATGCATGGAGTATTACTCTTCCAGGCGCTGTGCATACATGGGAAAATGAACAAAAATGCTAATTTCCAATCTACTATGCAAACGGTAAAAGATGCCTATTTAGATACATATGCTTTCCTTAGGAAGGGTAAACAGTTCTTTAATTTAATATAGCTGACACTTGAAGATGTGTTTTTCTCTTTTGCAAAGATAATTTTTGCATTGAACAAGTAAATGAGAATTCGAGTAGAAAACATCTTGTTAATGGCGACTAATAAAAACTAATATTGCATGCAATATAATGATATTAAACCTTGTAACTGGTACATAAAGCAAGATCATTCCTATTGTTGCTCTGTCAATGAACATCAAATACGCTCGCATATTAAACACACACTGTCCGACCGGGGTTGCTGTTAACCCTGTGTGTGGCCGGCTACCGAGCACCTGGAAGGGACGGACGTGACACGCTTTAAGCAGTCCGGAGGGGCGATCGCCGCTCTCGGCCCTCGCAGAGAAAGACGAGCAGCGGGGTTTTTCCCCGCCGGGCCCCCGGGCGGAGCAGCGGGAGGCGCGGGGGCCACCGCCGGTCGGAGCCCCCCGGGCCCGGTGCGGGCGGGCCGCGACTCCCCCGGCAGCGCCCGCCGCTCCCCGGGCACGGAGCCTCTGCGAGCGGCCATGCCCCGCAGGCCACATCCCCCGCCGCCCACACGCGGCTGCCCGGCCGGGTCTGCCCAGCGCCGCAAGTTTGCGGAGCGGGGTGCGGGCGGGTGCCGGGCTGGGGGCGTGGGGCTCTGCCCGGGGCCGGCGGCACACGGGTACCAACCGCGAGGAGCTCCGCTCGGGGCTCTGTCGCTCTCTCAGACGGTGATCCGAGGAATAAGCAGCTACGGTTCCACAAAGCCTCTTACGATAAAACTGGGTACTAGCCCTGGCATCCTCTCCTGAGCCTTTTATCGCCGGGGCTACTCGGGTTGAACCATCAGTGTTTGTCCCTGGTTTTGTTTTCTATTTTAACGACTCGATTTCCCAGCACCGTGAATAAACATCAGAGTCTCTGCAGGAATCAGCTGTGGCTTCCCAGATGCTGCACACAATTAACCTGGTTGCAAATTTAGCAGTCCCAAGTACACTACTTACAATCTTATCTCGAGTGGGAGGGTATACTTGAAAGTCCTGAGCATCTTAGCCACATTCAGTGAGTAAGTAGGCTGAACACAACAGGTCTATGGTGTAGAAGGCTGATCTGAATTTTAACCACACTGTAGTTAATGGTTTTGCCTTTTTATACTTTTTCCATCTTTTTTTTTTTTTTTTTTCCTAGGGGAATGGGTGGGAAACAGATTAAGTAACACACACACAATTATAAAGTATGGATACTTTATCCATTGAAAAAGTGTATGCTAAATGTCTTCCTTTTTTTTACCCTCAGGATGTAAACAGTGAGTTCAGGCTTTGTGTAAGAGTCCAGTTGCTCTTTTTGCTGGAAAGGGAGGATTGGTTGTTGCGGTAATGCATTATTCACTGTTGGCTGGGTATATTTTACTTTACAACACTTCTGTTGCTGCTGTTGTTGCTAAGTCCTTCCAAATTTCAATCAGATTTGGATTTAGGTTCTCTGAGATACTTATTCATGTTCCATGATAAGAAGAGAATTATTTATTGCCGTTTTTATTCCCTGGAATTCATGAAAACAA
The DNA here is from genome assembly GCA_036785705.1 of Acanthornis magna. Lineage (NCBI taxonomy): Eukaryota > Metazoa > Chordata > Aves > Passeriformes > Acanthizidae > Acanthornis > Acanthornis magna. The sequence goes on from JAWUZG010000001.1 coordinate 21,861,725, forward strand.
TGCAGACATCTGTGTATTTTTTGTACTTAATACAGAGTTTGAGTACATTTTTTACACGAGATTTTAGTGGAAGTGTCAGTGTGTCTTTAGTAATTTATGGCAAAGATGTATTTCAGATTGTTGGAAGCAGGAAAATCCAGAAGTGCCAATACCAGGAAAAAATTTTTCTACCTTACAGAACATGGGGGTAGGATATGTGAGTATCATTTGTAAACAGTGTCAGCAAAAGCTGTGTTGTCTTTTCAGTTACACCAAGTGTTCATCCATACTAGGCACACATATTAGTTCCTGAAAGCAGTACTTTTTCCTGAATCATCACACATTCATGTGGATTTCTTGGGTTTTATTGTCCAAATTCAGTTTCATTGCTGTGATTCATACTCTCTCTCTCTCTCTCTCTCTCTTGCAAAGCAGAAGAAATTAATCAAGGCTTTCTAAGCAAAATTTTCCATGAACATCACTGGAGAATCTGCTTAAAAACTGATGGTATCATGTGGCCAATGGAAAGAAGTCTCTGAATGTAGAGAAATACCTGGATAAACTATAGTATCTTCTAAGAAAAACTTCAACCATCAAGCAGTTTTACTCTGCCAAACAGTTCCTTGCAAATAACATAATCAAAATATCTTGGCAATTTTCTTCAGAAATGTTAGTCTGTTTGTTTATTTTTAAGCAATAAAACAGTTTCATTCTGGGTCATATAATATTCTGGAAATTTCTCCACCAGCTGTCAAGCAGTTTGTTGGAATGATTTCTGTTTCATTATTTGACCAGCTTGAAGGTTTTCACTCTTGTGGTATTTGGCAGGGCAAATATTTTCAATACCTGCAACTGCCCGTCTTATTAACTGTGAAAAATTTTACTTGAACAGTAAACAGTGTTCTGCCAAAGAATCACAGCAAGTTACTCTGAAGTACATTACTCAGTCAAAGATCTTGGGCAGCATTCATGTGACCCTTGCCTGCTTTCAAAATGTTGCATTCTTTTTCCTCCAGAATTCTCTACTGAGTAATACGGGTTGTTTATTGAAAGACAACATGAGTTTCAGCAAAGCAGTTATTATATTTGGGATAATGATATTCAAAGGGACTCACCTTGCAACCTTTACATGCACAAGCAGTTAACTTATATACTTACATAAGCAGTTACTTATATAAGGACAACAAAGACTACTTGTATGTTAAGGTGTGCAGGGTTATGCTCAACAGCCCCAGATATGACAAAGCATTTAAGAGTAGAAATTAGGCATGTGCTTTGCTGAATAGAGCTGGAGTTCTGATCTGGGAATATCTGACATGGAGGCAGATGGTCCTGGAGTTCAAGGGTTTGTAGGAGTCCTACCTTATGTTTTCAATGCCAAATGAAGAAAGTATTTGGAAAAAGGTATATGTGAGAAACAAGAAGATAGAAATGTATTAAAAGGTGAATACAGGAGACTAATAAGGACATTACTTCCAGGTTATTCAGACAGGCTTCTCCAGGGTCAAGGAAAGTTAACAAAGATGCTAAGCTTCTTGCACAGCTCCTATGCACTAGGATTTGTAACAATGAAATTTTTACCGTTGACATCAAAGTTTTCCACAGAAATTAATTTGTTTGTCAAAACTTTCCCCTAGGACAACATCTCAGTGTCAGGGGAGGATTTCAGACCTGGAAGAGAAAGACCCTTTCATCATAACACTTTGCTATAGGCAGACCAGGGCACCATCTGATCTGCACATGCCCTAACTCCCATTGACTAATCCATGCTGCACTGTCACTCTCTCTCCCTCTCTCTCTCTCTCTCTCTCTCTCTCTAAATGGGAAACTATTTTATTTTATTTTCTCGAGAAGCCAAAAAAATTCAGACAATTTCAAATGTTTCATGCAGAGGAATTCCTGCTTTCCTGCATATGACTTGGGAATCAGAAGGAACTCCATGCTTACACAAAAGGTTATCAAAAGGGCAAGATTTGGCCACTGGGAAGCTGACAAAATATTTTACAAACTGCTTTCTTTTTTTTAATGACTGAATTACTCAAAATTTAACAAACTGGGATATAGCTTTTTCCAAATTAACAATAAACAAAAAACCAAACCAAACAAAAAACCACCAAAACAAAAGAGCAGCATTAATTTGTCCTATATTATTATAGGACAATTATATTATAATAATTATTATATTATTAATTATTACATAAAATAAATATATTTTAATAATATATTATTATTAATATATTCTATATTATATTATAGAAACAGTTTGCACCATTAGGTCAGTATTTCCATTCCAAACCTGTTATCCAGGGATGTATTACTTAGCCATAAACATTCATTCAGAGCTCCAATGAGGCATGGCAGTGTATCAAACTTGACCATATCCTTGGATAATTTATAAATGACAGAAAGGCAGTCAAAAAAGGCAATTAGTTTTTTCCTCTTTCAATTCAAAATGTAACTCCCAGTCTTTGAGTAGATAGTCTACACTGTTGAAGCATTCACTTGTGCCACCTAAGTAGAAAAACAAATAGGAACTTACTTTTTCATCTCCTGCAGAGACTCAGGCTGATGTATATTTACTGTGTTAAAAAAGCAAATATTTATACAGTTGCAGAGATTTTAAATAAAATTCAGTTGTGGTGAAAGCTATTGCATCCCCTGATGACGTCAATAGAGAGACAATTCTGCTCACCATGCCTTTTATGTCTGCGTTTAAGAGCTAAATAAACAAAAAGTAGTGTTAAGAATTATAAACAACCAGAAGATAAGATACTCTCAGGAGCTGAGATTATTTTGCTGTCGGTGGATGGAGAAAACCTGGTGTGTGCCGTACTAGCTCAAAGTATGTCTTTAATCATGCATCGGAACATAGAAAGAAACTTCTTCCTGGAACACTTATCTGGAAAGATGGTAAGAGGCACCGGCTGTTGCCATTGTTTCCAAAATACAGGACGCCAAGTGAGAGAGTGGCTCAGCCCTAGGAAGCCCAGTAGCATCTTCTTGGCATTAGAAGCTCTCCCATATTATGCTAAAGGCAGAGTTTCTGAAACTGGAGATCTCCCTGGCATGGTTCCTGCTGGGCATCCCTCCACTCTGGGGAGGGAGAAACATGATCCACATGGATGACAGCATTCCTCCAAGTGGATTGCAAAAGCTGCCCTGCCTGCTTAGGCCATGAAATGGCTGGAAGCCTTGGAAGGGATGCAAACCAGGGAGCAATAAAAATCTGACTAAGCTTCAATTCTAGGCTGTCAGGTAGGAGGGACTCTTTGGAACTCATGCTCAGAAGGAAGAGACAAGGGCCGATTGGGATTTTCCTCTCTTTGCTGCAAGGACATGTTGCCAGTGAGTGCTGCCTTTCTTGAAGTCATCTTGCAGCCATCTGGCTGAAATACTCCAGGGTTTGGGTTTTTTTTCCACATTTACTGGCCCCTAGTCATTCTGAAGCATCAACACCATTTCCTGCTGTTCAGCTATTCATTTCTTGTTGAGCTAGGCCAATGCTGGAAATCATGTTCACACAGATTTTCCTTCTTCTTTGATATCATCATTCAAAGTTCCACTCCAATGAAATGCTAAAAAACGAACAGACTTTCCACCAAAGACATGCATTTGTATGCATTTTGAGACATAATTCATGGCACCATATGACATTACCCTTACCACAAAAATGATTCACTGTTGTGGGAAATAAATTCCAGTGTTCAAAAAAATTTTACCTGACTTGTTGAGAAGTAACTCCAGGCCCTGAAAATTCCTTCTCATCACCCTGGACTAAAGGAGGTATTATGTTAATGATATGACTATGGGTCTAGGTGAGAGGGGGAAAAGGAAAGACAGATTGTTGGAAAAGGGATTTGTCTAACTTATAACACCTGCACACACACAAGTCCCACACCTACTAGCCCAGGGTAGGTGACTGGGAGAGGAGCACATACTTGGGCAGTGCAGAGGCTGGAGAAAAGTGTTTTGTGTGCAGCAAGTCCCATGGCAAAGCAAGATCCCACTATCGATAGTATTACTAATTAATACACTGTCAGCTCCTCTGCCCATTCCAGGTAATTTCAATGGCTCCATAGTAAGGCCATTGGTCTGAGAATTTCAAAGAAACAGGATGCAATAAGACCCACTGTTCTGAGCCTGTATGATACTTGTGCTTCTCACAGATATAATTTATTTTGCTCTTTTAAACTTTTCTCTGCTTTTCCACTGTCTAAATAAATAATAATATTTTTTAAAGTGATATAAAGGAGAAGAAAAGAACAGAAAAATGTGCTAAAAGAAGGCATGGGGAAGGAGGTGATCACCTGCACTTTTTATTTGGCCATTACTGTTGAAAACAACAGCATTTGGCATCACACAGAATTTTCAGTCATGTTTTTCAGTGTACTTGAAGATGGTTTCAGTAAAATGTTTCAGATTAAAATGTCAGTGTTTATGCTAAACTGGGCCCAGATCTATGGGTTTGGAAGTATTTTTCCATGAGTTCCTGATCTCCACGCATTCTTCATTCTGCATGGCTGCAAGTCATGCCTCATAAAGGTGAGAATGTGGCATAGCTGTGCAGACACAAAACCACAGCTCTTTGTGGTATGCTTTCCAGTTTTGCTTATGGCCAAATGTATGGCCAGATTCTAGTTGCTTTAGTTGGTTCCATGGGCTGACCCAACCTTAGTAATGGAAATCAACAGAATCTGGACTTCAAATAAAATATACATGCTTTCAAGCACAATTATGTTCACAAAAGCTGTTATAATATGTTTGATCCATTCAGGTGACTTTAGCAGAAAGTTGCTTTCATATTAATTTTATAATTTATATATTATTTATATTAAATTAATAAAATTATTTTATTAAATGTATTTATTATATATATAACACATTTATATTGAAAATAAAAGACTTTAAGATACTTAAAGGTTCAATCACAGAATAACGTTATGATGGATAGCAGAGTTGATAGTGATTTTTGTGTTTTAAAATTTCATGTAATCATATGGTATTTGATGAAGTAATCCACTTCTGCCTGCACTGTGGAGTATTGATGCAGCTACTGTTGCAAGCAAACTGGAATGCTATCAGAGCTATAGATTAAACCTTGAGTTACTCATCAGTATTTCCGTTGATGTATAAGCTGCAGTCATTTCTGTGAAGAGAAACAAAAGACAAAAAATGGAGTATTTTTAAAGTGTAGAAATGAGTTTTTAAAACTTATAAATCTGTTGTAATTTTGCAATGTTACATTATTTTATAGCCTTTTAAAATACTCATTTTATTAGTAATACCTTAAACATCATCCTTTGTGAATGAATGGAATCAATATCAAACAAAATGACATTTCATAGGACACTTTAATTTCTCTTTTTATGTTTGAGCTTTCATTGCTTCTTACTTTTTTTTTTTTCTGGTTTCTAATCAATTTCCCCAATGCTTTCCTCAATTTTGGGAATGGAACATTAACATAATTTCATATTTAATTAAATTATAAAGTCCCAGGTAGAACTTAACACCCAATAAATAGAATTTAAATAAAGCAATTATTGCTCAAAGGTAATTTATATGTATTTCTTGTGAAAGAGATGATGGTGTATTTTTGCTGGCTTTCAACGCAAATCTTTTGCATAATCAGAAAGTACAACAATGCACCTTTAAGAATTATTTTTGGTATTAATTATTAAATGGTTCTTTTTGTTTGGTTTTAATTTGTGCTCTTTTGAACATCTTTGGTGCAACAAGTTGCCATTGCTGTTTGTCCCAATGAAACTATTGCAGGACTGATAATTGCAAAAGAGATGAGGAAGTTTCCTATTATACCTCACATACACAGTGTTCAGGTGCACTTTCTTAATTTCCTAATTAAAATCAAACCCATATCTTCTCTATGGAAACTCTCCACTCATTCTGAGCCCCTCTTCACTACACACACCAACAGCCCTTGGCTCAGTTCCCTCCACTGCCCCTGTGCTACCTGAAAATGAGTGCTATTCTTCTGCATTGCTCCCAGTGTCACATATGTCACTTCACAAACCACACTGATCTTTCAGCTTCTTTTGTCAAGACACAGATTTCCCCATCTTTCTTTCACAGTTCACAGGATTATGAGCCTCTCCTTCACTGAAATCACTTCTCTGAAATACCTTGTCACAAAGACAGGATGACCACCTTTTCTCTCACTCTGCCTCCAGCCCCTCCTTGTGGTCTTTAGCTGTGGTTTCTGAGCTGGATGCCTGAGCTGGATGTGGAGATTTACTTGGAAGGTGAGCATTTGCTCCTATTCTTTGCTAAAAATATATTTTAGCCCAATGAAATGTCATCTCAGCACCCCTCTTGCGCTCCCATGGGTTTTTTGTGTAGATGGGATTTCACTTTGAGACTACAATGCACCTGTCTTTTCCTCTGAGATGTGGAGAAGCCTTTGTGGTCATTCTGTCCAGCTCTCATACTGCCCACTTCACTGATGAAGCAAAGACAGGAGGGAACCTGCCAGGAGAAGTTTCTTCATGATTTTCTTATCTTCATTTGTAGCTGGCCTTGAATGATAGGAGGTGAATACCTTCTCCTGGCTCAAAGATGTCACTGGAGAATGTCATGTATGTTGTCCATTGGGAAAAGGGAAGAGATTTTCTCTAATGCTGCCTATATTACACCTACTTTGTAGAAAAAGAGGACTTTACTGTATGATGTCGCATTACCACCCCTTCAATAAAATTCAAAAATCTGCAAACTTCCTAATCCTTGCACAAGCATTTAGCCATGAGGCATTTACTGCTACTAATAGGAGTCTTTCAGCTAAATCTCTACATCTTTCTGTAATTACCTACACAAGAAGTAATGTTCTGTAATACCATTCAATCTCTATTTTCATGTCATGCCACAGTCTTATATTCCTCAGTCCATGGCAAATATGCCTTCAGAAAATAGCCTGAGATAGGACAAAATAAGATCCATGTTCAAGTGAGAAGCACTCAGTGAAACAGAATTCTTTCTAGTGACTTGATAAGCCAGACCATAAGGATATAAAAAGTGCAGGGATGGTTTGTGCCAGATACAGTCTCTAGTTGGAAGATTTGGTTCTAAAAACCCATGAGAAAAAGAACTCGTTCTATCCACTGAATGGAAAAAAAGAAAAGCCAAGATATTTGAAATAAAATAGAAGTTATTTGAACTATACCCTTCACTTTATTTCCAATCAAGGTTACCACTGGATTGCAATAGAACGAGCCCAAAAACTTTTCACAGAAAAGTGGAATGTACAGCCAAGATCAGAGGAGAAGTTTATAGGAAAAAAACCACTGATTTATAATCTTCCTTCAGTCTCACAGAGCTCTCTACATTGTAGAGGATACTACAGTGAACTTCAAAAACCAGCCTAAAGAGCAGGTTTTTTAGTTCCAGGCTCTCCATAACTTTCCTTGTTTCATATGGGATACAAGAAGCAAGATGACATTTGTTCTAAAATGATTGACTGAGGATTTCACTGGAGGTCTTTTGCATTTGACCTTCTGAGAGAAAAATAGAGAGATTTGAAACCACAGAGCTGGAAAGCCCTTTCTGCCATCGTCCTCTTACACTGGACTGCCTATGAGTGAGTGAAACATAGGTAAAACAAATTAATAGTTTACAAGAAAGTTGTAAGTCAGAAAATTTGCTTTTACTGTACATTGAATGAACTATAAGAGGCAACCCATCCCCAGGAGATAGAGCAAGAGTCTCTACTTTGTACCAATTAATGGAATGGCAGACATGAAATTAGTACAAAAAAATTAAACAATATTAAATTACAGTAAATGCAAATCAACAAGCATCTGTGGAAATAGATCTTCAAAAACTGACTTGACGTACTTAATAAGTTTGGCTGAGAACCATAAAAATTTCAAAAAATGCAAGCTTGAAAAAGATATTTGACTTTTCTTCGCAATATCCTGAGACTTTCTAAAGTTGCAAGCAAAGGCATAGATGTAAAAAAATAATATTAAGCCCTAACAAATGGGAAACATTGCACAAATAATGTCAGTGGTACAAGATAGCCAACTAAATTGCCTAATTTTTAAGATAAATAAAAAATTAGTTTTGAAATGGTTAAATACAAAGTTATACACATGAAAAAAAAACAGACCATACCTAGAGAATGAGCAACTTCTCCATGAGAAAAAATTACTATGAAGATTGGCCTGTTATTGGATCTACATCCTGGATGTCTCAGATCGCTATATTTTCTTTTACAGGGTTAATAAAACCCTCATTTACATATGTTGTCACTTAAGAAGCAGAAGTTGAGATTTTTTAGCACATCACAACTATTTAAATATTTTTCCAGTTCAGCTTTCTAAAATTAAGGAAATCTGTTGAAAAATTATAGAGGTTCTAGGGAAAAGCCTGGAAAATGAAATTGAAAAATATTTCCAGTGTGAGGTTCAAGAGACGTTGTCTACTTAATTTATCAAGAGATAACTTAATCACAGTCTTTAAATACCTACATGGGAAACAGAAATTTCATAATAAGATGGCTCTTCAACCCATCTAACAAAAACGTAATAATATCCAATAGCTGGAAATTGAACCTTGACAAAATTAGGCTCAAAATTAAGTGTATTTTTTTAACAGTGAGGGTACTGAGCCACTTTAATAATGTACCAAAGGCTCCTATGGATTCTTCAAGGAACTCTTCAATAACATTGTGTTTTTTAAAGGATTTGATGTATTTAAAATATTTTTTATCTCAGAAAAGTCCATCAGCCTTTTTTAACAGGTCATCTTGAGTGACCAAACCAAACCCCATGGGCTCTACACTTTGTAGAACTCATGATAAGTGCCCAAATATTTGTACATTAAAAAAAATTAGTCTTCTAGGACTGGTAATAATAGCTGCAGATTGTACATTGACTTTAAAATTCAGATAAATTCAAACAAAACATTTCAAGAGGTAGCTATGTTGTAGCTATCCAAATCACTTGACATACAACAAAATAGGAAAACAATGTAGATTTTCATTGTCTTAGTGCCATATACAGAAAGCAGACAAACAAGCTGACTAAATGTTTATTTATTGACAGCAAAATCTAGTGTGGAAATTTGGCTGATGAATATCCACGTGATTTTCCTCTGGCCCAGGGCCCACTATCAGATGTTTCTAACTAAGGGACTCTCCAAAACGGTACAGGAGTCCAGGCTGCTATAAAGACTTATTTTAAAGCATCAAGAGAATTTTGTTATTTGCCTAATGGTAAAACCTGGATTTCTACTAGTGAACCCAGATGAGCTCCAAAATAGCACTTAGATGCTAAAAATCACAATTGGAGCAAATTCAGGCAATTAAGAGTGACCTCCAAAACCTCTCCTCCCATCTGGTATCAAATCTGAGAGGCTGCAGATACCTGCACTTTTTATCCAAGAAAAGTCACTAATTTTGAGGAATTCTGCTAGGTTCAAGAATGTTGCAGAGGGAGCATAGCAGCTAGGTAACTGTCCCATCTTTAAGGTCATTCAGTTCAAGAATCTTCTCTGAAGATTTTACTGTAACTTTATAGGAAATGTGGGTTTAGTTACCTTGAAACAGAGATTCATCTCAGGTTACCCACCTCTTACATGGCCGCTCTAACAACAGGCTATTGTACAAAAGACTATTTATTTTTTCAAAGAATTGAAAATGTCTGTCGCTTATAACTGAAGGGCTGACCTGGTCACAGAATTACACTATGCACATCTGGCATGAGAATCCCAGCCACAGAGAAACTCCTTTTTCTTGGACAAAGACCCCATCTTGAGTAACCCTTTGTTTGTTATTTCATATTAGGGAGCTAATTAACATTTTCTGTTCACTCCCCCATGTACTCATTGGAATTGGATGTGCAGATTATCATGCATCCCAGAGTTAAGTACCCAGCTCCTCATTTGACACAAGAAACCTCTGAATATCATACCACTATGTCCCACTTGTACTCTGCCACATCATACGTGTTGAGATAGGTCAGGGCCTTTCAAGGCAAGTTGGTGAGCAAGGATTGCCTTGAGAGAGTGGTGAAGGAAAGAAAACACTTGTTAGAATGTGTTGTGTGATCTGCAATAAAAAACCAAAAACCAAAACAAAAAAAGCCCAAACAAACAAATAAGGAAAAGCTCACATTTTTTTCCTTTTGTTAGGTAAGTTTTATTCAGTTTTATAAGTTTTATATTCAGTTTTATTCAGTTTATATAAAGTTTATCTGCTCCCCATGCAATTCACTGCATGAGGAGTGAGGGGGTTTAAGAGCCTACTGAACTGGCCTACTAAATGGTTACTGGAGGAGAAACACTCAAAATTATTCTCCAAGCGAAAGAGGAGATTATCAGCAGTCTCCCCTACCTTCAGTTCTGCTTTAAAAAAAAGCTCCACGAGATCAAAAGAATAATGGTAAAGCAACTTTTCCTAATCGTGCCAAATCAAGAGCACAAATCCAGCAATTACTATAGAAATCAAACCAATGACATACTGATTTTTAAAAAATGGAAAAGCAAGAGGAAATTAGGCAAATAAGAAGAAGATATGATTTCTCAGAATCATGAGAAATTGTAGACATTCTTATAAATGTAATCTAAGACATTATAAAAGAAATAACAACAGCTTTAAGCTTTCTGTGAAGACAGGAAGAATTCACATCTGAGGTAAAAGGCAAGACTCAAGAACAAAGCAAGCCATAAGATTTCTTCACCTCCTGCTTTGGCAGCTCTAATTAGGAACTGAAGTTCCAAGTAAGAATTGAGAAGAGAAAAAAATTGGAAAAGGTAATAATTTAATCAGTATAGTAAACAGATTTTTTAAAAATTACACAGGAGGGGAGTCTGTATTCTGGTCAGATCTCTCACAATGCAAGTGTACACTATATTATTGTTTTGATAAAGGAGCAGTGGAAACTTGGTGCTAGACCAAGATGAGAATTATTTTACTTGGTCCTTTTCCAGGGAAAACTGCAAAGATTTGTGTAGGAACTGCTCCTAAGAAGCATGCAGATATTTCAAAAGTATGTGTATTTTGTTTCAACTATGCACAATTATTTTAAAAATTTTTCTGAACAATTTTGCCTTTTCTCCATGTCATAAATTCCTACTTCATTTTAACTGCAAACATATAAAAGATAACCATGAACTAAAACCATTTTCATATGAGCTACACAGCTTTTTAACACTTTTACTTCCTAGAAAATTTAAATACTTTTGTTCCTAATGGTCCTTTTTCCTGATATAGAAAGGAACAGAGCAGAAGACTTTTGAGGGGCTTTAGAATTTTTTGTGAAATGGAAAGTTTGCATCCCAATCAAAAGTAAGACCTAATGATTTGCCATGCCTAGGGAATTTTGGGTGTGTCAGTTTACTGGGGATAAGTGATCCATTTGGGTACTTGGTGTTCCAATTTGCTGACATAGTGTGTGCACAAAATGTCTTTTTAGCTTGAATAGATATAGTAAGAGCAAGGGGGGAGTCACACAGAGGTAATTCTGCTCGTTAAACTGCTGCAGAGGCACCACTGAGGATGCTGGGATTGTACAAGAATGGAGAGATATCCAGCCCAGCTCTGAAGGAGCTGATGCTCAGAAAGACAGGCGGGAGCCATGTCAGTGCTCCATGAGGGCTAATGCATGAATGTCTTGGCAGGGCTGATTAATCCAGGCAGAAAAAAATTAACATGGCCACCCCATTGCTGATGCTTGAACTGGCTCTGTGGACAGCCCCATTGCACTCAATTCTCCTCAAATTTGTGTGAGCAGTCCAATAACGCCTAAAGCAGCATTGCTAAGAACTGTCATAAGAGGTTTCTTCTGCATTTTTAGGGATGCTGAAGAACAGATAGGGAGGCCCCTTTAAGCCCTGTAGGTCTATTAGTGAAAGCTGAAAAACTTCCTTTCACCTGGTGTAAAAGTATCTGACATGGTCTTGATTAGTACAAAAAAAATTGCTCTGCAATAAAAAAAAACCAAAAAACCAACCAACCAACCAACCAAACAAAAAAAAAACAAACAAAAAAAACCCCACAAAAAAACAAACCAACCAAAAAAAAAAATCCTGTTATTTTTAGAGTATAGCACTTACTTTTACCTGGGGAGAGCAGTATTTGAAAGTGGTTGATATCCTGAAATACAGATAATGTCTTTCAGGATGTACAGCCCTCAAATTAGTCCTGGCAGAGAAGCATGCAATCTTAACTGTATGCAATACTCAGTGGATGAGCAGCACGGCAATCAGAAGACAAGGCTGGCACACACAGCACCCTGCTTTGATGAAAATGTCTATTGCTGTGCTCTGTGCTAGCTGCAATTTCCTAAAGACTGGAATTTTCATGCCAGATAGATCCCGCTGTTAGAGTCCAGTTGGAAGGTTATAAAGTCCTGGCTTGCCAAGGCCACGTCACCATTCAATTGCTTTGCCATCTGCTAATATCTCTGTGCCGATGAAAAACCCCGGTGAATTCCTAAATGTAATAGTGATCTAACAACTTGTGGCCATGTTTCTTCAACTAGAGAAGGCTGAACCAGAACGTTTTGCTAAAGAACATAATAACTGTGAATAAGTAAAAAAAAAAAAAAACCAGTCATAACAACACCTCTATGACCTTATCTACAAAACAACCCAAATAAAATTCAAAAATCTTGAAAACTATACCCCAGAATCACTTTTCTTGCTGGCCTGCAATAAAATGTGACATTTTTAATACTGTGGTATTAGCTGATATAGCTGTCTTTAAAAAGGGGAAATATAGTCTAATATACATATACTTGAAGGACTTGAACATCCAGGAAGTAAATAACTTTATTCCTCTCACAAACTAAAGTAAGAGCAGAATCTGTCAGCTACTGGCTGTGAAAAGTGCAACTAGCTCATTTAATTACTTAAAAGCAGTCAATCTGAAGCTGTAGTGAGCATCCCTTTGACAGCACAATTAACAAATTACAGCCTTCGCTTCTGTTGTGTCCAGAACCTTCCTCAGAACGGTGGGGATGCTCCTGGAATTCCTCCCACTTGAGAATGGCTTCTTCAGCACCCGGCAGAGCCCCGGTCCTCGTGGTCAGATATAGAGGCAGCCAAACTTGGGAGGACTTCCTAAAGTGAGGGGATACAATTCACTTTGGGAAGAGGGGCAGTGGCATAGAGCAGTGAGGCTGCCAGTTAAATCACTTTCCCTGTCCACAGTTCCATTAATCATTTTGAGCCCTGCCGGAAACCTGCTGAAGCCAAAGGAAGGCCTTTTCATGACTTCATGATTGTTTGGGCTGGTATCACTAAATCGCTTTCGTGTCCAAAGCTGTCCTTGGAAGAATTTTGATGTTGTTTTATCAGATTATCTGTTTCACTGTTTCTTGGAAAAAATGAGGTGTGCCTTTTGCTGTGTTCTGTGTGCTTCTTATATGAAGTGTAATTCAAAACTTTTTTTTAGCAAAGGAAATTTGGTTATGAACCAACCCAAAACAACTTCTGAGGGTTGTTTGTGGTTTTTCGATATAATTTATAACATTCTAAAATTTACTTTTAGTTTTCTTCCCAAAATTACACTTACTTTCCTCTGAAAATTGTCATTATTCTCCAGTTATTCTTATATTGCAAGATTATTCACTCAGTTTCTGGTTTGAAAAGCTTTGCTGGAACGAAATGATCTTTCAGAACAGTGTACCTTTTTATGTTTCCAGTATTAACTAACCACTCAGGGTGTGATCTTTTTGAAATCAGAGGATTTTCTATTATACAGGAGTGGAAATATTTAGCTTCTCTCTCTCCTCTCAGAAAACAAACCACATCCTGGAAAAAGAAATGTTTTACACAGAATTTATACATGATAAGAAATTCATTCCACAAGTGGAGTAAGACCTTTAAAAGACCTTTATCTACCTCACAGAATAAATCTGATATGTCTTACAAACCATTATGTGATCTCTTCCTCTCACTGCATGCAGATGCAACTCTCTCTCCTAAGTGCTAACACCATAATTTCCATTCCAATGATGAAATTGGGTGTGGAAGGGGACAACTTTATTCTAATGCACTTGTATACTATTACATACTGGATTGTAAAAATTTAACATTTAGTTAGCTTCTTCTAATAAGCTTTTCAAAGAGTAATAAATCTGAGTATCTTAAAACAAGTGTTTGCTCTGGAAGATCAGTCAGAAGGGTTGGGCATCCTGCTGGTGGGGCTGCTGAGACTTTAAAGAGCCTGGATGATACTTGCAGACCATATTACAAGAGAGCTATTCTTTAGGAAACTTTTTATTTGCACAGCTTGCAAACACAGAATCTTGAGATTGAGCTTTATCTGTGCAAACTGTTTCTCTAGAAGTCCTTCTGGAAATTTTGTTAACAAAGCGCATCAGAGAGGCTTGAAAGGCAGGACCCTATTAGCAATACAAGAAAAAAACATCACACAGCCTTGCTTTTCTGCTGTGTCTGCATGGGGCTTCTGGCACTTTTGACTGAGGCGCATCTTTCCTGGTGCAGAAGGTCCAACAGGGATGGCCCTCAGCATACGACTGACGTGCACCCCAGAGAACTTACAACAAGCACTGGTCAGGGCAGACACCGGTTTCATTTATTTCACTCTTCTTTCTGCTTTGCAAAGCCTTTTGCTCTAAAGCAACCTTGAAATGCCCTCTTCTTTTTTTTTTCACTCCAGTGTGGTGATGAAATACAGTGTGATACAGGACCCGGTAAGGCAAACTTATTCCAGCAAAGAGGCTCCATAACAAAATCTTTCAGTGGCCAACCACTCACACTGTAAAGCCCCTCTGGAGTTGTCTGATGATATAAATCAGACACTGCTGGCCATGGAATTTCTACCCAGCAGCATTTTGCCTCCCTGGCTTTGTTTAAGTGGAATGTGGTGGAAATCAGTTTTGTGAACATAAGGAGGGAAGCTTACAATTTTTTGGAGTTCGTCTGTGCATTCACACAGAGGAAAGCAATTAAATAGACTATTTCAAACTAGTATTTTTTTTCTAAAATTATGTGTATTTTTTTGTCAGAAAATATGACAAGCAACAGTACATTTAATATCATGCAGGTAATTCCCACAGTTTATTGTTCTGTATTTCTTGGTCAAAATTAGTACTGCAAATTTTGTTAAAGAAAGAAAAATAGAACATTTTGTCACATACTTGTACTATAAAGCATTTTTCCTGTGTGTTTTTAATGCACAAAGATGACATTTTGATGATTTCAGTGAGGATTTTGAGGCCACCTTTATTTCCCCTTTAATTTAATTTATTTATTTTGGTGGTGTTTTTAAATGTTCTGTCAAAAGAAACCTTCATGTGATTTATAGAAATTTGTGGGTTAAAGGGCAATTAAATATCTCTGAGGCTAGACAGCAGCAATTAAGATACGTGAAAGAATCTGGGAAAGTTTTAGATCACAGTACTGTAAAGGTTAAATAATGCAATTATTTACCTAAAATAAAATGATTCTGTTTTGCTAAAGATACCAAGATAAAGTAAGTGAGATAGCAAAAGATGTGTTACCAGGGAACTGTACTGGAGGTCTGGTAGAACCTAACTCCACTAACTTCTGCCTTGTGGCAGTGAAGGGAATTGGATTGAGTTTGGAGATGTCCTGAGTTCTACTAGGGCCAATAAAAAAATGCAGAAACCTGAAACTTCCTCTGCATTTCTCTAATTTTCACTATGTTCCTGGACAAGTGAGAGACAGTGAAAGGCTGGGTTCAAAATGATAGTGGGAACAACCCAAACTTTATCATTAGGACAACAATAAAAACAGACTAACAGGATTTGCCTGGCAGAACTTGTGCAAACACCTCCCAAAAAAATTACTGCCAGGTGCTCTCTATCTGGATTCTGTTGAAGCAGAGACAAGAAAAAAGAAAATGGATAGAAATAAAACAAATCAATATTTCAGGATTTTCAAATATGTATATCCTTAACCAGTTCCCCAATATCAACAGTAAAAGAAAACAACCCCTTTTCAGAGTCAATGGGATGTAGCAGATTGCTTTCCAAACTAGAGTGACTCCCAAGCTGTTTTCATGAATTTAAATCCCATAATAAATGTGGATGCTATGATTTTTCTTGCTGGTTTATACTGGTACATAACTTGAATGCATATATTAGAGAAAATTCCTTTTCTCAAGGAAAGCCAGTTGTTTTTCTTTTATACCAAGCAGATCAATAGTTACAGTGAATAAAGCTTGTGTGAAAAGAGAATCAACCCTGATTTTCAACAATACTCCCAGCTTTAGACACACTGGCTGCAGGAAATCTGCCTCTTTGACTCTTCAAATCTAGTCTCTAATACACTCTCTCTGATGGCCTCATGACAATTTTCTGAAGTAGACCCCTGAGACCTTGGGTCATGAGGTTTACTTCACTTTGTATGGTTTGTCTTAAATGTGAATTCAGGTTGTTTCTCAGGTGTACCACCTACTCCTCCAGAGGAGCAGTGAGCTACCATGACAGCTGAATCACTTTGCACCCCAGTGAAGTTTACTGAAAAATGTTCCCCAGACGTGTGTCACCTATTTAAGCAGTCAGGGAATGTTGTGAGGATCAAGCTTTCTTAGATTATTTCTGTTTGGGAATAAAATGACAAAGCATTTTTTCCTTGTGCTATTTCCAATTGGAAATACCATAAGGAAGCATGTTTCTCATTATATTTCCTATTTGTGTAAGTGTATTCCCATGCCAAGGGAACAGTTGAATCAAAAGGCAGGCAATACCCCAGAATCTTGATGCAAGCAAATGGCAAATGAGAGCAAATTACTAATCTCTTTTCTTCTTTAACTTTTTTCTTTTCCCCTCAAAGTTGTTGAAAAGTTTTGATGCAAAATGAAAATAGAATTATGGCTTGGGAAGCCTCCACAAAGCCTTACTCATGTTTTCTGACAACAAACTGCTAGCTAACTTATGTAAATATGAAAGGTTTGTGCTTTCTAACAGAACTCATTGAAATGGAAAGTCCAGGCTCTGACTGAGGCTGATGATAACTTGCCCTGTCCTCATGTATTTGCTCTAAGACTCAGTATGATGTTATGCTATTTCGCTTTATTCTCATCTTAATAAAAACTTTTTCCTTATGTAACCAGTGTATGTAGGGCAAATCTCTTTTATCATGCACCAAGGTATAGACTATTCTTCAAGCAACATTTTACCTCAGGGCAGGGAAGCAAAAGGGAGCATCTCTTTGCTCTCTGATGTTACCCAACATGGATACAGCCTGGGCTCCCTCTTCATCTAGACAGGACTGACAATAAGAGAGGTAAACATCTCTACAGGAAAAGTGGTGCTTCTGTGTGTGGACAGTGTCGCTGCATTCTTCTCAGCACTTGTGCGTCTTCAGGGTTATCACATTGTCTCACAGGCAAAATGCCATCTGAACACACAGCCGTGAATACAGGAAGCTGACACTGCATGCACTATGGAAGCTTTAAAGTTCTGGGTTTTTTTTCCCAGAAATGATTTCTAAATAAAAACGTCAAAATTGCTGTCCTTTCCAAGTCTATCTGTCTCTCATTAGAGGGAGATACACCTTTTTCACTCCAGGTAATTTCTGGATCAACTTCAAAAATCTAAGAGAAATACTTCCATTGCCACAGGAAGGAGATTTTGAGTTCTGTATAATCAGGATTTGGTTTGGGTACCGATGGTGGGCAGAGGGGGAAGAATGTTTTGCTTTATGAAGGTCATTAAATTATTTCTATGTCACAGAATTTTAATGTTACACCTTTTAATACTAAAGATAGTTATTGCTTGTAATGGGCTACTTTCCATTTTCTCTTTCTCACATTTCCTAGTGATGGAAACAATAAGGTTCTTAAATAGGTAAAATGAAAAGCTACATGTAGCTTCTTAGCTACATTTTATTTTCAATAGTTAGACAGTAATTTTTTTGTGTTACCAAGATAACTTATCTGGACATTATTTTAAAATTAGCAACATTTTCCTACATCAAGATTCTGCTTTCAAAAAAACAGTTACAAAACAATGAGTACCTAACAAAAGGGGAAACTGAGGCAGAAGGCAATATAGGATTTGTAATTAATTCATCTCAGTGACAAAAGCTGAAATTCTTTCTGACTTAATCAGGATTTGTACATGAATTTGTTACAGAGAAACCAACAGACACCAGGTTTCTCTGTATTCTGCTTTGAGTGATTTTTTTAATTAAAGAGGTGTATGAAAATACTGTATGATAAAATGCCAGGAATAGTTATGATTGCAATAACAGTGTATGCAAGTTTTACAATAGTAGAGCCGTGAATACTTTGCCTCTTTTAGGTATTTTTATGGCTAAAAATAATGTGTGTAACAATAATCCTTTTTATTACATTTAAAGATTCTGGTATGGGAAAAAAACAAAGGAAAAAGCAAAAGTAACTTGTCACTTAGTAATTCATGTGGAAAGAGACCTAGCCTACAAGAGGACATTATTGTCAGGGGAATGAAAGAGATTAAATTGATAAGGAAGAATAGAGGTCTGCTTCCTTCATTGTCTTGGAAAATACATTTGTTAGGCAGCTTTCCAACACAGAAAAGAGAATAAGACACTTCCTAGGACAGAAAGATTAGTAGTTGGAATAGTAGTCTTTCATGATAAACAAACCACATGTTTTTACCCTTTTAGAATTTGAGAATTGCTCTCTAATTATACTTCTATTTTATCAAGATGTGAACATGACTGCAATGGTAACTTGAAGAAGACCAAAACTTTAACATGAGGATTTTCATTTAGATGCTTTAATATTAACCGCACTTGTGTTTTTGTGGTAGATGTTTAGCTCTCACTTGGTGAAAATTGTGTTTTCTTAAGCAGTCTCATATTTCTGTGACAAGTTGTTGGTAACATGCTGCTCCACATAAAAACCTGACTTCAGCAGCTACTGCTGAGGATATGACTTTAAATTAATTGGCTAAAGGAGATGAGCTCAATTCCTTAATCAAAGACTCTAACCATCATCTACTGAATGGGCTTTCAAATACATAAGGGATAGCAGTTTATGAAAAGCAGTTTTCCATCCAGACCTTAGTAAAAAAGAAACAGTTCGTTAACAAAAATTATATACAGGGAGGAAGGATCACAATAAAACAAACCATTGTTTCTTCAAAGAAATTGTTTAATGGAAAAGGCCATTATCAGTTAAATAACTCTGTGGTAAAATGACAGTGGATCATATATCACAGACTTTTCTACAGTTTAAAAGCTTGAACGAAAGCCAGCTCTTTCTATTGATTATAATGGGCTTCACGTAAGGTCTCATATATGGAAACTATGCATTTTATATAATTAGACATCTCAAGATAATTCCTGAATTATGGGAAATGCATATCTCTGTACTGAATTCTGACCTTACTTCCAAGAGAAATTACTCAGTTATATCTGTTATTGTTTCTCCTGCCTCCTGTGTAGTTGAGCACCTTCATGCAGTTTTTCAAAGGCCTGTTAGTTACTTATGGAATTGATGAATGAAAAGAAAGTACAGTATCAGTTTACTTCAAATTTGTAAAAGCAACTAATATCCCATTCATTTCCTTGCAGCTGCAGGAAACAGTTGTATAATTCTGTTTTCTAAGTAATTAGAATGGACAAAAAGATATTTGCTATGGAGAAACACATCTACATGTACTGGCATTCTTCCTCCATGTTCTTTATGGCATTGTGGGAAAAAAATTAATATCAAACATATTCCAAATTCCTAAAGACAATGAGGTTTCTGCCCCACATATCTTGTATTTCTAGAATAAACCAAGCCTAAGTGGTGATGATACCAATTTAATTATAATCACTTGCTTGGCGTGTGAGGCAACATAATCAGGGGTGTCAACCATTACAAGTCTGCCAGTATGGACAACTGAAATCTTTTCAGAAAAACAAAGAAAACAGGATATCAGCTTGCTGTTTCAGGAAGCCAACTAAATCCAAAGAGTATGTATGGTCTTCCTGATGTATGTCTTGGCCAAAATTACTTCCTCTTGGTAATTAAGGATGCTTTGTATATTATAAATGAGTACAAAATTAGGCCTATTGGAATTCACTCATTTAATAGTTGAGAATTAAGTTTAAACATGATGACCAATGACTAGTGCGTATCTCTGCATGCTACTATGTACCTAGGTAAATTTATGTAATCACTACGACTGAAACAATTAGGTATAAATTGATCAAGAACATATTTAAGCTGGAGAACAGAACTTTCCTCTTTATCAAAGACATGAATCATCTCTGAAGATTATTAGGGGACTGGAGCAGTGCAAAAAAACCCAGAGGCTTTTGTTTGGTTTCCACATTTTTCCCAGCAAATCTTTTTTTTTAAACCCGTTTGGGGAATGGAAAGATTACACAAAGATTGTGATCCAGAATCTAGACCTTGGTAGTAGACTTGCAACATCTTTAGCAAGTTAGTTTTTGAGTAAATGGTGACACATTCAAATTAAGGGTTAATCTTAAAAAGGCACTGCTGGAACACTATATTCTAACATTGAACAACAGGTAGCTCAAGATGTACAGTTAAAAATAAAGGCAATATGACTTGGAAAGAGCTTTTTGAAATGTTTAACTTCTATATGCTTCAATATCTTTTTTTTTTTAAATGTATAGAATAATGCTTACCTCACATGAAGTAAATTATATGCTTGCCAACACACAATGGGTCAGTGGCAAAGATAGGGATAAAATCCTGGACTGCCAATTTGTGCTTTAAACAGTAGCTACACTCCCTTTGTTTTCTAACCTCAAGCTTTGGCTTTAACCATTGTTACTTTGGTATTTTCGGCAGTTTTCCTCTACCATTAAAAAGCAGATTATTTCAAAAGAACCTTTTATTCAAACTAAATTGACTTTTAAAAAGAACTTAAGATTGCTCATATGTATTGTTCCCTTTTCCATCTGTTTTTCACACTTGTCTCCACACACTTCTAGCTGTGCTGATTTGAAAGCAGCAAATATGGTCTCTTGGCTTCTGTAAAGGTACTCATTTACCAATATATAAAAATACCATTTGGATAGGAGAACACCTAGCTCTCATTCAGCTGTTTATAAGTTTTGTGTATAACTCTTTTATTGGACTTTGTAGCCATACTATAGCATGATTTGCTAATGGGGACATATGAAAGGATTCTGTATTAAATTTCATTACCACCCCTGCTACTAACATGACAGGTGACCTTGGGCAATCTCCATCAATTCTCTTATTCATCTTTCTGTATTTCTTTATATTTTGTATATTAAGACTGTAATTCTGCAGAAACGTATATCCAGAATTAATTTATTCATTAGAGTAATTATATAAAAAAAGCTTACAGTTTCAGCAGGTATTTTTGTAGGGCATAGATGGGTGCTTCACAAAGCTCTATATGGAGTATAGAGCAGTATGAGCCTAATCTTGGCAGGAGAATTTGAATATTGTAGTCATCCTGATAATACATAATTATGAACAGGCATAAATTGCCATAAACTAGATAAAATTGCATTGATTTTCTGTTATATACCAAAGTGGACATCTTATTCTGTAGTAAGGCATGTCATCATAAAGTTTCCATATTAGTTGCATTTATCCATAATTTCACTGCTGAAAATGATGCAAGCTCCTTAATATCCTTGCTGGATTTAAAAAATTTCAGCATTCCCATTGAATCCTTTAATCTTCCATTATTTTCCTTTGCAAAGTATATTTTTTCCTGCCTCTGGCAACATCTCTTTTGTAGATGTAGAGGTGTTACATCACCTCTTTTGTAGTATTATACTGCTACTATCAGTGGAGAACTTAAGTAAGAATGTTTTGTCATGATAAAAAAGAGAATATGTTTACTGTATACTGTGCAAAATATAATCCCCCTCCAGTGTAAATTCTCTGATACTGTAAATTCTGACTGTCATCAAAATTTTTTTCAAAGGCTTGGTTCTAGGAATAAGCAAGTATGCAGTTACTTGTGCTAGCAAGGTGGTTGTACTACAAAAAGAGCTAAAGCTCTGTTGTCTTCTTTGCTCAACTATGAAACCTCTCTGCTGTCACCTTCGTGAGGAATGGGATCGGAGAGATGACAAGTGCTCACATTGAATAGTCTCTTCCAGGAGCAGACGTTGCTTTTCCTGCCTTTTCTATTCCTTCTGCAGTCATATGAGAAACCTAGGGAACTCTCTGGGATGTGTCCTGGTGTTACATCTTAGCTGTGTACTGCTGTACCAAGTTCAAGCTGCGTGGTCCCAGCTCGGTCTAAGTTCCAGGCATCCTAAGGACTAGCTTCAAAATGATGTACTCAGCTGAGAAGTTCTGAGATTAATAATTGGGATTTTTTTTTTGCTATATCAGTTACATACTGACAATATATTGACTCTTTAACAAATAAAAATGACAAGACTAAGAAAGAAGAGGCTGTATGAAAGTTTTTTTGGGGTGTTGGAGTGAAGTTCAATATAGGGAAAATAAAAAGCTATTTAAAAGATCAGAACTTTATGAACTCTAGTTGAATCACATGAAATTACCCATTTTTGATATATGCAATCATTATTTTAGATCTCAAGATATGAAAAACTCACCAATTAGTTCTAACTCTAAATTCCAGAATTGTATGGCTTACTTGTTTCTTTCCAATATTAGTATTTTGGAAGTTATCTTATTTACCCTTCCACACATTTATGCAGTGATGACTGATGCTAATACACACACGCCACGTGCAGATTAGAACTCAGTTATCTAAAGAGTTCAATTTGAGCATGAAATGCAGTGAGAGCAAATATGGGATACATTAGGGATTTTGAGACTTTGCAGAGAGTGAGAATATGGTATTGGGATTTTGTTAACTGATAGGCAAGGAAATCTAGCTATCACAAAGTGATGTCAGGATGATATTACTGTGAACTGGGAACACACTAGGATTTTCTTACAGGTTGTCAGAGGAGGGTGGGGGAAGGGCTTCTCCCTGTGGTATACATTCATTTATTGACTACAGTCACAGTTATTTGCTTCAGCCAGCATGATCTGAAATGCATGTATAAAAGCATATAGGTATTGGAATTTTCAACTCAAATCAGAATCCTAATTAACTGTAAATCGTAAAGCCAGTAGCCTGAGGTATATTAAAATGAGAACTTTGTACATGAAAGGCTGCACATGCCCCAAAATATAAGTATTTCCTACTTATAAACCACCAAATTCACTGCATCAGCTTCCATGACTGTAATTCTGCTCCTGAGGGATATACAAGTAGAGTTAACTGAAAACAAATATGAGTTTGCAACTCATAGAACAAGTCATTTTATGGAGACATTAAAAATCACTGACATAAGGAAAGACAACATAAAATATTTGTACTTAAGGTAAGAATATGACATTAAAGCCAGAAGTGAACTTAGTCCATTGTACTTCATCAAATGCCTCTTTAATCTCTAAATGTGTGTGATTATAAAGACATTAATTTCAAGGGGAAGACCACATCAGTAAAGCACCGCTGAAACACCTGGCACAATTGAATTTCACGCAGCACCAAACGTGAAGGCAAAGAGATGAAGTACGAAACACATTGAACAGAACTGACACAGAGGACACCGTTCTCTCAGATACATAAAAGGTTCTGGTTATAAAGACCCAATCCTGCTTGGGGCATCAGGGGTTATGCTGCCTTTAATAGGAGCAGAATCAAGCTGTAAAAGGATATTTGGTTGGTCCTTTGGTGTTCAGGAGCAAACAACAAAACAGAAGTTGCAGAGCCCTTGAGCCTGAGGACCCTCTGCTGCGTATCACCATTACAGTTTCATGGGGCCAAGTTATCCTGTGATCTTGATTTTAATAACAGCTGGATCTTTCCCCTTATCACATGCTGAGGTCACAGATCGAATACAAGCTGAGGTGCTCCCTCAGTTACTCTATCACTACACCATGCATGCGTTCATGTATGTCTTTCCTAAGCAGTGTAACTTTGTCAATTAACTGCTCAGGCTCAACAAGCTCTATCTCTAGACTGAAAATTATACTGAAAGCAGACTATCTCCTAAAAAAATTTTGACTATTGGCTAAAATACCTATGAAACACCAATCCTCATTTTTGGCTTGGTATAACTGAAAGGCATATGCTACTTTCTCTGTTCTCCTCATGGAAGACAGAGTTTAGCGGTAAAGAAAGTCTGTCATGAAAATTGCAAAACACATAATCAGAGCAAGAAAAATTCCTACAGTATGAATTAAAGAGGTAACAGGAAGAATATCAGCAACAGTTTAATCTTCAAATGTCAATCTTCGTTAATTCCCGCCACTAAACAGTGTTTGTGCAATAAATAATGGTTAAAAAAGATGCAGGGAGAACTTAAAACTAATGCAGATTAATGGAGATATGAATGGTTGGGAGGATGTTGGGAGCACCTTGAGGTTAGATGCAATAAAGATATTGCCAAAAGCAATATCAAATCTAATACTAATCATAGAACATCTCAAGTTGGAAGGATCCATTAGAATCATCAAGCTCATTTCCTAAATACACTGCCATTCTGAATACTTGCATTGAAGAACACTGTAGGACCCACTGTTGAAGTTGCAAAACTTCACCCAGTTTGTAGTGACTGTGCAGCTGCTGTTGCAATTTAAATCTGTTTCTCACTCTTAGAAAAGCTCACTGTCACCCATGAAAGGGGAAACAAATACCACCTACATATGTGCTAACTGAACGTGTTTATCTGAATCTGTCAACTACATCAGAAATCAAGCTCCTAAATGCTGTGTTCAAAAAATTTCTGTGGATTTGTGACATTCCTTGGAAGGCTTTAGATCCATAAAGCAATGAATAAATTATAAGAAGACATAATTATGGTATTTTCATCCCTGACAGATATAATTTTGCTCCATAAGCACTGAAAAGAAAGCTGCTGTTTTTCTCAGACCAACACTCTTAGATGAAAAAAAAAAAAAAAGAACATGTCTTTGCTGAAAAATGACATATTTAGTAAATATTGTCCAGGGTAATTGTTCCTGTGGGATCCCAACAGAAACATGTTTCAGATACTGTAACTACTGTATATTCAGAGTGTATGAGCACTGTATATTCAGAGTAGATGATAATTTCTGTAGTGTTTGTTATGAAGCTCCTTGTAGACTCTCAAATGTAATTTTAATGGTATCCTGAAGAAAAAAAAATAAAGAAGGTATAACACTCAAATTGGATTCCAGAGATAAGGTTAGTTACTGAGGGTACAATTTACATCAACTGAATTTAGCTGTCTAACATGCATGTATCTAATTTAGGCTCTCTTTGCAGTCCATCAAGGGAAGTAGGTACCTCCAAAGGGAGATCAATCCCACTCACTCTGATAACAGTTTTAGGACAGGATGAAGCCCCAATGACCACAGAGGAAAAACAGATACAAAGATTAACAACGTGAATTCGAGACAGGAAACACAGGGCAAGTGTATTGGATCTGGAGTGACAGTGCCTATTTGCATATGAAAACAGATAAATAAAATGTAAAGTTTCCAAATACCTCTAGGGATTTCCCCCACATCTGCTGGAAATCACTAGGAGATGGCTCCACATTGAATGTTTCAGTCTGAGACTTCAAATCATCCCTGTATCTCTGTTCAGTGAATCCTGTAGCATATATGTAAATCTTCAAGCTTAAATCCCATTAACATCAAAGGCATGTAAGCATGAACTTAAATGTTTTGCTGAACTGGTACCCTTGGCCCCAGTCCAGCAAAACACGTAAGCGTGTGCTTAACTTTAAGAATGTTAACCCTGTTAACTTCTATAGAGTTGATTTTCTACAGTTTCCTGAAGTAAAACACAGATTTCAATGCTTTTCCAAGTCACTATCTTAATGAAGATGCAATGCCTGTATCTTATCAGCATTACAAGCCTCAGCTAAATTAGTCATACTTAAGCACAAAGAGTGGAGCTATGTATGCTTTGAGGAGAAGAAATCCATTAGAAATGCCTAACCAAATGGTAAATATTGAAAACTAAGTACTTAAAAAAATGGATTCCAAAATAATATAAACCAAATTAAAGCCTTGGCTCATCCACGACTCAAGCACTTGACGTGCTTTAAGCACATTGCTGTTTATGCTTCCATTTAGGCATGTGCTTTAGCACCACGATAAACCGGTCCATCGGTGTACACCTTCCCTTTCATATGTTAGATAAAGTAAAATCCTCTGGCTTTTGTACATCACATTGCTTTGCCTAAGATATCAGATGAGCTGCTCTACCCTGATGCTTATGTGTGCACAATAAATCCAGACATAAAAATCAATAGAGACATTTAAACCTGCGAGGTTGTAGAAGTGCCCCTTGGAAAAAGTAAAATGTTAAAAAAAAATGAATCTCACATAACTATGAAGTTGCTATAACAGGTAAAGAATTGTTCATGTTCATGTGTATTCATATACTTCTCACAGGGAAAAGATTTGGTAAAATAAGTGGTATGTAATTTTTTAAATGTGTATTTCTAGATTTTTTACATTTACACTTTGCTATGCAAATAACGTCTTATACAACTGTCTGAAGTATACCACACAAGCAAGTTACTTTTTCTTCATAGATTTTGGATTTTATGGAAGTAGTGCGATTCACTTAAAAATTAGGTAAATATAACATGTTTGGTACAAAGATAAATGATGTATATATTTACAAAATAGCCACAGGGCTATGTTTTTTTAATTCACGATGGCACCCTGTTTGGTAAAGAAACCATAGGTTTATGTTACTGTAACGATGCATCATTCCTCAGCTATTAATCTAAACTGCAGAGTACATGTATATTTAATAATCTTCAGAAAGTCTGTAAGACTTATTTACATTTTCTATCCATCCTGCAGCTTTAAAGACCTTCTAATATTGGCCACTGATCCTATACCATCACAATGCTTTAATATATGCAAAAAAGATTAAACAACAGCATGAGATGAGTGAAATCAGGTCTCAAAATGCCAATAAGAATGTTTTGCCCTTAAATTGATATTCTTAACCAATGGTATTTTTCATCTTCAATGGTGCAGTACACTGAAATCATCATATTTAAAATATTTGAAGAGGTGAATATCATATACTGGATGTGTAATGCCATTTCTTCCAGTAATCAGAACCTCAAACCGTAAGAATAAAGAAAAAAACCAGCAAAATGAGCAAATTGATCATAATAGCATTCCCTTATAAATAAATTTTGCATTTATCTGAAAAATTACTTAATAGAAACTTACAGTATATAGTTATTTTCATCACTTGTAACATGCTTAGAAACTAATAAATATTTATCTTTCTTTCCTTACAATAATTCACAACTCAGAAGAAAAACTACAATTTCTTTAGTTATATTTTTCCATCCTTATGGCACGCTATAAGAAACTTAATTTATAAAAAAATTTATTTTATTTATTAACAGGAATCTGATGGCAAAAAAACCTAGGGATAAATATGAAAATAAATTTATAAAAACATCTGAAAAAAAAAGCACAGACCTTATAATATCGTCATTTAGAATCTATGAAATGAAATGTATTTTTAAAGACAAAGTTAATGCCTCCCTTTGAAATCCTCATGTTAAAATCAAAAACACAACTTTAATGGAAGACAGACATAGGTACTGTTTGAAGAATTACAGCTTAGAAAATTAATAAAAATAGTATCTAAAACAGTATTAGCAAGATATGAAGCTCATTCATTAATGGTCTCTGTGATAATATATCACTGAAAATGTTGCATGAAGGACAGTCTTTGATAGGATTATGTACAGTATAATAGCAAGATATTGAAATTAAAATTCACTGAGAAGATACATCTTGTGAACTGAAGGGTAAGAAGATAATAATGGTAACATTAATAATAATAAATAACAAGTATAAAATGATTCACATAAATAGAATTTCCATCAGCAACCATTATTGTAATTATGGGAATGATAAAGCAATAATCTACAGTAAATAGCTAATTTTTATTGATTCACTGTTTAATTTCTTTTTTTAAAGGGCTTTAGAATTGCTGTCAATAACAATAATGTGTGCACGAAGAAAAGTTATGTAGAGAATAAATGATAAAAACAGTATTGTGTAATCTGTTTCTAAAGAATCTTTTGGAGATATTTATGTCGTTTGGTGCATGAAAAGAAAAATTTTCTAAAAGAATTTCCCTACCAATTTCATGAGTGCTGTCAGATTTCTTCAGCAGATGGATATTAGTGTTCCAGAAGCATATTGGAAAAATTTAGAAAGTTCAGTACCTGACTTTTTAATCACACCTCTCTGTGAGGTAAGAACAGATCTCCATCAATGGCATCTGTGAAGAAAAAACACTTCATAAACTAATTCTACAGCAGCCAACTGCAAAATTAGCACAAAAGGCAACCAAAAAGTCAAGGCAGAGGTTAATAGGAGACATTCTAAGGAACTAGCTGCGGTGCCGAGCAAATGCTAGAATTTACCATACATGTACCAAGCAAACCTTCTGCATGGCAGCAAGGTGTAGTTCAAATGTTAGGACAGGCAAAAGAAAGACAGCACTTTATATGAGCAATTGAAGTAATGATCATACAATTCCATTGAATGCAGGGTCCAATTTCAACAGCTTTCGAAATCATGGAAGAATAGGGAACAGTTTGTGCTATGCCTGAAAAAAAGCCAAATAATGTAGACCCGAGAGAAAGACTAAATTTTGATTCATAAAGATTCTCTCTTTATTTTTTAATATATTCATCATCATAGCAGTATCTTTTGATAATTAATAATGTAGATGGCTTTTGATCAACCACATAAGAGTATTTTTATAGTCTGTTTTGCTTTCAAATTAGGAGGGATATTGGATAATATTAACCTTCATTGTACACTGTGATT
This sequence comes from Acanthornis magna, assembly GCA_036785705.1. Classification (NCBI taxonomy): domain Eukaryota; kingdom Metazoa; phylum Chordata; class Aves; order Passeriformes; family Acanthizidae; genus Acanthornis; species Acanthornis magna. The sequence goes on from JAWUZG010000001.1 coordinate 21,890,481, forward strand.
TTACTTTTCCCTTGCCTAACTGGGTTTTTGGGCCACTGGTCAAAAAACCATTTAATATAGATGAGTAAATAAATGTTACAAGAGGGTTCTTGTAAGCAACCATCTGCCTCAAACTACATATATTGGAATACTGAACAAGATTGTTTTCACTGTTTAAGGCAGAATACATTTCAGATTTTCCCTTTCCCTTAACGGGAAGAAGAAAATGGAGAAAAAAAAAAAAAAGAAGAAAAAAAAAAAAAAAAAAAAAAAAAAAGAGAGAAACAAATGCCAGGTTGACTATGGGAAAATAGCAGAAATCCAGTGTGGATCTCTCTCCTGACAGTTTAAATTCATGTCCTTCTCATAATGGCACATGGCCATACTGGCATAAAGAACAGAGCAAACAATGACTGTTTCACTCCAGATGTTTGATGTCTTAATGAGCTATGTTGTGCCTCCCTGGTGGTGGACTCAAAAATGAGAGGCCTGGCTAAAAATCTGGCCCTCATACTGTCATTATGTCAGTTAGATAGGAAACATGTAAAAGAAGGTTCCTACTTAAGTGAGAGCAACTGGCAATAATTTGAAATGTTTGATATAGCCAGAAGTGCAGCAAAAGGACACCTCACCTTGAGGGCAGATGTCAATGCTATGGTATACATGTGGTAAAAAGCAAAATGCTTTTATTGGCATGAAAAAACAACCAGAAATATGTAGCAGTACTTTTTTTTCTTTTTTGAAGGAGAGTTCGTATTCTCCCACTGTACCCATTCTCAGAAGAGGACAGTTGACACATGATGTTCTGTCCTGGGAAAAGACATAAGGGATTCCATGAAGAGATAAAGATTTTTTTTTTACACAGTTAAGAAGGAAAATGGGTACCTGAGATAAATGTTGTGTGTGTTTATGTATATATATATACACATATATCTGTATCTGTATGTAAGCAAGGAAATATCAGAATGTCTATTTGCCTGTGATATAATAGGAGTAAGAGAGGAACTTTGTGAAGTTAACAAGTTATATAATTAAAGGAATAGATAAAATCTTGGTTTTAAAAAAATGATCCATAGAAATCCTGAGGTATTTTTAGAGATGTGCAAAATCAGATTACTTAGGTGAATTACAAAAAAGCACTACAGTAGCATTGCAATGGATAAAACATTGCAAAGAGCAGAAAATTCCATGTATGACTTTCAGTGCAAAAACCAACTGCTGTTGAAACAGAAAATTCCCTTTGGAGATTCATGTTCTTTCATCCTAACATTGTCTGTTAGGAGCTTCTCGAACCTCCCTCTGAAACATGTGGTATTAACCCCTCCTGGAAACTGGATCGTAAAAAACCTTGACTATTCTTCTTGGCCATTATTAATGGAATTAATGTTATTCATAGAATAATTTGGGTTGGAAGAGATATTAAAGATCACCTAGCTCCAGCCCCCTTGCCAAAGACAGGGACACCTTCCTCTAGACCTGGTTGTTCCTCAGAACCCCACCCAGCCTGGCCTTGAACACTGCCAAGGACGAGGCATCCACAGCCTCCCTGGGCAACCTGTGCCAGTGCCTCACTCCCCTCACAATAAAGAACTTCTTCCCAATATCTAATCTACCCTTTAGAGCATTCCCCCTTGTCTTGTCGTTACATGCCCTTGTGAAAAGTGCCTCTCCAGCTCTCTTGGAGGTTCCCTTTTGGTGCTGGAATGCAGCTGTAAGGTGTCCATGGAGCCTTCTCTTCTCCGGGCTGAACAACCCCAATTCTTTCAGCCTGTGTTCATAGCAGAGGTGCTCCAGATCTCTGAGTATCTTTGTGGTCTTCCTCAGGACTTGGTCCAATAGGTTAGTGTATTAATATTTGCTTTGGTTTCCCGCAAACTTAAAAGAGAATGCTTTGACTCCAGCTCCTCTTAGCAAGCTTCCTCTTAAAATTTTTATTGTATCTGATTCAGTGGACATCTTCCTGAAGTAAGGAACATGGGACTATAACCTTGGTAAATATCTCTGCCATGCGACAGTGACTGTTCTAATTATTCATTATTCAACACAATAAGAATAATTGCTGCTTTCAAATATCCTGCAAATCATAAATTCCTGCATGAGGATTTTCCCTAGGCAGGCTTCCAGAATGCTATTTCCAAATGGAGAGTTTTGATAAATTTGTTTCTTCCTGTCCTGAATTCAATTATCTTAAAAAGTACAAGGGTGGTGATTCTTTACTTGAGTGGATTTTTCCTTCTTTTCAGGTAGGGCACTCACTTATGAAGTGGGTGGGAGTCCAAGGACTGGGAGTCAGTTGCATCCAAGTGCTAATGGATGGAAAAAAATTAAGTGTGAATAAGTATGCAAGATTATACATACTGTAATGCAATTTTAAAATAAAAACCTAAAATTCTGCCGTTCAGGCTATTGTTAATTAGATCATTTAGCTCTATTTAAAAAAACTATTGAATTCAATCTGTTCCCTTTTTTAAGCCTTATTTCTGTTGATGATTTCTTGTAAAAGTACAATGATCTCAGTTATATGATTGCTCTACCCTTTAGTCTCAATGCATTGTGTAAAATATAATGCAGTACAGATGTCAACCTAAGAACTAAATAGCTTATATTTCTAAAGAACCATGAAAAAATATTAACACTATAGAAACAATGGTTCAGTAATTACTTTTTGCTGTGGAGTGAGGTTAGGCATTTATCCTTATAGATCCCTAATACACTTAAAGTCAGCACTGCCCCTGTGGTCCTTTTACCTTTGTTGATAAATGTATTGTACAGGATACCTTGTATGACCACTACAGTATTTGAGGTCATGCTAGGCTGTTAGCACAAATGGTGTGAACAATAGTTTATATGCCACTTAACTCCTTGGGAGAAACAGTTAACCTTGCCAGAGAGGACAGATCAGTCATGTATAGTTATTAAAGTCTAGAAGGTTTTGTTATGCTCTGAAATACTTTTATAGAACTACAATACTCTCGTAGGAGCTTTACCAAGTAGGGAAGCAACAGAGTCAACAATTATCTTTGCCACCTTTGAAAAGGATATTCAAAGTTTTCTAAAAAAATGTTTTACCAGACCTACTTTATGAAGCACATACAAACAAATTTTGGTATATTTAATCACTAGACTTTCTGCACAAGGCTAACCAGGTAGCAGTATATTAAGTCACTGCTTTAAAACAGACTAAGTATAGAAAAATTAATTGTGAATTTGCTGGCCTTGAAATGGACAGCCAGGAAAAACCACTTGTTTCTTCTTGATTAGTTTTCCAAATAAGGATGAAACTTCATAAATTACACAGATGAGAATCATAATTGAATTTTATTTAACTAGCAATTAACTAGAAAAACACTTTCCAAGCAAATATCCTTTTCTAGAATTTCTCATGAATAGAAATGACAGAGTGAACAAAGAATAAATCACAGTAGGAGATTACTGAGGACTTATCAGCTATTCTACATACAGATGGCAAAGACACCACTGTTAACACGGATGACCCAGTTTCATGACATGATGTGCTGCTTCTACATCGTTGTTTATTCCAGTGGACTGATTGTCAGAGCCAACCAATTTTTGGCACTTTTAGAAAACACAAAGCTCAAGGCAGCCTCATTTATTTCCGGTTCAGGTGTAAAAACCTGTCAGCCCCTGGATCCGCATAGTCTGTATACATCCAAACATCCTTAACCACCACTGCATCTCTACATTTTTAGGGTTAATTCAGAATGTTAGTGTAGTTGTCTTCGTCTGGCCTGCATTTTCAATTCAGCATGCTCAGATTAGTACTTCCTCTCCTCAAGTTCTTGTTGAGCATCCCTATTGCAAATGAGCAGGTGTTACCCCAGGAAGGGTTTGAGGCTACAGAGGAGTGGTCACCTCCCTTTGCCAACCAGTCAGCCACATGACACATCACACATCTGTGCAGCACTGCTTCCACCCCTTCTTCCCTGGCGCGGGCTCAGGTGGACCTCTCTCTGATTCTGCCTGGATTATTGACACCTAACTCTACACCTGAGGTGACAAAGACTCACTCAGCCTTGTGGAAGCTTTTTCCAATGGCAAGCTGATGTCCTTTGCAATCATGGGAACGCTCAGCACAGCACCAGCTTTCAAGGCTCTGAGCAGGAAACTCTATCATGTTCCAGGGTAGATGGGAGCAAACACATTCCAGAATGAACATTTAGGAGAGAAAAAAACACTTCTAGGTGTGGCTTCAAATGCTCATCTTCATGGATAGATTTAATAGTCCATATGGATAGATTTAATAGTCCGTGTACATACTTTCCGACCAAGAACTATTAGCTCATTAAGTAAGAATATTTACTGTGTCTTCAAGAGGAGGACATGGAGAGCAGCAAGAACAAGAAGAAATCAGATTGCTACCACTGCCTTTTAAAATCTCCTAACTAGCAAAATTAAACCATGTCTCTTTATTTATTTATTGCACTTGTAAAAAGATTAATGGGGATGTGATTCCTTCAGGCTTTTGCATATAACCCCATCACACAAAGAACAAAATTACACAGTGCAGCAAACGAACTAAATTAGCTACATTTATTTAAATAACTGCTATGGAGGAAACAATAAATCAACAAGAATCCTCACAAAAATGTGTTTACAAAGTGTCTTATAATTTGTTTTAGCTAGGACACAGACTTCTAGCTCTTAGCTAAGCTTACTTCTAACAGTCTATTATCATATCAACTGTTAATGAGTGTTTGCTATAGAAAAGCATTTCTAGCAAAAAAAGAGACTATGTGTAACTTCTACCTTACTGTCCTTTAAGATATGACTGGCGAGTCCACAGGAAATAGATTTTCCTAAAAAACATTTTGTTAAAGGCTTCTAAAAACTTGGGAGACAAACAAAATTAACTGACAATGTTCTGTTAAATCAGAAAAAGTGATTACTTGAATGGTCATAATCACGCAATTATCTGATCTTCAATGTATTTCAAGACTGTATCTATATCTAGTCCTATATCGGGAGTGAATAGGGGGAGCTCTAATGCTGAACCTGTGATGTATTCATAAATCAGTACTTTCAGAGCCTGTCATGGGCTCCATAATGAGGGTCATTATTCAGGCAGAGTGTCAAAACTACTATCAAAGGACCTTCTCAGAATCACAATCATTCTGTTTCTTGTTAAATAAGCAATGTAGTACACAAAAATGGCAAACAAGAAGCAGGTCAATTTGATACAGTATGAGGGCACAGAGACCTCTAGAGTAATTTACCCTGTGGGAATTATGATGGTTTGTGAGATAAATTATATACACCCTCAGAAATGATTAATGGTAATAAAATCCCAGGAATATTTTCAGAAAAAAAAAGTCCATATGTACATATGGCAACTTCAGTAACAAAGAAGACATTTTCTAAAGCAGAACACTTAAGAAAATTATTATTAGAACTGCAAGTAGCTCTTGGGAAAGCTACTAAATCGTATTACAAAGTTGGCAGCATTCTGTGGAAATGCTTTATTTTGATTTGCTTAAAGAGTTTTTTAAAAAAATCTCAAACCTAGAGCTTTTCTGAATTAAAAAGAAAGGAGATAAAGGTGGGAAAAAAAAGGAAAGACAAACTGTAAAAAATAGATTTACTGAGACAGACTATTATTGACTTAATTTTATTATAAGCAGTACCAGATAAAAAAGGAGTTATTAACAGAATATCATCTGGACATTTGACCACAATGGCAATAAATACAACTTATATGTAAGTGATTAAAGGCTGTATTCAAATCACATAGCATAGGTGCCTAATTTAGGCATTGGCATTACTTTCCTCCTTTCACTTTAGGGAACAAGAATATAATAGCCCTACATGCCACGTAGTCTGAATTGCTCGTTCTCACTTGAACTAAAAACATTACATTAGTAATGGGTAAATTAGGCACCAGTGAAAGTAGTCTAAATTCTGTCTCAAGATGACTTCTAGGTACAGTGGCCAATCATTTGGGGATTAATAGTCAACCTCTTCTGACACCAGTAAAGTGTCTCAGAAGATTAGTCTTAAGAAAAAGCTCTTTATTATTCCTTGTCTATTAGGCAACCATGTTACATTTATGTATGATATCTATTTATAATATACACATCTATGTATTATACATGTGTATAGACATATGTGTGTATGTAATTCTACAGGTATGCTCATATACAGCATAACTCTGAAACAGTAAAATATTGTAGGACAGAAATTTTACCGCAGTCTCTTCATGTAGCTCTTCTTATTTGACTGGTCTGAGGCTTCTGCCAAGGCTTTGTCTAAGAAGCAGTAAAGTACACCTGACCAGAATTTAGTGTGGTCCATGAAATTTCACAGTCACAGTCTTCAGAGATGGATGTCAAGAGGTCCATTCGTAAATGCGGATTCTGATACCATTTAAATACTACTTGTGGCACAGACTTTCTCATGTGTTCACACAGCACTGTCGACTTCAATGGGGCTTTTCTGCAAGTATGAAATTTCCAGAGAAATGCCACGATTGCACCTAATACCAATTGCAGAGTCTGAGACTTTGAAGTGCTTTTCAAGGTATCCAGAGCTTTTGAAACTATAGTTGCCCTATTACTGTTTTCCAATCTCAATCTCTTTTGTTATGTATTTACAATGCAGTCTTGCAGATGTTTGTATCCACATGCACACTTATATGGCATAACCTTATGATAAAGACTGATAACATTTTTTGTACCCCCTTCAAAGCAATAAATAAATTGTGGGTCGGATATAAGTCTGCTTCTCTGCTTCTTTTCTCATACTACCCTTATCAAACAGCAAGGTGAGAAGTAGATTAAAAAACAGTCCCCCTAAGTGCTGCATAAATCCCTCAGCTTCACTTTACCACACTGAATTTTGTCTGACGACAAACCCTACATTGTCTAGACTTATTGTTTAAGTAAATTTGTATCTGTGGAATAATCAAAAGCAAACCAATTATATTCAGGCATCTTTTTTATCCATCTGTTTGGATATAACTGTCTATTTAATAGTGTTTGCATATGAAGCAATGTTCTATTGTATGCATAGGTACTCAATTATTTAGATTATACGTTTGAATAAACTGTGCAGTTAAAGGAGTACCCTTGTAATGCAGGACAATTACATTTTTCTAGCACAGTTTACACGTTATTAAACTAATATCAATTTGGACAACACAGCTGGATATAGGATTCTACCCTTCACCTATCAAAGTTCTTTTCTTTAAGGGTACATTTTACCCCTACAATTATCAGTCATTGTTAGTCACTTCAAATTATATCAAATTACGTAAAAAGGCTAGTGTGAATAGAGACTGCAAAAAAAAATCATTTTGCACCGAAGACTGTACATTTAAATGTAGGTTTTCTTAATGCAGCTATAAAAGTCCTGTCTATATGCATGATAGGTTAGTATAAAAGGTGTCCACATAAAAATCACTGTCTGACCAGCATAAGAAAATAATACTCATTTTCATACTGTGAATGAGCTGTTCATTGCATATCACATCTTCCTACTACTCAGGGAATGACTATCACGTTTTTCCAAAGGAGAAGACAACTACCTTTATGCTGAAGAGAAAGAAAAAAAAACAAATAATATTAAATACCCAGACATAAATATGTGTTTGTCAGTCCTTGAAATAAGTTTGCAGTGACTAATCATGAATTTCTATTCTGAGTGGAGTAGTGGAAAAGAGATAGAGACAGATGTGATAAAATAATCTCACAGCTTCAGTATTCTGCGTATCTTTGTCTGCCTTGTACTTTGTGGAAGGAATACTTTGCAAATGTACAAATTTACTTTAAAATGGAATCTGCTCTTTTACATCTGTTGCACACCTGTATGCTCAAAGGAGGAGAACAGGTATTTACGATGATCATCTATCAATGAAACTTTGCTGAGAATCTGGAGCTGCAGAATCCTAGTCTAGTTTGAACTTTTGTTAATGTTCTTCACCGAGTACCCTTTCTGTTCCTCCCTTTGATCATCATTATTGTGAAATATTTTTCACCATCTTGAGATCAAAACAATTATCATGATGCTGCTACATGTCATGGTATGGTTCAGTGAAAGGGAATGAATGAACAAAACACTGATGCAGTCAGACACTCTGTGTAGCGTGAAAAGCTGGCTTAACCTCAGAATGCTGCAGATTTGTGTATTGTAAGTCTTCTAAGGTGGCACAAACTGTATCATCTTTTTCATGAAACTCGTTGCACTGCCTATAGCTGATGGTCATGTTACTTTGCCTGACAGTACCTGTTCTCCTTAGAAGTTTTTGTCCGAGAGGGTGGCTTACTGAATGCTGAGATTCCTTGCTGCTGAACTTTATAGGGGAAGCTCAAAAACCTAGCAAACAGTTTGCTCTTGCTTTCAGGCGGATGCTAGAAGTCCAGATTAACAAGACTAGTAAGCTGCTTTGGAGATTGCACAGTGACTCCAGAACAAGAGGGGCTTTTTCTAATACTAGGAGCAAACTGCGATGTTACTGCATGAGCTGACAAAAATTGGGGGAAAACAGATCCACTGTTAAATTTTCTGTCTCGGAAGTATCATCTGATCACTTCCCCATTTCCTCCAGCAAGATTGCTCAGGCCCCTATTGCTTGGGTACGGATCTGCTTGAATTTGGTTTTTTTTTCTTCCCTGCTGGGAAATCTGGATGTGCAGGTGCCTCATGGTCTATTCAGTGATGACACTGCCATCAGAGCAGTTCAGGGAAGGGCAAAGTGTTGCTCGACCTGTGTTGGGAATACTGCACTGGAAGAAATGCTACAAAGACCAGGCTGACTCTGGATAAATACACAGCAATATCCAGAGGCAGATTTTTGCTTGCTCATTTTGACTTTCTGCCATCCAATGTGAAAACAGAAATACTTCGAGATCAGACTTTGATCTTGAGTCCCGTTTTATTCATTTATCCATGCAGTCATGCCAGGGGGTAAGGAACCCCTGTAGTACCTTCCCAACTGAAAAGCGGAATACAGAAGAACCAACAGGACCCTCAGGATCGAGGGAAAACTATCTTTTAAAACATTAACACACATTCACTGAGACCTTCAAAGTTGTCATGGCTCGTTTGGAGATAGGAGTGCAGAGACCACCCTCTGAGATACCTGACATGAACTGACATGAACTGTTGAGCAAAGGGACCAAAACTTACAAAATACCTCCCTGACTGTGGTGGTGGGAAAGCAGATGGTTAGGAAACATGGCACCAAATGCCAAGGTAGCCTGGCCGCTGAGATGGCCTTGCAAATGTACAGAAGTCATGTGAGGAAGTCACATCACAATTATTACAGCTCACTGTAGTATTGTTACTGATCCAATTACCTATCAGCTTTCAAAGGCTGAGCAGCTTTTTGATTCTTTTTCTAATCAGAAAGAACTACAAAATGGTGTGACAATAATACATACTATATGTTCCCAGAGAGGGCTATGAACACACATACATGTGAATTTTTGAAAATATTAGAAGTTTTAATGTTCTAAATGAGACTGAAAAATCAGTAGTCACTGATTGGCCACATTTGGCTTATATATGCTCTGATTTTCACTAATAATGCTTTGGAATGTGCTGTGATAGGTGTTGTGATGTATTTATTTTTTGTTTGTTTGTTTAGAGCTATCTTTTTCTTTTTTTTTCCATTTTCCTTTCATCTTTCAGTGTACTGATCATACATAATGATGTAAAACTTGAAGGCTTTCTTTCTCAGGTACATCTTAAGTTGTAGGTCCTATCAGAAAGACTTCTGAATGAGATCGACACCTGGCACACCTTCCAATCTCAGCTTCATCTCTCCCACAATTGAAAAAGATAAAAAAAATCTGTACACACTCCAATGAGTTAGGTGTGTGTGTTTGGTTAATATCCACTGTGTATAATTTTCCCCTTTGATAGAGTTTAGTTCAAAATTACCCTTGACTCATGCCAGCCATTCCACCATAACCCTTCAGATAGACATGTCCTTTGCTCCCCCCAGGTCACTTTTAATTGGCCTCTTTTCCTTTGTGTTCAGTAACTTTCCAGTTTTCTGCAGGCCTGTTCACAACTGAATTGATGCTGAAGAAAGAGCGGATAAAGGCAGACCTGAAATCTGTGCAGAGGGTAGGTAGGGACTTGCATTTCTGAACACAAGTGGGTCAAAATATACATCCTCAGAAGCTGCTGAGAGACCTGATCCAGGGCATTATACTTCTCCCAAGGAGTTGCACTTTTTGAAATATATCAGAAACTCTACGACTGTGAAGAGAATCTGGAAACACTCTGTAAACCAGCTGTGATAAACTTTGCTTAGTTGATACTTCAGACATATATGGGCAAAGATCTGCAGACAGGAGCCCTGTTGTTTCTAAGACCTCTTCTGTGAGAGCTGTTGGCAACACCCCCAGCCATCACAGTACGACGCCGACCTTTCTGCCAAAGGGCCTGTGTGACAGCTTGGAAATAGCTTAAAAGCTGTAGATCTTCTGAGATGAACTGCCCCATCTATGCTCCCCCCACCTTCCAGACACACACTCTGCAATTTTTTTTACATGCAATGGGAGGATATGGACCTTGGGGATCTATTCATGAATAACTTATACAATGTTTACATGAGGATTTTTGGGTAGTTTGCTTAAAAATGTTTTGAATTGGCTGTATGAAATTGGTGTTCATCGTAATGAGCTTTTCTGAGCAAAAAAGGACACTGCAACATATTGGGTTCTGCAGTTTGAAGGACCAGCTGAGCATCAACAATTAAGCATGAGTAGGGCACAACTGGGCAGACAATATTGTTAGGAAGAATTCAAAGCAGTACAGGAAGCTTGGACAAAGTGGGATACACTGTTATTCACTGTTAATTGTCCAAATGCCTTGGGTGTTGCTGGTTATTTCCTCTAAATTCATCATGAACATCAATCAGCAAAGAATGAAAAAAATGCAGACCCAAATGCTACAATAATAATAAAGCAGAAAACATACGTGAACACATATAATTGAATCTTACCTTTCCTTTCTGTCAGTGAACTTTTTGGTACGCTGAGAGTGTCCTCTTCATTTTTTCTTACCCTTATGATCCCCAGAAGGCATTAAATTCAAAAGAGACAATACCATGAAATATCTTCTCCCTGTCCTTATCTTTTCTGAACTACAATATTTTTCCTATCTTGTCTTTTTTTATTTGTTTATTTTCTATTTCACTTCCCACAATTTTCATTCCATCCACCACAGGAAGTGAAGTGAGCAGAGAGGGAACAACAATGGGCGAGGGTTTGGCAGCCAGAAAGAGCAGCACAATAATTGCTGTGTCAGTAGCTTTGTCGTAGGAGGCAGTAAGGTACTTCATGAGCTCTACCTGTAACCAGCAGGAGTAGAGGTCACTTCAGAGGTCAAAGAGAAGGGGAGCTGCAAGAGACTAAACCCAGTTGCAAATAGAAATCTTAAAGGGTGCAGAAAACAACTTTTTATTTTCTTGTCTTCTTTTAGGCACCTATGCTGTGGTATAATGAAATAGACATAAGCAAATCTCCCTCACAAATCCCTCCTCCCAAAAACAGCCATAAAGAGAAACGCCATTTCGCCTCCTTTTGCTCTGGTTTGGTTTTGTGGGTTTTTTCACTCCACTGGGCAAAGGTCATGAAGCTCTACTGCTTCCTAAGTTGCAACCCTGGCTGCTGTAAGGTAGGTGTGATTTACAGTGACAGATACCATACAGTATGTCAGACCCCCATTTCAGCTCGCATGAGCTACTGATTTCCATTCAGATGGCTAAACCATTGGTGTATAAAGAGCCCACCTCAGACAAACTTGGCCAAACTTTCAGTAAAGGCAGCCTACAAAACTGCTATGCTTTCCAGAAATCTTGGATAATCTTGTAAATTTTGGTAAACATGCTCTGGGCACACTTGAACTTCTTACAAGTCAGTGAACACAATGTTCTCAAACATTGTCCTTCATTTTGGTTAAAAAAAAAAATTTAACCTGTATTCTATATAATACAGCATTGATCAATGAGGGAAAAAAAGGACAAAAGAAAAGACAGTAGAATAAAAACTATGAATAGTCTAAATATATAGTGTATCCATATGCTTTTCAGGAGCAGGCTAGAGAAATCCTGTTAAAAAGAACTCAGAAAATTCCAGAAGCTGAAATTCTCAGTGTCTGTGTTAGCAATTAAAGAAAAAAAAGAAAAAGAAAAGTTTTTAGTGAAAATAAGATTCCATGTTCAGAAATGCCTTACTGATTCCATGTTCAGTAGGCTTTGAGTCCTGAGCCAATCTGAGGTCAAGCAGAAAGGCTATAAATTCATACAAGAATTAAAAACAGCTCTTTGGACTCTGTAGAGAACTGAAATAAGACCAAGATGTGTGTCTGCTATGAATACCTATGCCCCATTGGAAGCAATCTTAACATTTGCTGTTTAGCCAGGAGTTGAAAAGAGTAGTCAACTATTTATTCAGAGGCTGGAATGCTACTAACTATAAATACCTCCAGACTTTTGTTTACCAACAAGCCTCTGAAGTTGTGCCATTCACTGCACCTCTCAAAATTCCCTTGTCATATACACATATAAGTTGGAGCACTGCTAGAGAAATATAGAGCCTGAAATATAGAGAAATATAAAGTCTGAAAGAAAATCCCGAGGGGAAGTCCTCACATCTGTATTTTAAAAAACAAAGTATATTAATACTTTTATTTATTTACATGACTTATTTACATGATGAAAGCAACAATGTTAGGAAAGCCTGTATAAAAAACATTTACAGGTTTGCTATTTAATTTTGCTTTGGTTATTTATTCAAAAACACATTTAAAGCTATGGAAAAGTGTGCAGTAAAACACTACTTGTTAACAAATGGCATGGTATTCTGCTTTGACACTGTTGCAAACACATTACCAACATTTATCCCTAAAACAGTAGCTCTGGGATTTAGCTTTTACAATGTTTTGGAAATGTCCTAAAGACATAGCACTGTCTAATTTTTCAAAGAGATTTTGTAATATAGGGAAAAAAAACCAGACCTATGAGTGGCTAAACAAAATATTCCTCAACATCCCCTGCTATTACAACAGCAGCAAAGTTGAGCAAAAGTCCTGAAGTAAACTGCAGTTTTTCATAAATTGGAGCAAACCTCTGTCACCTCAGCAAAAGTTCTGTCAAGTTTAGATGTTTATTAATACATGTGAGCACAGTGTTATAATATTAAACTGTGAAATCATTATTATTATTATTTTTAATAATAATAATAAATAATACCACCTCAACATAAGAATATGCACAAATCCTAAAAATCTAGAAACCAGATTATTTTCATTTGCTTTGCTGTAGAGGGAAGGGAAGGGAAGGGAAGGGAAGGGAAGGGAAGGGAAGGGAAGGGAAGGGAAGGGAAGGGAAGGGAAGGGAAGGGAAGGGAAGGGAAGGGAAGGGAAGGGAAGGGAAGGGAAGGGAAGGGAAGGGAAGGGAAGGGAAGGGAAGGGAAGGGAAGGGAAGGGAAGGGAAGGGAAGGGAAGGGAAGGGAAGGGAAGGGAAGGGAAGGGAAGGGAAGGGAAGGGAAGGGAAGGGAAGGGAAGGGAAGGGAGAGATTTCTTGAAGTAGACTGCAAGCATATCTGAGCACTACCAACTTGGAATTAATGCTGAAGCAGTCTGTAATGTCCAGTATCTATTTCAAAACTCATATTTTGCTTATCTTTCTTTGCTATATATGTGTCTAATGTAGGTATTCTTGCTTATTTTCTGACAAAGTTTGATCACAAATGACAAAAAGGGGATGTCTCCCGTGAAAGTTGCAAAGACTATAAGAGATCATAGAAATTCAGACCATCTGATTGGCTTTGCGATGTTCCAGTTCAGAAAAGAAGCACCAAATCTAATGTCAGCAGCCAGCCCTATGGCAAAGGAGAACTAAAATCCCCCAAATCCCCATAAATAGCTCCAAATGCTATTTTTAACATGGAGGTGAAGGGTGCACTCTGAGAGAAACATTCTCTTCATCAGACACAAGTCTGCTAACAAAGCTGTCACCTCCGCCCCTCCCACAAGCACCAGTGTCACCATTTGCAGCTCCAGTGCCAGCACGTTCAGCGCCTCGCTAGTCTCTGATACTGCCCTCCCCATCATCAGCACGGATGAATTTCTCACTATTACTGCTCCTGATACAAGCCTCTCCAGCAGCCCTTTTAAACACCTTTGAGCCTCTCCTTCTCTCTCTCTCTCACATTGAAACATTTCAGCTGACAGTCTATTTTTTAAACACTCAAGTGCTGGCTTTTAAAGTATTTGATGTCTCTAGCATTTCAGCCCCTTCCTTCACACCTTCTGCTCATAGAGCCAAGTGATATGTGAGGAATTTCTTTTGGTTTCAAAAAAATGTATCCTTTGTTTTCTTTTTGCAAGAATTCACTTCATGCCTGTGTTTAGCTGAATCACAATGAAAGAAAAATAAATTTTGTACAGTATTATCATAAAACATTAACACTGCATCCAGTGAATTGCTAAAAGACAAAGGATTTATCAGTAAAATATTTTTAATTTGCAAAAACTGGAAATTTGCCAGAATGGCCTGCTTGTTAATTTAACCGTTGAAAACAAACCTTAAATTGCTGTTTGTGAGATTTCCACCAACATCAGCGATGTTTTTTCTCTTACTAATCTGCATGTATTTTTAAGTCAGAGAATCACTATAAAAATAATAATTATTTTTCAGCTCAAATATATGTACATTGCCCTTCTTGCTGAATATTAAATCTGATGTACGGTTTTCCTCATGATCTGCAAAACTGTTGAATAACAGAGTGAACAAACAAGGCTAAAATTAAGTGGGAAGAACTAAATATACATTCTGCTTCAGTAGCTGTTTACATAAAGTGGACATTTCTTTCCTGTTTGTAAAAGCTGATCACAAACACAAGAACCTCAATTCATGCACATCTTTAGAATGAATTATGCATTTCCCTAATGGGCATAAGAAGTAGGAAAACAAGGTGCCATCATTAATTTGGAACACAATAAGTTCAGGGAAATTCATCTGTCCTAGCAAACTGAAAATCCTTGCAAACCCTCTATTAAATGTCAAAACCTACTACCCAATAAGGCAAATGTGTATCTCGATTTTGTTGTCTGTGCCCAGTAGATTATACTTTGGTGTGAACAACAATATTTTTTAGCAATTAAAATATTTTTATTTGTTCAGCATTTTCTTGGAGTCCATGCCACTTTGCAAGAAGATATGCTGTCTTTCAGAAGTTCTCTCTAGAGCTTAAAGATGATACCTAGATTTCTGTGCAATTACTGGGAAGCATCAGAGCTTCTGTTTCAGGCTCTATCTAGGCTGAGGAATCTACATTTACAATCTTTATTCAGATCACACTCAGAAGAATTTGAAGATGTGTTTTAAAGCTGTGGACAGGGGTTTTGATTAGTTTTCAAGGAAAAGATTAACTAAAAGTCTCCAGAATACTTGGTGGTGTAGAATACTTTTTAAAATCAGACAATTTTAAGCTATTTCAATCTGGGCCACCGGAATAATTAATAGCATCCAAATGCCTTTAACACTGAATCAAGTAATTCATTCCGTCTGATAATATATGACAAAGGTCAAAAATTTGACCCTACCAATTTAGGTAGAGAGGAACCCCAAGGGAAGGAAGAGGCAAAATATCATCCGTCTTACTCTCTTCTTCACTGGACTCAGCTGTTCTCACCAACACTTAGAGCACAAGTTCTTATCTCTGCAAAAACAGACTATGATCACGCATATAATCATATAATTCTAGCCTCTTAGAAATATAGGGGGCTTTTACCCATGCCTTGAACTCGTTTATTTATTTATTTATTCAGTTAATACAACATGCAGTCATTTGCATTTGTCCATCTTCTTTTTAGGACTTAGCTACACTTTCCAGTTGGAGTGTTTTCATTAAAACTGATGACTTTAATCCTTTACCAACATGTGTTGGTGAAAATTTTACAATGAGAAGGCACCAAGTTTGAAACCTGAAGTCCCATTTGTCTTTCACTAGTAGAAGTGCAACACAGGAAGAAAGATCCTGTGACTGGATGAGCATAGGGAAAAGAAACAAGGAAGAGAGTGGGTGTTGCTGAAGTAAAGAAAATTCCTGAAACAAATTAGTTTGACAGTTCAAACACTGGAAATACTAACTTAAACATGTACAATTTTTTACAAGCCACAACTACTGCCATCACTTTACAAAAGCAAATGCAAAACTTTTTTGCCTAGATCCTCACCTTCTGAATTATTTATAGACATTACTGATTGTCAGCAAATGCAGCCTCAGAACAGCACTATCACTCAAAAAATGGTGCTCACCATCTGTGACATTTCAGGTTGACCTGTTGTTCCTGTAAAAAATAATGTGCAAAACAGAATCATGATTTGTAAGGCTCTGCTGTCTTGACACACTATGACATGACTTTGTCATGAGTTCTTAAAATAAGCTGCATTTTCAAATTGAATGACGGGGACCAATCACTTCTGAAACTTTGGTTATCTCCTGAAGGTATGCACATGTGTACACAGCCCTTGTGCTATGCACCCTCTACACAAATGTCTCATTGGAATCTATTGCTCAAATGCTGCTCTC
This sequence comes from Acanthornis magna, assembly GCA_036785705.1. Lineage (NCBI taxonomy): Eukaryota > Metazoa > Chordata > Aves > Passeriformes > Acanthizidae > Acanthornis > Acanthornis magna. The sequence goes on from JAWUZG010000001.1 coordinate 21,907,025, forward strand.
CACCTCTTTTGTTTTATCTCACGTTCTTTAAATCTGACACTCAGAAGAAAGTCATGTAGGTTTCAAATGAACGTGATCTGTTTATGTGAAGAATCAATATTCCTATTCTTTATGGGGTAGGAACATGGAAAGGCAGTTTTGTATTTTCAGCAATCTTCCTAGCAGAAGAAGCAATAACCACAGGGCAAACTCAGACTTTTGTGAGTATGTCTTGACATCCAGTTGCACCAACTAACCTCACTTCTGGCTTCAAATGTTATTTTTACCCAAGTCCCACTTTCCACTCTTCCGTATGTGATCTGATGCTTGAAATGAGGACAAAGAAATCCAGCTTACATTTAAGTCACTAAGATAGCACCTTTCAAAAAGACTGATGCTGCAGCAGCAAAGACACAATACCAAAACAGTAGGCTACTGATGCCAATTTACCATTCCCTTTCTTTTCTACGACAATTGTAGTTGGACTAATCTCTCTGGTTTTGCCTAAAGGCACCTTCATGTTTTCAGAGAGTACTGTCTACACTGTCTCCAGGAGAGTGTGACTAATTTCCTTCTTGTTCATTGCCTGTTCACGGCACACACAGATTTTTGACAGCCTGTCTTAGATGGTCCTCTAATTTGGCCCAGTTCTGTGCTACAACCTGCTGGCCTGTGAACCTCTGCTTCACTGTCATTCTTACAGTCCTTCAGTGACCACTTTATGGCTTGTCCCTTGTGCTTCACCTCGTGCTCAAATCTTTGTGTTCTTCACCACGCATAAGGACCCAGGTTTACAAGAAATAACATCTATTCCAAATGTGGTTCCTGTATATCAGCAACACTCCTCGCGAGTTAAGGTACATCCATACAAATCACTGCAGCACCAGGACACTAATTTCTAACTGAATGCCTACCAAATATAACACCCTTCCTCATTTCTCTAAGGGAACTGATTCACCTTTATAACTCTTTCTGTTATGGGCTTTCATTTACCATTCTGACATAATCTAGTGCCTCACTGCATGATGCTGATGTTTTTGTCAATGTGAAGAATGCAGTGCAATTGTTGCAGAAATTGTCTAAGAAACAGAGACCTTAATATGTACCATCTGTTTTACAAAAAAAAAAAAAAAAAAGCTCAATGTGGTAATGCATTTGCAATACCAGAAGCAATATCTCTAAGACATGAAATGAACATATGCTGTCTAAGAGCCTTCAGGCTGACATTGAAAAAGAGAAAAGATAGTACTTCAAGGCAAATATTGTCCCAATAGAAAGACTGCCAGAACCAATATGGCTCAGTCTGTTGACAAGTCTCTGGTGAACAACATCATATAAAGACATGCACATTGCTATGGGTTGTACAGCTCTATGCCCCATTTTTTCAGCTTGGGAAAAAAAAGTAGAGAACACCTTCACTGTCACACTGGCTATCCTCCTGTTTCAGATCAACAGATGTTGTCAGATGAAGACATCCTATCCATTATTCTTTGACTAACTGCTTTTTTTTTTTTTTAATCAAGACAATGAAACTCACACTAGCTTCTTGTACTGGGTTAAGTAAGCAGCCTGCTCAAAAGGAAAGAACTGAAAGTAGACTCTGCTTTCTACTGTATTTTTTTTTCATTCCTAAATTAATACATTTTATGCATGAAGATAGCTGTGATTCTGAAGCTAAAACGGCATTGAAATTACAATAGCTAGTAATGAATTTTATACATACCAGAAGATACAGTGATTTTATTTTAAAATCTGTTATCCTTAAAGGAAAGGATCTAAGTTATTGTCCTGTCAGCCACACTTCATACCAATACAGTCTAAAATCTGTATTCTTTTCACAGAAGACATAAACAAAAAAAGGCTCTGTTATAAAAATGGCTGTCTTTGGGTCATGTTTTATTTGTCTTCCATTATATATTAGAAAAAAGTAATTAATTGACAAGTCACCTCCTTTAATTTTAGCTTAAACACATTGTCTGAATCCACTCTTCCAAAACCATCTTGGTTTAGGGGGGTTAGGAATAGATAAGGCTTTTATTAAATATTTTATAAACTCAAAATTTGGTTTTGCAAGCAATTTTAGCAAAACGGGGGGTGAATCTATGAGAACTGATAAACTATATGTGAATTTGATCTTTCTGTAATAATATCAATACCTTTTATGATGTGAAGGAATATAGCCAGATCTTTTTAAAGTTAATACCAGTTAATACCAATAATTCTTTCAGCAGTGGCTACCTAAAATATTGTTTCAGGAATAAGCATATTTCTTCTTCTTGGAATATTCAGGGGTATTTAAAGATATCACTTGGTATTTTCATTAATCAGATGATCAAATTTTGAGGTTTTTGGTGTTACTACCTATGGCATAAAAACTATATCATCTTAAAAGTGGAGTAACACCATGATAACAAGGGCCTGTGTTTGCAGGCCTAGAACATACGTGATGGAATTTAATGGCTTCACACCTAAAGGCATCTGCAACCATATTTAATTCTAACAGGCAAGTGAGGATTTGGGAAATCCACAGCATTCCTTCTGTGGATTTTATTAGTTCCACAGGAGGGAGTCTTTCTGCTATAGATCGTAGATGCTACAATCGTGCTAAAGGAGCTTGTAAACAGTGCTTGAGGAAGCTACCATTCTTTAGATCTCAGAAACTCTGCAGGAGGTAGCTCTTCCACTACAGATCTTAGAAGCACGGGCTATTCTACGTACAGAATAATTCTAATTAACTACACCATCAATTATGTCAAACAAGGGCACAATCACTGACCTTTCATTAAAGGCAAAGCCATCAAAGCAGGTTTTTTTAAACTGTGTAAGGGAGGAGGACCAAAGGAAGACCTCACATCACCATCTCTGGAGACTGTGATAAATACAGACATCACAAGAGTGGAGAAACCTACTATCTTCCCAGTTGTTTCTGTGTCTTGCGGTCAACAGAGTGTTCTGTATTGGGAGGCTTCTTCCTCAGATATATGTCTAAAGTTCTGGGCATTCAAAATATTAATAATCTCAAGACCAACATAGACACTTTGTTCTATAAAATTTTTTTTCTGTTATCAGAAAAATAAGCTAGTTTCAGATAAAAACCCTTTCCAGAATTGCAACTTTTAACTAAAATCTGGAGAAAGCAAAACCAAGCCATAGAAAACAGCACTTGTTTACAAAAGAAATAAGAGCAAAAGGCTTTGTTATTTCCCTTAATCACAGCAGGAGTAAATACAATGATTATTACTAGTATGCTATAGATAAAAAAACCTACAGATAAGCAAACCTAATGGTGAACACTAAAAACTGAGCAAAGCTAAACACTGCTGTGGGACTTTTGAACACTATTTCAAGATCCATAACATTTAACATGCTTTAAAACACTGAAACAATGATTCCATCTACAATATTTAGTAAATTCTCTCTGGAAGAGGCTAACTCTTCCAAATGACTCTAGGGAAACCTTGATTATTTGTTTAACCTGGGTGCCTGCCTTTTAAACTGCTAAGCCAAGACAAAATGAATGATTGTTTGCAGCATGAGGAAGAGGCACAGGGCTTGAGCTCCACCGATCTTTGCCTTGGTCCTCCTCTATCTCATTCCCATTAATATCTGCTTTTCTGACTTCTTTATCTATATTTTTTAAAAGAGTGGAGAATGTCTTCAATTTCCCAGACAATTTGACATTGCCTTATCCTCTGGTTTGCCAAAATCTCATATTGCACAACACAGTGCAATCGCTGCTCTGAAAGGCTTGAGTCCTGGACTCTAGGTTTCATTATCGCAAACAACCACTGTATACCTTTCATTTTCAGTAAAACTGGGACTGTATGAGTGTGAGTCTGTTAGAGAAAAGTAGGTTTTCTTTGGAAATATAAAAAAAGACTTAAAAAACCCCAAAAAGTATAAATGATAAATAAATAAGTAAATAAATAAATTAATCTTAAAAATAAAGGAAAGACTAGCATGAGAAAATAAGAAAGACAGCACAGGACAGAAGGATGCCAATCTATCTAGACACCTCTTTAAACAAGGCAAACTAATAAGCAATTTGATGGCAAATATTTATTTGTACTAGAGACTCATAGATACGACTCTTTCCAGGAGACAAATAAAGACTAAATGTGCAGATATATTACTTACAAACCTGCAAATGCTGAGTAACAACATTTAAGAGGCAAAAGTAGGACAGGTGCTCTTGCAATCTAAAAGAAGTGGCTACACTGAGTGTAATGCGAGAAATATATTCCTGACAGACAAAGTGAACACGGTGCAGTGCTGGGAGAGATTGGTTAGCATGATTCAAAGGAAAAGCCCCTCCAAACAGTATTCTTGATATTGGCAGCTAAGACTTTCTCTAGCACAAGGTTACATAGCAAAGAGTAGAAATTAATAAATGCATTGCAGAGAAAGAAACATGTATACAATCCAATCCAATAGTTTGGATTTATTAGAAATATTAATATAACAGTACCTTTATTCAGGCATGACTGTGGTTTAGCAGATAGGTTTTAAGAATCTGTTCACCGTCCTATTAGTATTCCATGATTCAGAATAAGAGGAAGAAAAATGACATAATTGAAGACCACAGAAGCCTCATCAGATTTACAGTTGTGCATTACACTGGTCTCTAATTTGTGTGCTGTCATCACTCAGTGATTCTGATACACTTCAATGAATTATTTAAAGCAAGGAATACAAAAAAAAGCCTTCAGTCAAAAGTTGCCTCTTGTAGTTCCATTTTTCTTAAGTACCTCTGTCCTCACAGCTGTTATGACCACAGGGGGAAAAAAAGGGCAACCCCCCCCCAAAAAAAAAGCTGTGTATGGTTTTTAAGTTAAAAAAAGGATTGTCCAAGAAAACACACAACTGACTTTTTTCTGATGTGAAACCTTCATTTTGAAGATAATTTTCTTCAGATTTTACTGTGATGAACTGAACTCTTGTTCTTCAACATCTGAATTTTATTGTTTGTGATAATGATCACTGTTGAGCATGTGGGAAGATTTAGATCAACTGAAACAGCAAGCAAAACCTGAACCTTGACCTTCTCCTCCAGCCTCCTTCAAGATGTGCTACCTAGTAGTTTTCATAAAACAGATAATTTTAAAATTATTTTGGTTTTGCTTTCCCCATTCCAGTATAACAAAAGAAAAATTAATTTATGTTGTTTCTGATTTATGGCAAGGTAGTTCACACATTTCTATTTATTGTATCTGGCCAGAATACAGTAGCTGATGTTCATTCCATCACTGGGTACATGTGACTTGTACAATGAACTGTAGCGGGTCAAATAGTGGTGACTAATAGCCCTAATAAGACTTATTCTATGTTGGAGCTAACAAATCCTTTATCAGTACTTCAACCATTCTGCTTACGTGGCCTCATTGTTAAGATTATGCTTTTCATCTATGGGAACTAATCCCTTTCATACACAATTTTAGCAAGAAGCTTATAAAATGTGTATTAAAGCATATTGACTTGTCCAACAATAAAAAGTACAATTAGGCTTCCAACACAGAGCATTACTAATTTGCATAAAAACCTCTCTAACCCATTCCTTTTACTGCAGAATATAACCAAGAGGTTACATTCTGTACCACGCACCAGTAATTTACTTTAAAATCAGTAGATAGCTGTACCTGTGTAATAGCGTTCACTTTCTTTGTGCAAATCTTTTAAAAGTGAATTGACATGCCGAATGTATCAATAGGAAATAATATAAAAGATCATTACCCTGAATGGCCAGGTACAATGGATTCCTTTCATAATATCCCATAATGCAATAACTCAAGACTTACTTATTGAGAGTACCTATCCTGATAGAGTCATGGGTAGGGTCACACTATAGACTCAGTTTTATCGTACTTTGCAGTTGCAATAGCTCATTTTTGTAATGTACTATTTAAGCAAGATGCTTATAAGAACTGTAGAAGAGTGATAATGACCAGTCTATGCACAAAAATGCATAAATAGTTAGACTTCCAACACTAAGAATTCCCATCTAAGAAGATTACTTAATATCCCTTTTGTAAAAGCTCTCATTTCCATAACCAAATAGGTGCTATTGTCTATCCACTCTCCAAGTACTACAAGTCTTTGTAGCACTACAGGAATTTCTCTTCGGTGTGTACTCTGGAACATATTAAATTAGATTTCTAAAGTACATTCCAACTAGTAAATAATAGTAAGACATGATTCATATGGGGTTTAAACTGCCTAGAAGTAGCTGAAAGAAAATCAAAAGAACATACTGCTTGTCATTAAGTACTTTTACCTACAGAGAGCACACAAATTCCTCATGGATAGAGATGATTAGCCTTCTCTTCACTTGCTTAATAAAGAACAGTATTTCCTTACCAAGGTAACACAAGATGACATTGCCTCAGGTCACTGTGGGGCATGTCATGTCATGTAACACAACATAACCTGATGTAACCTGATCCAACAGGCTGTGTGCCTGTTGCTTATTTGTAGAAAATATTACTTTTTTGGAAGAGAGGACATGTCACCATAGACAAAAACCACATTAGTTCTACCTTTTAGTCCAAAGACTTCTGTGTTCACAATTAACTTGGAGTTTAAGTCCAAATCACAAGGAATAGCAACAGTTTTCAATTATTTCATGTTGCCTATACTGAAAATGTAATTTCTAAAGCTACCTTCTAAGGTAACTATCTTTAATCAGCAAAGGATAAGATTACAGAAAGTGAAAATATGCCCTGTGACATGACCCTACCTAAAAACAACAAAGAAGGTTCTAAACTCATCAAGATGTTATGATCACTACTCACTCCAATTTTACAGTTCTCAGGAACACGTCCATTTGTTCATGTCAAGATCAGCACAATCCTTTACTATTCTCCCCATTTTGCTTATACATATGATTATTGAATGATGTATTATTTTTAAAAGAATGAGAGCGAATTGCATTCTAAATTTTAAACATACTTATTTATTCTTTATTAAGCCAGAGAGACAGTAATCTATAACAAAAACTTAAAATTGGCATGTTACCAAACAAATTATTACTTTTTAAAATATCATATCTGAGCTGTCAGCATAAAGTGATCTTATTTTAAAAAAACCAAACTCTACATCTAGAGTAACTTAAGGCATTGCTTTTGAAACCTTAATCCTATTGAACTCTTTAATGAAATAAACACCAAGAGCTAAGGAAAATATTTTTATAAATTAATTGTAAGAGAAAAACAAACCAACATTACTCCAAATTAACAAGAATCCTAATTAAATTTTAACAGTGTTTGAAAGGTTTGCTGTGCTAACTAGATAAAGTAGTATAAATTTCTGTCACTTTCACATGTGATGAAGCACTAAATATAATACAGAGAAATTCACCCCAACCATCAGGTAAGTATATGCTCTTCAAGTAATTGATTTTACTGTCACGCAAAACCCAAGAAGTTTATTCCAGAAAGAAAGAAAGAAAGCTAGATGCTACCTTTTTGTAGAAGTATTTGTTTGGCAACATATCAAAGAAACCAGAAATAGCGGCATATTTTTCTTGCTATAGCTTTACTCTCAAAAATTCATCCCCTTGTTTTATGGCCATTTCAGGGGAAGATGTCTCCTTCCTTCCTTCCTTCCTTCCTTCCTTCCTTCCTTCCTTCCTTCCTTCCTTCCTTCCTTCCTTCCTTCCTTCCTTCCTTCCTTCCTTCCTTCCTTCCTTCCTTCCTTCCTTCCTTCCTTCCTTCCTTCCTTCTATCAAGTACCTGTTGGGGAACTGTAGGAAGGTTAATAATTTGTTAAATCATGATTCTTTTTATCACAAGTTATGCAGGATCTTCATGTTCAAGATCTATGATGTTTGTTCATTTATTCCATATTTTTAAAATCCATACTTAATTACAGTTTTGTTTCAGTAATCTCTTTTTATATACACATTATATATATTTTTACAAGTATTGTAAATTAAGGACATATATAAAATAATATTTTCCAGAAACAGAGATTCACAGGAGCAGAAACTCTTGTTGGATATCCAAAATCCATTCTTTTAATCTGTAATTCATTTCCTTGGCAAGCAGGAGTGCGATAAGAAGAGGTATAAAATTAGAGGGCTATTTTTAAAGTATGGGTCTTTTTCAGCCTCACTTTTCAAAAATCAGTGCTTAACAAATATGAGAACAATTGAAAAAACTAGATCTGAATGCTTTGTATATTTGAAACAAATTCCAATCACTGTATCTGAACACCTAATCTGATAAATCTGTGGTTTGGGTCTGAACTTTGCATCCTAAGGATGTTTAGAAACATTAAATTAGTTTTAATCCTCAGCAGTGAAAACCTGCCACCATTCTGTGCTGGTAGTGATATACAAAGGCATGAGCAATACAATCACCTCAGAGGAAATGTTGCTTTACTATTTCCCCTCAGTTTGACCCTTGCTAGCATGCATGAATCAAATCAAGAGCTTGAAGATTTTGCAGACCTGGATTAACATATTTGCAAGGCTCAGTTGGATTTTCACAAAGAAAGCAGCTATGGAAAGAAAAACTCTTTGTTGTTTTTGGAAAGTCTGATAAACATGTGGTCAACACCTGGATTTTAAAAGGATTCTATTCCTTGATCAATAAAAGTACAAGACACCTTCTAAGGCATACAAATAATAAAACAAGGTGATAGCAAAAAAAAGAGCTGCCACATATGCTTTTCTTCATCTCTCTGATTTTGTTTAATGACAATGAATCAACTTTTAAAAACAAAAGATTAAAATAACAATAAAAAGAAAAGTAAAAAGGGTAAAAAGAAAAATTCCTCTGAAATATGCATTAAAACATGGGAACATATATATCATGAAGCATATGTTTTCCTAATAAATCTTTTATACTGTGAAAAATCATGCTGGTGAATGCATTTCCATATGACAGTGTTTTGCATCTTGGAAATGCTGATGAAACTGCTGTATGCAAATGATATAATATTAATGCCCACTATAGTTTCTGTACATCCCACTGACCTCTGCAGGGTTAATGAAAGAAAATTCTGTCCTTTAAGCATAAAATATCGATGTTCAATACAGACAAATATATGTAAATTAATTGTACTAAAATAGAATTGAATTCGTGCTAGCTTTTCTGCCAGTACACTTCAGAAGAAAGGCAAAAGGCATCTCCATTCTAACATAGCTCTCAGTAATCAGGAGGTGCATTGGTGTAGAAGCCCTTTTGCAATCACTGGACTGTTGCTTCTATTCAGCTTGTAGAGTGAATTGGAATTAGCCTCTTTTATTTGCTCTAAAGTACATAGTAGATATGGCAGTGCCACAGAAATGTATGGGCCCAGGTGAGATGACAACATGTGGCTGATAAGACCTGTAGGTCATCTTTTTATATCGTAGAATGATAAAATGGTTTAGATTAGAAGGGACCTTAAAGACCACCCAGTTCCAACATCCTTGCCGTGGGCAGGCACAGTTTCCACCAGATCAGGTTGCTCAAAGCCCCATCCAGCTTGGCCTTGAACATTTCCAGGGATGGAACCTCCACAACTACTCTGGGAAATGTGGTCCAGTGTCAGGCCACCGTCACAGTAAAGAATTTCTTCTTAATATCTAATCTAACTTTCCCTTCTTTCAGTTTAAATATACGAGCCATCATGTTTCAAGAGTGGTCAGACCAGTTGCTTTGAGACATGAAATACTCTCCCTTAGAGAAGCAAAGGAAGACTAGGTACATTTTATATATCCATCTCTAAATGTTCTGATGATATGTGAGACCAATCCCATTTCAGAAGTCAGGACCGTGGGGCTTTCTTTTCACTTATGCCAATGAATGCAAGCCATTTGCCACTCCAGGCTTCCAACCAGCCAAACCCAGGAACATGTTTGAGTACACTACATCTTTACTACAGAAATTTTCCTATGAGAAGTGACAAAAGAATTCTCCACTGAGGTTTACTCTTACCTAAATAGACAAGTCTGGCAAGCTTTCCAGGAATGACATTTCTATGTCTTCAGAGGGTGAGATGTGGTCTGAAGTTCTTGTAAACAGCAATAGTTTATATCTTAAGGCAATGAAAGATGTAATGACTCCAACTTCATTCAGATAAAAATAGCAGAATTTTGAATTTTACGTAGCATAGGCTTCTGAGATCATCAAGTCCAACTTTTGACAAACCACCATGTCAACTAGACCATGGCACTAAGTGCCACATCCAGTCTTTCCCTAAAGAACTCCAGGAATGGCGACTCTGCCACCTCCCTGGGCAGTCCATTCCAATGCCCAGTCACCCTTTCTGTGACGAACTTCTTCCTGATGTCAAGCCTAAACCTTTCCTGGTGCAGCTTAAGACTATGTCCTGTTGTTCTATCACTAGTTGCCTGGCAGAAGAGGCTGACACCCAAGTGGCCACAATCTCCTTTCAGGCAGTTTTAGAGAGTGATAAACTCTCCCGAGCCTCCTTTTCTCTAGGCTAAACAACCCAAAACTCCTTCAGCAGCTCCTCATAGGACATGTGCTCCAGACCTTTCACTAGCTTCGTTGTCCTTCTCGGGACATATCGATGTCCTCCCTGAACTGAAGGCCTCAGAACCAGACCCGGTTGCACTTCAAAGTACACTTGCATCAGACTGAAATCTTATGGTCTGATCCTGCCACACGCCAGTGTGCTCTTTTCCCACCAACTAGACAGATAAAAAAACTGAGAGGGTTGGACCTGGACTTTTCATTGTTTACCTGACATTTATCCATCTGAAACAATGGCTAACTTGAAAAATCTCTGTTACGGGGAAACACAAATACCATGAATTTTATTCAGTGCTATTAACAAACATCTTTCACTCTTACTACATACATCAAGCTGTCAAGTAACCTATCTTTGTGAGTAGCATATTTGAATTAGGCAACTTTTGACAAAGAAACTGTATAGTTGCCAAAGGAATAATGATTTTTATTTCATGCTTAAAGAGGAGTTTACAGACTGAAGCAAACCTGAAATAAGAAAAACTTTAATAGTTAAAAAATGTAACTTGCTTTGGGGAAAGAATAAATGTAATTGTTATGGGCTTGGTTTTATAACATGTCTGCTTAAAAGAGTCAAAAAATCTTTGCTTTCAAAAACTCCACTTTGTTTCTCAGATTTTGTGTCTTGCTGCTCTTTTAGACATATGTAAACTTCTATGTAGGACATTATCTGAAGCAATAAAGTGTATTTAAAAAAGAGCAATGAATGGCATTTTCAACTCTGCACATAAAAATGTCATGAAAATTTTCAAAAAATTGCCATTTTTGTTAAAAACAACAGAAGTTTTAAGATTTTTTTCCTTATTTCATTTTCTGAGCCCTATATATAACTAAGCTGACAAAGTCAATCTTTTCACACTTAGAAGATCATGTTTTAGAAATGAAAGATGACATTCTTATATACTGCTTTGACTGCAAAATGTAGTGCCATCAGAGAAAACACTATAAATGTTGAGGTTTACCATGGTGAAAGCTGGTTAAAAGAAATAATACCTCAAATATCTACTACTACTATGCCTGATAAGCCGTGCTGCAAAAGACCTTCTCTGGACTGAAAACTGTTGAAGTACATGTACCATAGTAACATATATGTTGCTTTGCAAAAGTTTTCTGTCTTTTATGCTTAATTATGGTTTATCCTGGGCAATCGATTCCTTTCTTTCTTAGAAGAAACATGAAATGTATACCCCCTTAGAGAATCAAGAAATCAAACTGAGTCACATATGACAGACCTAAATCAGGAACAAAATATTCTTAAAGAATTAGCTGCAGAATATTTACTTTTTTGTTCACAGGAGCAGTGACCACTTCTCAAATTTGGACATGATTAAGGACTTGAAATCAAAGAGATAGTTTTTCATATTCAACATTTCCGAAAACAGTGATTAAGTCTCTCTTGTGCTTATTGTCTCTGTAAAAGACAGACAAGAAATGTTGTCTCTGCCTTCCATAGGCATTGGTAATGTAACATTAGATGGACAAAGTTTGGTCCCAAATTTCATGTTTGAGGTATTTCTCTTTTTTTCATTAATGAAAGTAAAATAAACTTCTAGCCACATTAGCTGTAATTTAATAAAATGCTTTGTTTGTTTGCTTAAATAAATCAGTTGTTTAACCAAAAGGCCTTGAATTAAATATGAGTTAAAGGCCATCTTACATATGGATCCAGGACTGGAATCTCTCAAAGTTTGGTCAGAACGAGCTATAGTTAAAATAAGGTGGGTGAGGCAAGGAAGGAACATGAGATCAATGAATTTCCTGTTGGAACACCCAAAGTTTCAGACAGATGTAGAGGCCAAGGAGAAAAAGTGGAGGGAAAATAGATAGCTCAAATTCTTGAAAAAATTCTACAATGAAAATGTGACTTGATAAGAAAACTGATAAATGTATTAGTCCAAGAGTCCAGCCACCTTTCTCAGAGTTCGTGCACAGGAAACTTCTTCCAGGACTAAGTTTAGAAGTGTCCTGAGAGTGTGTGGGCCTCTGTTTAGACAGGCAAATTAATCTCTCTGTGGTAAGGGAAAATTGCCAAAGTACATTATTTTAACACAGGATAATAAAGCAACTCCAGAGTTTTATTCTAAACCTTCGGACCAAACCTCTCTTAATGTGATAAATGTTTATGGATTCTTCTAATTACAAATCTGGATTAAAGCTAAGACACTTAGAGAATATGGTTCTCTTTCATAAGGTTTCCAAGGTTTTCCTATAATAATCAATTACCATAATGAGTTTTTTTAAAGCTGCCATTTGTCACTTTCTTAAAATATATAAACTACCCAGTATAAAGACAAATAGCTAGAGCCAGCCTACCCTGAGGTCTTCTACCAAAGATGTCCATTAAATCAAAATCAAGTGGGAGACCTGTTGGATTTTATTTTAAAGTCAATCCTGCCTGTGCTAAATAAAATCTGCCCTAAACAAGCATAATTTTATGGCAAGAAACACTGCTTTCTTAACAGAACCTTTAAAAAAAAGATGTTGGTCTTAATCTTAGAAAGTGAAAGCAATGTGTCTTGGAAGAGGAACAAGCAACTACAGAAATCTGACACCTGTGTACAACAGGACTGGGGAAATAATAAACCATATGGTTTTAGTTTTGGTGATGTTTTTGGTATCTGCCATAGTTTTGACAGTGTTGACAAGGCAGGTTCCTTCACCAGACTGACTCTGCTGCAGATGACTTTTCTAGCTGTTGAGATCTGTGCAGTTGAAACTAGGTAAAGCCACTGTACTCCATCTCCAGTTAACATCCATCATTCTTCTCACTCCTTAATTTAACATGCATAATGTCTTCATAGTAATAAGGTATCTTCTTTTGTTAAAAGGACAGCTTCACTCCGGGCGCAGCTGTAATACATTCCAAGCAAGTAATCTACAGATATTCTTAACATGCATACTTGAAGTTTTAATATCGTTCCTGGATCTTTGGTCAGACATATTTTATTGCATGTGTAGGTTCTTGAACCTTGAACAAGTCATACCTTGTGTAAGTAACAGTTCAACAACCCAAACAAAACACAAAGTTGGAACAACAATACTTTGCAAAACACAATTGCTGATTTGTTGCTGGCAATCCTGACAGAAATGGATGGTTAAGTCAGCAGAAGAGCCCCTCTAAGTTTCTGTCAGAAGTCATTTTAGAGAGGATCATATTTTTTGAATGAAAATAAGTTTTAAATTTCCTTTTAATTTTTTTTCTCATGAAGACTGCATTCAAACAACAAGTTATCTCTGACACCCTGAGACTGTTTATGTTTCACACCTAAGCCAATGCCATCAAAAGAAATATAAGGAGATTATTACAGACACACAAAAAAGTACCTTGGTTTATATACTTACTGTATGTTGTACATAAAATTACTTATTGTATATTATATATACTGTGTACTTAAGTATACTTACTGGAAATTTCTACTAAGTGAGGACCTCCAGGAAAAGGCAGCTGACAGGTGTTTTTAAAAGTCTGTAGCTAATGACCAGAATTGAAATAAGACTGAATCTTTTTTGCAACCTATTTAATAAATTCAATTTTAAATAATTACAAAAGTCATTATTTAGCTAGAGAGAAATAGTATAAAACCAGAAATTTTCAGGAGGATGTCTGTTTCTCCTATGCATTTTATAGTATATCAGTACTGCTTTTAGTCTGTGAACAATAACGAGAATTTTGAGAGGATACTTGAATGCTACTAGCTCTCTACTGCTCTCTACTAAGCTCTGGAGGTTCTTGTCCCTCTTACTCATTCAGGAGCACTTTGGTTCTACTTAGCTGGACTCAGACTACCCAAAATGCCATAGAAGTACTGCTCTACTCTCTAGTGGAAGGCATTTTTCGAGCCATATACCTGCACAGGGTTACAGATGGGAAAGACAATGAAAATGCCATAGGATTGGCTGTAGAATATTGGTTTCATTTGCAGCAATCCCAGAATTTCTTCTGAAAAAAGGTTATGCTATTAGAATAGCACAGCAGATGAGTTGTGCTGATCCCATTCTCCTTTCTAAACTGAAGACAAATCTATTTTTTAAATATACCAATGACTGTGGCACAGGTCAGACACTCATGACACAGAATCTGCATTCCAGTTGTGTATCTAGTCTGGCTTGATAGATCCAAGGGTTTTGTAACCTGTACTTGAATATTTTGCAATTCTAAGCTGTTATTTTTCATGTAATTCAAAGACTTCTGCACTAAGTACACCCTTTCTTTAGATGACTGTTATGTCATATGTCTCATTATCTTGTGTACACATGTAATTCTATATAGAGAGGCTTCTGCTCTTGAACAAAAATTATCTTCCCTTTATGAATTTACTTTTCCAAGAAGCTTATTCTTCTGTAATTTGATCCTTAGACAACAGTGACCTATCTGGCATTTTTTGGTTGCACACAGTGCTTACATAAAAATTTTGGAGATACCTCACTGACTTAAAAGTCTGAATTCTATTTTTAAAAATGACAGAGTGACATTTCAAACGCTAAAGAATTAAATAATATATCTTATTATCAGGCAAGAATGAGATACTGTCTGTGCTTACTACTTTAATTTTGCATGCATTCAATGTCAAATCCAAAGAAAAGCTTACCCTGACATCACCTTGCCTGTCCCAAAACCTCTGCTGAATCATGACTGTCAGCAGTCTCATATTCTCCTTGTGCTCTATTTAAATTTTTTTTTTCTTTGTGGTTTAACAGCACCAGAAGTTATCATTCCCACCATGTTTTTATTCCTGAATTTATTCCTGAATGGGCCTTCCGCTGCTCTTGATTAACACCTGTGGAAAAAAAAAACAGGGCCAATTCCTAGAAGAGGGCCACTGAACAAACATTGGAACAATAAGCATGTTTACTCTAAGTTAAAACTCATTTGTGTAAGTCTATTTACAGGGTTCAAACTAAGTTAGAATGAAAACAAAAATCTTATTGTAAATGTATACATACACAGAACATACTTAATCCCACAATTTCCTTGAGTATGTATAAAGCAATAATTTATAGAACCTTATAGGATGAAATATCCTTTCATCTGCTACCCAAATGCACTCAAGGGTTTGGGTGCCATGCAGCAGATGTGCAACTCCTTATGGGATTCACAAACTATGTTTCCCATACCCTTCCCAGGCCTCCATCCAGTAAGGCAATAACTGCATAATTAAATTTAACATTCCTGGGCACTGAAACTTGATAATCATATTGTTAAATTCTTTGACTTGCCTCAGCATGGTTTTGGTCCTGGCCAGCTAGATCTTGGTTTTGAAAACCTTTGCCAGGCACAGTTAGAGATCTAGTGCTATTCACAGTCTATTCAAGAGAAACAGTTTGAATGCAGCCATTTTGTTTTGAAAGATCTGAGAGTTTGATAGTAGAGCATTATAAGGCTGATTAGAAAACTTACTAATAATTTTTTAAGAAAGTGCATTTTAAAATATAAATAGGAATCTCAAAACATTAGTTAATGTATTATTTTGATCAATACTGGACATGCCATATATGACAACCTGTTCAATTTGAAGTATTGAATGATGAATCTGTATTGGTGGAAATTACAAGGAAAACAACTAGATTCAGTGTCTGTTGAAATGAAAACCAGCTGTTGGCAGCAGTAGAGTCTTTCACAGTTGCAAAGAGAATATTTTCTTCATTTCAGTCAAATTGATTTAATTACTAGTTCACTGAAAGGTGAGAAACTGCCTGGGAGTTGAAAAATTATAAAGATTTGTTTTCTTTCTCTAATGTATTGTTAAAAACCAGGTCCAGGAAGATGAGATCTGCTAATTCTAAAATCCTTTATGAGGGCAAAAGGAAATGGCTCAGTATCCCTCTCTAGCTAAGTCTGTAACCCTTGGTGTGGAGGTTCAGCTCTCTGTGATCCAAGGTTCAGTTTGATACAGCACAACTCTTGTGACCTTGGCTCAGTTTTGTTGAGAAAATAGTTTTTTAAGGTATGAGAAAATCCATGAGCTAAAACCACAAAAGATAAGAAAAGTAAAAACACAGAATTGAAACTCTTGAGATGGTGATATCACTCAAGGACTCAAGAAGAAAAATACTGAAATGGAAAGGCGAATAGAAGCACTAAGACAAAAAGCAAATAATGGGAAGTCAGCAATGCAGGAGCACAGGAGCAGCCCCTTCCACAGAGCAGTGTGGATTTCTGCTTCTCTACATGATTGACCTCCAGGTTCTCAGAAAGTATCTTGAGGAATGTAGGAGTGAGTCGTACACTACAACTTAGCCCAGCCACATGGAGTGACCAGGCCTCTGCTGTGTGTATTAACCAACAAACGAGCACTGCATACTCTTAGTGTGTGTATTGTCCTGGCACAGCTTCTTCCAACATGACAGAATATGCCAGGACAAAAATGACCTAGTAACCAAGGGCTACAGGTGGTTTAATGCAGCAAATTAAACTGAAAAATTGTTATATTTATGCATTCCTTATTTAGAAGAAAGTTAAGTCTCTTTTGTTTATATTAAAAAATATGAACTATTTTGTGCTTCTCTAAAAGAATAGTCTTCTCTGAAGAAATGAAGTGTAAAGCCATTATACCCATTTGGTTGAACCAGACTTAGAAACATAGCAACAACCACACACTAGCACAATGGAAATATTCATTAAAACTCATATATATCCATATTAGAAGTATATTTATTAAAATAAATATGCAAAGATTTCATATATATAACTGTCTAGCAAAGAGAAGCATCAGATACAAAATTTGCTTCAACATTTGCTGAACATTAAGAACCAGTCTTTTTACAGAAAAATAAATAAGCAAATATTAATTCAAAATAATACAAACTACATCATTTAAATCAAGGTTTTTTGATTGCAAAAATCTGCTTTAGAATTCATCCCAGAGAAGGAAGAATTCTTGCAATTCTGTCTTCTTTAGGATTATGAACATACAACCCCTAGAAAAATGTCTAGCCATCAAGAACAGTAGGACCCACCAGCTCAAAATATGCCTTAAAGGCTGGTGCCATCTCTAGTGTTAGGCCTTTTCAATCATGGTGAGGTTTATGTGGCACAAGGCCTGCTAGAGACAGATGGGGTTCACCTGCCTAAAAAGGGAAAAGGATTCTAGCCCATGAGTCGAGAGGGCTGATTGGGAGGGCTTTAAAACCTAGGGGAAGGGGATAAGACCAGGCTGGCTAGAGATGAGCCTGGGAGCATCACACCAGTGTTGGGTGGGGGTGAAATTGATAGCCCAGGTGAAGTGCATCCACACCAGTGACCACAGTGTGGGAAACAAACAGGAGGAGCTAGAATATATTGGGCAGCATGAAAGCTATGACATAGACTCCATCATGGAAACATGGCAGGATGACTTACATGACTGGAGTTAAGATAAATTTGAGTGCCTATAGGTAAAGAAGAAGAGGAAGGCTAACCAGGTAGGAACCTGGTGGGATCTGTTATAGACCACCCAAACAGCATGAAGAGGCAGGTGAAGCCTTTTATAAGCACCTGGCTAACATTTCATTAAATGGAAACTCAACACAGCTGAGAGGAGGAAACCTGGAATGTGTGGAAGAGAATTTCTTGACACAGCTGATGAGCAAATTTACCAGGGACACTTACAGGACTTTGTTTTCTGCACCAAAAATTGAACTTAAATTCTTTAATCATTGAGCTACGGATAAATAAAAGCACCACAAATTTAAGCTCAAAATATTCAGACCTCAGAAAACATGAATCTTCTGCTGCATAACCCAAAAAGCAGCTAAACATCACTGCTGTCTTAGGTCTTTTTGTATTAAATTACTTTTGTTAATATATAAAAAACCCCTCCTCAGTACAAAAAAAAAAAAAATAGATTGTAGGCCTGCTGTGTATATGCAATTATGAAGAGAGAATATATATGTTATTATACATTGTTAATTAAAGGATTTATGGTCAGTTACTCTCTCTACTATCATCTTCCTATGTGGCCTTTCCTAAACCAATTAATGTCACTGAACCTTAGTTGAATTATAGGATGCATATTTCACAAAGTATCAGTGAAGTTAAATACATTACAGATTTGGAGGTCATTAGATAAGATTAGGCAAATAATTTACATACAGAAAGAAGGAAAGAACTCTCTTTTAGTATGATTAGCTCCTGTTGGTACATGATACGACACCGACTTGCTATGTAACATAGGTGTCCCTGGATGGTTTGACATTGAGTATAGATTGGTCTTTGACAGCAAAAGAAGTAATACAGTTTTGATTTTCGTTTGTTGACTTTTTTGTGGGAGGTGTGAAATAAACAGACTCATCTGTAACTGAATGGAAATTAACCACAAGAAAAGGAATTTGTGAACCCTCTGCCCTTCTATGTAACTGAAATTCTCTCAGGAAATAAGATCACAGATAAGTAAGAGAAGGAGCTAAGAGGGAAATGAGAATTTATCAAGATCCAAAATTTGAATTCTTTTGTATTATAAGCCAAGGAGAAGAAACTACCAAAAGTTAAAAAAAAACCCAGCAAAAAACCATTTAATGGACTTCCTTGAGGAGGAGAACATATAGCATTTCTGAAAACTAAGGTAGAAGAGGATTTCAGATTTTCAAAGCCATTGTTAATAATACATCATCTTTACTTTTATAGATGAGTTCTGTTCCATAGCATAGCACCTAAGAAAAGTAACTACTGATCCATGCTCTTACATCAACATGTGAAGGAGTATTTTTAATAACTTTAAACATAATAGATTTATTGAAAACAGGGATAATAATTTAACAAAACAGGAAACATTACAATTACATTAAGATGAAAGTTTCTGTGAAAAACATGGCAGGTAAGTCTCTGTCACATTCTAAGAAAGGGACAACAGAGAGTCGGTTTCAAAGGAGTAAAGCAACATCATTAAAAAGATCAAAACCATGGATTTAAAATAAAAACCAGTCAGTGGTTTTCAGAGATAAACCTTGTATTGGCTATGTAATTGCAGTAGGCAAGTATGCAGATACTAGCCTGAAAGTCTGCTTTTGAGGCTTAATGGAAACTCATTTCAAGGGTTCAGCTCTGCATGACTATCTTTTCATAAGGAAAAAGAACCAAAGGCAATTGGATGTGATACTGACTTCATCATTGGCTAGGATACTGATGGTTACAGGAACTGCATGCCTTATGGCCGCTAGCTTAGTTTCCTTTAGCTTGGGAATATTCTTGATTGGAATTGGAGGGGAGAGGAAGGGCATGTGGGTAACTGTGCACATAGAGACAGCTGCTAAATTCAGTATTTTAATATAGTCAGGAATAAGACTGTGTTTACCATAGACAATTAAATATGAGTGGATGTATCACATTTCATGGGGAAAAAAAATTCTTATGGATATGCAAAACCACAGGCAAAATAAGACAGCAATAGCTGTTACAGCCTTACACAGGAAAGCCATACAATTGTGGATTATGTTAGGGTTAATGATTGCAAGTATGAAATGCATTTGAGAAGAAGAAAATGAAGGTATCCTACAGAATAAAATATGTTCTTTGTCAATGACTTATACAGAACACTGGGCTTAGAGAAAAAGCATTGGTCCAGATAAATAACTTCTTTATTTATGTCAAGAATTTTTAAAATGCTACATTTAATTTTAATATCATGATGAGCAGTATTTCTCCTTCTTGATAGGCCTCATTACACTACACTGAGTATAGTGTTTGCCTTATTTAACAATTTTTATCAATCATTTAACAATGGATAATGCACTCAATGTCGATAGAAATACAAGCAACAAAGGCACAAGGGTACAATCGACTAGGAGAAACAATTTTTGTCTTAGAGCATAGCAGTACCATTGCAGTGAAATAAGAAAAATGTTGCATTAAAATGAAATAGGATGGTAAGAGGAATCTTACTGAATTCTAATTTTTATTTTGTGAAAATTCTTAATCCTTATGACCTTTGCTTTGCACTTATTTATACTTTCTATTCCAAGGAAATGTGGGCATGGCTAACATTTCTGTTCGTAAATAGCCGAGTCACAGTTTATGAGTACATGCAAGCATCTCAACTGAAAAGAATTAGAGGTATATTAAAATATACACATATGTCTCAACAAGATGCTCTAAACCCAAAACTCCAAACTGACGAATTCAACACCATAGCTAATGGTACATTTAAAATTCTTCAGTTTCTCCAGCATGTATATAAAAATATTGTTATTACTGTATATAGGTACTAATAACAATCAGTAATTTATTCGTGTGTTTCTTCATTTAAACAAATGACATGTTCACTTCTCTTCTTTTGCCTAAGAGAGAGCTATAATAAGCATAAAGATTTCATATGATACAACCTACTCTTGCTGCGAGTGAGCTCCATCAATGCATAATGGAAGTGTTTGAGTTGTGGTGTCTATCAATCTACTAAGCTGTTCCTAAAGTTGTTTTCCTAGAACTTCTTTAGCCTTGCAAAGTCAAATTATAGAGAAGATACCATCAGACCTTTAAACTGTTGTGCTCTAAAAATTCTGGATTGTGTTTATCTCAACAACAAAAACCCTACAATGACTTGTCTGTTAAGCACTTACGATTCTGTATGAATAATAAAAAATTATATAAATATTCAGCAGCGATCTACCCTGGCAAATGGAATATTTTTGTTTTCCATTAGCCCTTTTAAACTAATTAATGAATTAATGAGTGAAAAGAAGCAATATCAGACCTCAGTAGACTGAAGTGAGGTCACTCTGGTGCCACTTTCAATTAATGTTAGCATTTCATATGCATTACATACTATTGAATGATGACTCTTTGTGTGGTGGGAGTATTTCATAGCTGGAACAAGGGACCAAGAACCTGGTGCTGGGGTGGTTCAATTCTTTGTTCTTCCACTGACTCACCTTGTCTCCTCAAGTGAGCCACCAAAGGTGGCAGCTACTTGGAGTGCACCTACTTGGAGGAGTGATGTGAGGCATAATTAAATAAAAGCATTAAACACCAGCATTTAACTGGCAAAAGGAGCATTAGAAATACAAATCACACTATTATTTTTTGGAAATCCACCTCTAAACAGACCACCATATTTGGAGGCCTGTAGATATTGGATTTTTTAATGACACTTCTGACAGCCAACACTGCTAGCGTGCCACATGGAAGAGCTACTAGAGAATAAAATGGTTTGTGCAGCTAAGCAATAGAAGAGAGGTTTCTCTGTGGCAATTTTTCAAAACGTTGCGTGGGGTTTTAACTATGTGACTCTTATTGACTTAAATGGGAGTCATGCAGCTAAAAACGCATACAATGCTTTGAAAATGTGTGCCTAAGTGTTTTGTCAATAGTCATATGTAAGTAATAAAATAGGATTCATTTTTTTCTACTGAAGACATATAAACATTATGTTTATATCAGCACAATTACTGACTTTCTGTAGCTTGATAGCTAGTCTTTAGTCATACTGTAATTGGCATCCTGATCACATAATGTCATTTTAATGTGTTCTTCAGAACACACATTATATTATTAGATTCTTGCTGTGAAAGAAATGCGGAACAACTATATCATAAAAAACTCCAACAATGCTAACTCAAAAAATCATTCCCTATTCAAAATGCAATATAGATCAGTGTCTGAGTAATAATTTTCTATAAACATTTCCAAATTGTGAACACAGCTAATTTCTGGGGGAAAAAAAATAGACCTACTGCATGCTGTCTATACACTGAGAAAAAGAATGTATGGAAAGGCCTTGAAAGGATTGTTTCAGGCAGACAGAAGGGAGGAAAACTGTTCCCTCACTAATTGATAGCTTATGAAACATTTCCATACCAAAAATTCTTCTGTATTCTCATTGGATAGTAGCAGCCAACTATTTGAAAAAGCCCAGGTTTTGTGCTACGTGCCATTAGCTGTATTCATTATTCACACCTCTGTTAACTGGCTGGTGCCCTTATCCTTCAGCAATTTTGAGAGGATAGGCAAGCCAAATGCTGGGACTTGTAAAATGGATTATTTTTTTCATGGTTATTGAGGAACAATTGTTCCTCATTGATTGCAAAGCAAATCCTGAGCTTAATCTGACTCTGAAGCTATTAATTTCTAAAAAAAAAAAATAAAAGAAAAAAAAAAGAAAAACTATTGCACTGATGAATTCATGACATATAAAGAATATTTGAGAAGAACAGGACTAAAAGAGACTGAGAAAGGTCAGAGCTATTATAATGTGTTTAAAGTGGACATAAGGAGGAAATGGTGGAAGGAAACTAGCTCAAAGAACATTCACAGGGGCTAGCTACAGCAGTCATGGGAGGAGAGTATAAAATATTTCACTGTTTAATAATACCAGGTATGGAGTGATTACAATATTTTAAGATATTGTCACCAAGTAGAAATAGCTTTTATTTAGCGTATTATGTAGTTTATAAGCAGAAAATATGGATACTGGAATAATCATGTTAAGCGATTTTTAGAAATGGGAAATCAGAAGAGGAATTACAAACTTAGCCACAAAGCTCTGCAGTATGTGTTTGGCCTTGACCTGCCATTATAATCTGCTTGTGCTGAACAGAAGCTGCCAATTGTGCTGTTATGTGCTGATTTTGCAACGTAGAAAAATACCTCCTAGAAAATATGAGATGATTACAAGAAGTTTGTTGTGTTGAAAAGGCTTGATAGTTTATATGACATTTCTTGGGAATTCAGAGTATAATGTCTCAGCATTGTAAAAACAAAATTCTGAGAAATAATTAAAAGAATAGGCCTGATCATATTTGCAGTATATTGGGTGGACTATTATCACCAATCCTATAGTTGCCGGGAAGACGAGAGATGCCTGTCTGAGTATAAAACAAGTCAGGACCTGTGCTTTTATTTCCTAGAGAGAAAAAAGAGATATTGTGAAAGCTTTAACAGCTGCAGTAAGAAGCATTACATTAACAAAGATTGTCCTAAATATTTGGTGCGGTTTATGAGATTTTATGTTATTTTAATTCTCAAGTCACTGAGAACCTTATGAAGTTCAACAAGAACAAATATAAGGTCTTGTATGTGGGAAAACATAATCCAGGAGTGCATCACTGGCTGGGATTTACCTGGCTGGATGGCAGCTCTGTGGAAAAGGACCTGCAGGTGCAGGGGAACAACAAGCTCAATAGAGTGAGCAGTGTGCTGCTGCTGTGGCAAAGAAGTCCAGAGAATGCTGGGCTGCAAAATAACAAAGTAAACATATATGAAACAATATGAATTTCTAGAATCATATTATATTAATCATGTTGATAAAATAGAAGACGGATTTGCTAAAAGTTAGCCACATCAGCTGTGAATTTATTTGCTTCCTTCCTGGAATATCTGCACTGCTGTCAGTGACTGCTGCTCTTGAGGACACACCTGGGTTAAATTGAAATCTCTTCAAGTGGAAGTATCAACAGGCAGCCATGGTCACATGGAACTTGGTTTAACTCTCTGAGTACTTAATTTGCTTCTCCAGCAGCTTCTGCAGCCCACACTTATCTCGTGGATGCTGAAAATGTCCTGCCACGGGTACTTTTGCCATCAAGTGTAAAGCTTGTGCAGCTTATCCTAAGTGAACTTCAGTCACAGAAGAATCGGTACAATGTTTATGGAAACAGATTAACCAGAAACATTCTGCAAGCGTATTCAGATACTGCAGATCAGCACAGATGAGAGCAATTGCAATGTAAATTATCATAAAACACCTAACTTGAACAGGATTCAGAGGTTTGCTACAGACTGGGTTATTGCTTTTCAGGCAATATATTTAGTAAAAGTCAGTGCATACACCCAGTATCAAACTCAGTACAGGTGTAAGCAGGTGTGACTTTGAGTTGTGCCTGCTTATACTAGATTTGGCCTAAGTTCAGAATTACTTTCAGCAGGTGTAGTTTATGGTCCTCCAGATGATATATCTCTTGCCACAGCATAAAAATAAAAATGAATACAAGGACTGACTGTGTTATGATGACCACTCTATACAATTAGTGCACCTTAGTACAGTTACATTTCTTCATAACGTGGTTTTCTGAGGGTTCTGGTAGCCCAGTTCTGATAAAGGAATTTTCTACTTCTCCCTGCCCTGCCCTAGCCCTCTCTTGCAGGCTGTTTCCTAACTGCTGGCAGTGACTGCATTAGTAGCATATCCACGCTTCAGCCCTCAGTACAATACCAGCACAGATCCACTTTGAGGAACATCTGAAATCTGGCAGATTGTGAAAACAGCTCCTGCAGC
Organism: Acanthornis magna; assembly: GCA_036785705.1. Taxonomy (NCBI): domain Eukaryota; kingdom Metazoa; phylum Chordata; class Aves; order Passeriformes; family Acanthizidae; genus Acanthornis; species Acanthornis magna. The sequence continues at coordinate 21,931,665 of JAWUZG010000001.1, forward strand.
ATGGGCAGACTTTCCATTCCACATCCCCAATATGGAAGGGGGAGTCCCCAGCAAAGGGCTGGGGCAGACAATGTTGTCTGCTGTGCTGTAATATCTGCACTGCACTGTTTAGACAAGGAAGACCCAGGGGCATATGGGAACAGAGGCAGCAGAACTTTTGCAACCTAAACCTTTGCTAGAGAAAGAAGCTGCCTTCTGAAGTTAACAGAAGGAAAAATGGTAGTGGGAACATAACAAAAAAAAAAAAAAAAAAAAAAAAAAAAAAAAAAAAGACAGAATGAAAGAGAAGTCTTTAACATCATCTAGTTAACTCAGGTGAAAAAAAGAGAAAGACTTTTCACAAACTGTCTCCCAGTTCACCATGAGCATAGGCCACTTTTTAGCCTGACAAAATCAGCTTTTATTTCTGACATAGAAAACACAGTGTGAAATTACATAAAATCTAATCGTACATCTATGGTCCATGAAAACAAGTACATCAGAGGATGAGGTATAGATCAAGAGAACTATGAACAACTTGGATTTCATTGTCAGGCCATGCATTTAAATCCAGAGAGCTGCCCCACACAACATACCATTTTGTTAAACTACAAATCCACAGATGATGAAGAAGCTGGCTTGTTTGGGTCAAAGCCCACTGAAACAGTGTCACCAGCCTGCTATCCAAAGAGAGCCTGGGGCCATTGTGGATGCTAGCCTGTGCTTTTCAAGCCAATTTTTTTCCCCTATGGTTTGATTTCGTTCCTGAAACCCAAAGAAGTACTGAAACTGAATGAGAGCTATGCCCAGCTGTCAGTGCCTGTCCTTCTTCCATCCATTAACACTCCCTAATCTGAAAAATTTGCCAGCCCTATAGGTTCCCACACCACACACCAGTTATGCTGATTAGAAAATTCACGCTTCAGTATTAGTGCTGATTAAAAAGGTTTCCCTGTGCTTTATGCAGATGTTGAATATTCATCAACAGTGTCTAGTTTAAGAAATGATAAATAGCATAGGAAATAATTTTATAACTACATCAAAAACTTATTTGTAGTGTTCAGCAATGTCCCCCTACAGCCTAGTTTATAAACAAATTATCTGAATTATTAATTTATCATGCAGGGACTGAAAAAAGGAAAAAAATCCCAGTGGGTTATTACAGTCCTTCACAGGAAATGAATATCTCCTGGCACTAATGACATCATCAATAACAAGAAGTTTATTTCCAAAGAACTCAACTCAAAATTTAATTAACTGCATAGGATATTTTCAAATTAAATATGAGTTAAGGGGTTCAGTGCTTGGATTAGTGTAACAGTTCTAAAGTAAATGCATTTTTAGTAGATTAAAAACAACAACAAGAACTACAATAAAAGCCCTCTTGAACTCCAAAATAAACATACAATTTAATAGAAATATTAATTTTGTCTGTTGACAGTATGGGAATTATTTGCTTCTTTTGGAATTCCTATTTGTTTAAAGGACACAACAAGAACACTTGTAGATATGGAACGTAACACAGGTGAGTGATGCTGAAGCTGTGATGAAAAAGGAAATCTTACCAATAAAATTCCTATTTTCCTATACTTTTGGTAGTTTTTATCTTTCTGGATGACAACCACACACAAAGTAAAGAGAGAGTAATCTACACTGCATGATGCCCATATTGAAATCCTCTTTGAAATAACAAATCAGATATCCCAAACACGTAACAGACAACAGAACTACTTGAATCTCTGCTCATATTTCCTGTTTCGTACAAAAGACCATTGGCCAACACAATAAAATGAAAACCTAATTCAAAAAGTTACCTTATAAAACGAGAAATAATGAAGTTTATATTTATTTCAACACAGAAAATGTAATTGCTTTTGTGTGGGGAAAAAACCAAACAGCCCCCCCAAACAAACAAACAAATAAACAAAACACATACAAAACCTGCAAGAAAAACCACAAAGTAACGACAAGATTATGGGGATTCCTCAAATTTAAAAAAAAAAAAAAAGAAGGATTAAACCTGTCTGGTTTAACTATTTTGATATTCAGATATATGCACTATTCAAACAGAAACAGTGTCAAGTCCGTTCTCATTATTTCTATTGGTAGAATTACATTTGTAAAGACAAAGAAAGACTAACCAATGCATCTTTAAGACACTGAACAAATATTGAGCAATTTTTTTTTTTATGCTGAAGCATCATTCATTTGCAAAAAAGGGCAATGAATATGCAGTACAGATGCCAATACAAAAGAGGTGAAAAGTTATGCACTGTCTTCCTTTTCAAAGGGAAAGAAAAATGCTTTTCTATTGTGAAAACTGCTTTTCCTTTCAGCTGCCTTTGACTCAATCTTCTTCCAAGGGAGACATTATTGACAGAAGAAGCAGGAAACAGACGCTGATGTTTTGGAGAGTGAGGAGCAGATTGCTTCTCCACAGACCCTTCTGCAGTTTTCCCTTAAGAATATATACCTTAAAACTACAAATCTAAAATGACAAAATTGACCAAAGCATCTTCCTTTCCTATTTCCTTATGACCACCTTTCTGGTCATGACTTCCACGAAATGGGAAACTATGGACATAAAATCAATTTTCAAGCATCTTCTTAATAGAGGTGGTGATAAAAACAAGAAGCCAGGAAGCAGTAGTAGAAAAATAGCCAATTTCCCTTTATGACTTGCAGTGAAACCTTGAAAATGGAGTCAGCAACAGGACCTGAAACTTGACATTCCAGAGATCTGCAGGGAGTGAAGATGAGAGGGCATGCAATTATGGAGGAAGCTGAAATTTTACCAAGAACTTAGTAAACTATTTTTTATTTTTAGAAAACCATCCTAACACAGTAACTTTTTATAGAATGTTGAGTGTAAGAGAGGTTTTATGAGGCTGTTACAAGAAGTCACCACAATTATGTACTGATGTGTAAAAAGAGGAAATTATATATAATCGTAAGCACAGACCAAATAGCTGATGTGGAACCAGGTGATAATTGCTAAATCATATAAATGCAGTTACTGTTATTATTATTGGTGGTGGTGATGATGATTGGTTCTTTGGCACATTCCAGGAGCCACTCTGCTAGGCACACCGTATAAAGAATAAAAAAGTTGTCTGTGCTAAGAATCAAGTGCTTTAAAGTCCAACTCTATATTTTTCACTTTCCCAAGTTGAGAATATATATGAAATAAAATCTGGGTAGCATCAGAAACTCATTAAAATCAGCTAACTGCAGAAACATTTCTAAATTTTCATTGCATAGTTTCTATGCCCGTAGTCCATCTTATTTCACTATCCTAGTTATTTTAGTCATTGTAAACAGAAACTGCCATCAGCCTGAGATGGATGCTGCTGTTCATTTCTGCTGCACCTATAAGTGTGGGAACCTGTATTTCACATGCTCACAATGCTAGCAGGAAAGAACAGATTGCCCAGAGAGGCTGGGGATTCTCCCTGACTGCAGATACTCCAGAACCGTCTGGACACAACCCTGTGCCATGTGCTCTGGGATGACCCTGCTTGAGCAGGGAGCTTGGACCACATGACCCACTGGGGTCCCTTCCAGTTTTACAGAATTCTGTGAATTCTGTGATTCCATGAAAGGATATTCCACCTTTCCAAAAGTACTATGACATGTTCCCAAGTGCTGTGGAGCAAACACCACCTCGCCTTCAGGAATAAGACACAAGTTCTAGGACGTCTGGATGTGCTAAATGCTAGACCCTTTCAGAAATTTTATCATTCTCTCTTGAATACTGTACAGCTAGAAATGTAGAAATACATAAAGTGCACAACACCTAGATAGAGGGTAAGGTATTTTCTACAGTCAGTGATATTCCATGAACAACTTATTATTTGGCAACACTTGCAGTGAAGACACAATACTAGGAAGCAACACTGGGATCCACATTAGGATCCACAAAGGCAGAATCTGATTTTCTTCCCCTGTAGGCTTTGCTGGTGCTGTAAGCAATCTGAGTTGGAACTAATTCATCCCAGGTATTTGAACAGAGGCCATCAGAAGGGGGCTGATTTCAGGAGAGACCCTAATGTGCTACTGTAATGAAACCAGTAAAATTAATGTGCACTTACTTGTGGCTTTGCCAAGCATGAGCACTGCAGTTATGTCAAATTCTTACCATCTGCTTCACTGGAAACAAAGTTAAGATTGTACAGAACACTTTTAAATCCTTTAAAACATATTTAGGCAACAAAATCCATAACACAAAACTGATTTCAAGGGCAGAAAAAGACAATATTTCCAGAAGTTTGCCAAGGTTATATTTTTTTCACGTAAAAAAAATCTAGCACTCTATACCATGCATATTGCCATAATAAGATCTTGTGCAATATGGATATTTCAAATACACATGGTGTACTAAAAATATAAATTATCATAAATACTTCACATAAAATAAATACTGTATGGTGTGTAAGATGTTGGCATTGTGCTAAAGCATGCTGCAAATAAAGTGAATGTGATATTTCATATATATATAGGTTCATATCAAGTTTCTGTAAAAATAATATAAAGTCTCTCATTCAAAACGTCTTCAGGGAAAAAGCAGAATATTAATTTTCATGGTATTCCATTCCAGTATTTTCATAAGTATTATATGCCTATGTCTACATAAAGCTGTTGTTACATACTAGGACCACTATAACTGAAAACCTTCCATGAACTGAACAGAAATCTTTCCATCCCAAAAGTGCCAAATAACAAGTCATCTCAAATGGATGGTAAAACGCATAATTATGAGGGCATTCTAAGACTTGCAATGAATTTATCTTTGAAAGCTTTTCATTGTTTGTATGCTACATTCCACTTATAAATAAAATTTTATAAGGTGCTGTATACCTCAAAAAGAGTATTAAAACTTCAAAGGAATGCATATGTTTATTATGTTACCATGGACACACTATACTGCAGAAGTGTGTATAATTGTGATGGCCAATCCCCCCATATTTATAGACTGTGAAATTATGAATTACTGTTTTCTTTACTCGCAGCATTAGTTTACTTGTGCTTTCACATTTTCCAGTAAAATTTTCACCAAGACCTATAGTCTGACAAACCAAGCTAAAGACAGCCTTCAACATCAGGCCTTTTACACAAGCTGAACAATTAGCAATATATTAAAATATGCCCTAAAAGCTTTATTTATCATGTATAACATACTTTGAAGGAATACCATCAGTATTAAAATAAGCAGCGACAGTCTCACCTGAGATCCTGAAATATCAAACCTGGAAAAAAAGGCAAGAAACCCCCTTCAAGGAGACATTACTGTTTTCTCCCGATCCTGCATTTCAAGCCACTCAGATTAATTCCTAGACTTGTGCAGACTATTTCTGCAACCCAGGCACACCAGGCTTTGCTTTTATAATCCAGCTAAAGGGCTGTGGCCAATCTCTAAAGCAGCATTACACCTTGTTCCTTTTTCTTAATAATTTTTTATGCCCACATTCATAATCAGCACAGATAAAATCACCCTCACTTCTCACAGCATCACTTAGCTTGGAAGTGATGCCAGCAAGTCTTTAGTCTCCCTGCTCAGAGCACAGTTAACACAGAGTTAAGACCAAGTTGGTCAGAACTTTGTCCACTCTTAAAAGTTTCCAAGGATATAGATACTGTAACCTCTCTGGTGATACTGCACCAGCACTTAATTATGCTCATAACATCAGAAACTCTCATTCTTCAATTTATGTACACTGTTTCTCATTCTCCCACAGTACACTTCAATAAAGTGCCTAGCTCTGTACCCTTAGTTGTCCCTAAAGTCCCCTGGAACTCCCTCTCTTGAACAAGCTGAACAAGCTCAGCTCCCTCAGCCTCCCCTCTCAGGATTCCAGCCCCCGAGCACCTTGGTGGCTCTTTGCTGACTTTGCTCTGGCTGATCAGCATCTCTTTCCTGTACTTAGGGGCCGACAACTGGATGCAGTACTCCCAAATTGTCTAATGAGCAACAAGCTGAAGTGATTAAGCACTTCCCTTGGTCTAGTGGTTGCAATCCTGTTTTTGCAGCCAAGTACACTGTTTGCTCTCATCACAGCCAGGTGGAACTCATCTAGTTTACTGTCCAGCAGGACTCTCAGGGGCTTTCCAGCAGAGCTGCTACCCAGGCAGTCAGTCAGTGCCCAACCTGCACTGATGCAGGGGTTAGTCTCTCACAAGTGCACAACTTTGCATCTGTCTGTATTCAATACCATGAGGTTCCTGTCAGCCTGCTTGTCTAATTTACCAGGTCCATCTGAGCAGCAGATCTGCCCTTGTGAGTAGCCATGATGTCCCCAGAAGCTGTCATATGCAAACTCAGTGAGGGTGCCCTCTGTTTTCTCCAAGTCATTGGTAAAATATTCAACACAGGCTCAGGACAGACCCCTCAGAAGTTTCACTTGTGACTAGTCACTCAGGGCAGAACATGAATGGTGGACCTCTGTGCTTTGACTGAATTTTCCCTCACCTAACAATATACCCATCAAGATTAATCTCCAGTTGTGATAAAAAGGTGGGAGACCATATGAAAATCCTGAATTCTAAGTGGATGACATCAATCCACTATGAAAATCTGGTGAATTTCTACAACAGAAATATTTTGATACCATGTTTTCAACCCCATTAGTGTATTCCTTCCTTCTATGGGACAGCTGCTCTACCTGATAAGGTAGAGGCCCTTTTGAGCCACATTCCATCAACCACAGATCTTGTGCTGTCTAAAACTTTGATTAAACTACTTTACCTCTGAGTTTCTTATGTAACCTGGGAGAAATAATAAAATACATCTGAATATTCACCTGAATATTCAGATATTAAATTCATTTGGCTGGTCTTCCAGCCCTCTGGTGACTACTTTTCCAAATATGTGGGTGATTGGATTTCACAAAATGTCTGTCAGAAAACCAAGTGTGTGCTTGCATATGGTGTGTGGATAGCAGGGATGGTTTGTTTCATTAGGGACAGAACTCTGCTTCAAGTACAGAGGAGACAGAGATTCTTACAAAAGCAGTGGCAGGCTCCTGGAAGACAAACTAAGTGGTTAATCCAAGATCCACATTTCCCACATTGAAGCATTTACTCATCTGCCTACAATCCCCCAGAACATTTAATCACATTCATTCTCAAAAACCTACGTACATATTTAATTGCTTGATGGATCAGGGCCTTAACTGAACAGGGCAAAGCTGCGATGCAGTGCAATGACGAGGACACCTGAGGCTGTAGGACTCATCTCATCCAACATTAGACATCCAACATTTATAACAAAAGCATATATCTCAGCTAGTTACTATAGCCCCCGTTCATAATTAATGGAGAGAAATAGACACTTCTAGGGTGCAATTCATCAGTCTTACTTTAAACATCTGCTTTAGGAAGAGATGAATTGCATCCGTCAGGTGCATATTTTTCCCTGCTGGTTATAAAGGGGATCAAGTTGCCTACCTCACAGGCAGCATCTTTATTTTAATCTTGACCAAAATAAAGCCTCTGAATGGACCCTGGGCTATAGAAAACACTCCCATCAACTTGTAGTTTGCCTCTGAGTCTTGTTCTCATTCTTGATTTGTAATTTTGGTTCCTGCCTGCTGCAATCTGGTCTTTAGCTCTTGGTACATTTTCCATCTCACTTGCCCAAGTATTTGTCCCCACCTAGCCTGCACTGCCTATTGCTGTTTCTGTCCCCTTATCTGTGACTTAAAATCCCTGCCACTCTAACCTTTGTCTGAACCTGTGTTAAGCTTCTGCCTGGCCTCTCAGAATATACAGATGCCTTGTCTTCTGGTCTTTCCTCTCGACTTCCATGTAAGATATTTTTTATCTAGACCCTAGCTAGCATTAAGATTCTTTCCCACTCCTGACATTGATCTTTCTTAATCACAGGCTCCAGCTTACATGTCCATCTCATTTCCAGCCCAGTTTAGCAGCCCTATCTACCCATGTTCTATTTATAGTAATTAAGATTTCAGACATTGAAGTAGGGCAGTTTTTGCCACGTAACTTTATCTGTACTATAAATTCCAATGTGATTCAATGAATATGACTATGAAATGCTCATATAATAGAAACACAAAAGTAATACGGGTTGTGAATGGAGTGATGCACTTCATGGATGTTGAGCATAGGGATAAACCTCAATATTTTGATATCTGTCTACAAAAAATACATAGCTACTGCTGTTCAGATATTGACCTTTTCCTGAAAACCTTTAGTCATTTTTCCAAAAATAGCCTCATGATTTTCTTCTTGTGTCCTCCATAACAGTTCAGTCTTTACCCATCCAAATCTCCCTGTAGTCCTTTTTTTACCTAGTATTTCTCTACCATGTAGTATCAGTAACAGAAGTTGTTTGAGCAAATGTATACCATGCGCCCACTTAACCCCAGACAAAGCCCTCTTTAGGAAGTTCACATGTGCATTATTCTATCAATTTGGGCTGCCAGCTGGAGCATCAGCTTTTTCAATAGCAACCAGCTTCTGGCGAGGAGCAAACAAAATGCTGATATTTGCAGATGGACTTTAGTTTTAGTGGCATCTCCTTACAGATAGTAACCAGGTGACTGAAACCCTCCATAATCTCAATAGAACAGTCATTTACTACACTCCCCCAAAAACTGTTTTGTTATAGTACCCAATGAAAAATCTCAATATTTATTAGCTCTTACAGTGAGCAGAGATTATGCTAAATTATTAAATTCGAAATAAATCAATTTACTTGTCTATTAGTCTGGTATTTTTAATGGAAAACTCAGCAGACTGTTAAATGCAATTGCAGTGAAATAAAGGAGAAGGGGGTACAGTGAGACACACCTTCTCCATCCTTGCAAGTGATGATACAGCCATAGTAATCCATTCATCAGTGACCCTCTCTCTACCCTCAAAATTACACAAGTATGTGCTTTTCTTTGATCAGTAAACTAAACAAAACTCATTAAAAAACCCAAAACATTAGCAAATGGAAAATTGTTAGAAACCCCTCAACTACACCAACCCCCATCCCCCTCAAAAGATGAACAAACACACAGAAAAAAACCCAACACAAGTTTATCCTTTCTAACATGCCTTTTGTCATTAGCATCCAAAGGGCCCCTGCTATTGCCCTTTTCAAACACTCGAGTATGTTAATGTCCATGATGGTGACCTAATCAGTTTAGGTGTATCATCCAAACAGTTTCACAGAAGCAATTGAGAGAATGTCATTGAGGACTTGCAAATGTAGTGTGCTTCAGCATGTCTGCAGAGCAGGCCAGAGTGCGACGGATGGCAGCGATGTTATACTCCCCCTTGAAAGCTACTGATCTCTTGCATAAAATCACATTGTAATACAGGATTGTATTTGGTATTTAAATGAATAAAGCATGGAAGCACTGTTGCATTCAAGTTCAGTTAGGAGCTGGGAGATATTTTTCACATAAAACCCCCAATTTTGAGCTTGGGTTCAGAAGTTACACCCACAAAATGTGACTTAATACATCCTGCTGGCAAGGCATAATGCTATGTAAAAAACAGGTGCTGGAGTTCTTGCCCTACATATGACAGTAAATGCTTTGCATATGGGAGCATGAGAAAATTCCTCCTAAACTGAAAATGGTAAACTGTTAAAGAATAGAACATACAGAAATAGTTTATAACACCTTTTCATCATTTCTTTTATCTTAATTAAAAGAAATTATATTTACATAAGAAGAAACTATGGAAATAGTCTAGGATCATACTCTGATTTTATGCAAAAATGGCTGAAGAATCTAGTATTGATGAGGAGTAAACCCATGTGCCAAGCACTTTCACTTGTTTTGCCAGCATTGACTAACAAAATTACTAAAGGTCAAAGATTTTACTAGGAGGCATATTAGTCTTTTATCTTGTGCACGTAGTTAAGAAATACCAACACTGCACAAACAAAACATCTTGATAAAAATTCTCCAGCTTTCAGCACCCTACTAGGTTCTTCAAAACATGTTTTGTAATGTGAGGAGGCAAAATGAAATGCAGAAACATGTGTTCTTCCTTCCTTGTTTGTTCAGAAAATGTTCTCCTTTAATTCAAGTCCCTCCCACTCTGTGTTGAGGTTCCTGTTCAAACATAATGTCTTTTATTCATTGATGAGGAAATAAAGTCACATCAGACAATAATATATTCAGAACTGACAACAATAGCAATGAAATGGAGACACTACAATGGGAAAATACCTTTCTAGAAGAACTATTATGTAAAATACCTAAGATTTGAAATTCTCTGTTAGGTTTATTTATGGCTCTACACTTTTTAACACAGGGGACATTTTGATTGAATAAAGCCATGGGCAAAACACCAAGGGGAATCACACTGAAGGTGAAAATGGCCTGTGCCTCCACCATGTTTCACGTATTGCTTTTATGGTCCTAAAACGTAGTTGCTGTATCTGGTATGTTTTTAAGCTCATATGATCTGAAACCTGTTGCGCAGTGTGTTGCAGCCCATGAGCCTCCATGCTGTGGAGAGCGGAGGCACACAGAGAGTGTTTGGAGGGCACAAAAGCCAGCACTGCAGCAGAACTGGAGGACTATGGAAAATGGAGAGAGCCTGTCCTGGCACCTTTTCACTGGCACTGCCCAGGGGGTGGCCAAGCCTCATCCAGACAACTCCAGTGAGCATAGCCTAACCCATGGGGGTCAAACAGGGTCCGAGACCAACCATGCAGCACCTGCACTGCTTCCCTTGTGCTGTTTTGTTTAGATGAACAGACACAGTCTAAGAGTATGACTTCTTAATTTTTATAAGGTACCTTTCTCCTTCATTCGTACTCGTGACAATTTTATACTTCTGTGCTAAATTAACAATGAAATTATCTTCTAGAGCTCCTTTCAGAATAATAAAAATCTGACAAGGTCTATTTTGCCTGTGATGCTACCTATTTTCAAAAGGACTTGTTGAATTACCTTTAAGACACCTACATTTTACCACATGGGGTAGAATCCCAGTCTGTGAACTGCTTTTCTCCCCCTTGCAAATAGTTTCAGAGAAGTTCAGCATTTTCTGAATGGTATACTTCATGGTCTGCGGGGTTGTGTACAGATTAGTAGCATAGCCTTGAAGTAGGTCTGCGAAACAAGAGCTGATGGAGAGGATCTAGCTTCCACACTGCAAATATTACAATGGGAAGTTAATTTAGTTAATTAAATCCTTGTATAGCTCAAGGGGTCAGCACCTGTTTGCAGTAAGTGTACTTTCAGTCTGTTTTTAGAGAACACATTCCAGTTTAGTTTCATACTAAAGGATGATCCAGTTCATATTTTCCAAGATGACACAATGTCAACAATCCTTTCTTTAAACCCATAAACAATTATATTTTAGGATACAGATGACCAGTTTCAATCCCATTGTTTCATTTTGCAGGCAAGTAAGACTAGCAAAAATGTCAGTGAACTGTTTTGTTGATGTTTTTCTTCAAATTACTTTGATTTGCGTGTCAGGAACTTAATTACTTAGCTAACGATTTTAATTTAGGTCTTTATGACGGATTTGAGAGGAAAAGGTAGGTAGGTCTTACTGTTGACGGATAAACAAGGCAGAACCTTCCCCCACAAAACACTTTATCTCTTCTCTGTACATCTACTTTGCTCAGTGAAAGGATGTCACTCATGCTCTCTGGGGCCAAACTTCAATATCCAAAACAAAACAAGAAGCTGCAGCCAGTCTGTCCATGAGGGGACCACAGGATGAGAAGCAGCCCAGTGGCAAATAGGTCCAACAACTCAAATAGCTTCAGGGGTCCAAGACCTTTCACATGTACCATATGGCTCCTTCAATGGGAAAGCGATTCAGTTAATTTCAGAAACACAAGTGAGATCCACTCTTACCTGGAAGTTCAAATCTCATTTAAACACAAGCTTGGAACTACTTTCAACTCTTGAAAGGCTTTTTCTTTTTTTTTTTTTCCAAAATGAGGATCTGAGCTGTTTTGAAATTATTTAAGTGAGCATAACTACTAGGCTTTGTATAAAAATACAAACAAACCACAAATAACTTGAAAATTATACTCTCATCCAGTGGTGGAGTTCGACCCACATGCTCTTGTCTCTCACAATCTGGAACAGCACCATATACTGTTAAACATATTTTCTGCAATCTCCACTGCTGAGAAACAGTTGGATGTTTCAGTTCTTTCAGTTCTTAAGTTGCTTTTATTCTTTCAGCTACATACTATTATCATGAATTATCTGATTTCAAAGACCAGAAAATGTCTTCTTTTGTAATAAAGCTGTTCAAGCTATTTAAAATGTGTTTTCCAGATTATCAAGCATTTTGTCACTTTAGAATCTCACTATAACACAGATAAGCCATAGCTTCATCAAGTTTTATCTTGCCCAAACTGAGCCAAGGGCAGGCTGACTCACTGACTAGTGACAGAAAGCATAGTTTTTAATCTCAATGTCACCAGCCGAAATTCAGCAAAGGTCATCACTGATAACCAACTGAGTTTTTCATAGCCTCACGAAATTAACAGATGATCTAGGTATAGTGGCTAGTGGACAGGTGTTATTATTATAAAAACCATTATGCCAATTGATAACCTCTCTTACTAGACTCAGCTGAAAAATGAGGAGCCAAATGAGGCACAGGTGCTCAACCACTTTCTCACATCAACAACCCACACCTGGAAAATAAGGTTAAGGGCATATTGCCAGGGGTTAAGTGTGTCCCACCTATTGTGAAACTGAAAGACTTCAGACGCTTAAGCTATTAGTCTATTACCTTTCTTTAATACCATGCTATTTCAGTTTTTAAGAGGAAAAAAAAGAAATAAAAGATACTGGCTCAATACAAAATTCAAATTGACCTAAACCGTCAGGGCTAATTAAAACATTCCATAGTAAGACTGAAAATAATGGGTGCAATAATATATAGTTGGACAGTATAATTTTATAAGCCTCTACTAGTATCAAATTCTTGCTATACTGATGCATTTTCCATGTAAACCTTTTCTAGTGGAAACCAAGACATTGGTGTTGTATGAGAAGAGACAGGCTATGGAGTCGCTTGCTGCTGCTAGATTTTAAATTGTATTTAAAAGATGATATCTTCATTAAAAGGAATGATAGAAAACCTTTGTCTCTGCTTTTTAGGGAAAAATTTCTTCCGTTGCTGTCAAATGTAATTTTAAAATAGTTATTTCTGCTTGCCATGTACTCAGCATTGGAAGTTATTTTTCAAGTTAATTTTACAAGTTCAGTTAATTATCTGCCCTTTTAGACTAATAAAGAGAAATTCTAAAGAAAGATTCTGCCGAGGTTGGCTCTGGATGCCAGAAACTCATTGCTTCTTCCTGAAACAAGCAGAATGCATAACACTTTAGCAATTTTTCTTGCACTGTACTTAAACAAGATTTCCCTGGGGCTTACAAAACTTGTGCATTTAGTGAAGATTTTTAGTTCATTCATCAAACGCATGATATAAACCACTCTGTTATGCACCTTCAAATCAAAAAAGATGAAAAAGAAAGAAGAAGAAAAGGTGCACACAAAGGTAACAGTGCTTACTGAAGGACATGCTTCTTAGTGCTTGGCTGTACAAAAACATGCTCACACAAACAACTGTCGCAGCAATTATTTATGATTAAAAAACATGGGAATGTTGTGGTGACTTTGCATTAGAAGTCTAGTATATGTCAATTGTTTTATTCATGATAAACAGATCATTTAGTTGGAAAAATCCCATCTGCCTAGATATATCTCTTATTATTTATGAGAGCCATGTTTAGGAATGCAGGCAGCACATGTGCATAATTAATCCTGAAGAGAATTAGACATTGTTTGATTCACAGCTGAATGCAATTAGCATTAGGAAGTTTACATATGTTGGCAATAACACAGATTAGCAACTAAAGTGCTTGTTAAAAAATTTAACCTGAGGCTGCTGGAGCAGACCTCTCTTAATGATGCTTTAAATGTTGTTGATGAAGTAATAATCAATTTTGTTTTATAAATACTAAATCAAGAATTTAGGTCTAATTAGCTGTGCTACAGATCACTTCACTTACATATCCAATGTACATGTGATTTGTGCTGTGAACTTTCTCTGAGTCTGGTGTGCAAACAGTTGTTGAGGGAAAGATGTGATCCCTTCTGTATAAAAAAGAAAAAAAAGTCACAGATGGGGAAGAATGAGATGTCTGTGATGGGAGTGACTCTATGCTCCTGGCACTCAAGAAGGAAAGAGCATTTCCTTTGTTATTTCAGAGCTTTTTAACTGAAAGATGAAGAAACAATGCCTTGTCTGCCTTTTTAAAATATAATAATTAGATTATAATTCACAGTCTGTGAAATGAAGCTCTCTAATGGAGAGGGAGGAGGAAGAGAGAATATAAAGTGATGAAAGTGAGGAGGCAAAGTAAAATTGAGCTGTAATTGTTTTCACTTCAACTTTAAGAAGTTCAACATTAATTAAAATGTTTCTGCACCACTCACCACCAGATTGGCACAAAAGAGGGCTGGTTGGTGTGTGCAGCTGCTGACTGGCAGGGATGTCAGCAAGGCAAAGCCAGGAAGACTGCAGTTACACACACAGACACAGATATTCCAAAGGCAATGCTGCAATTAGAGCAAGTAGTTCTGGTTTTATTCAAGGAGCAGGTCAGAATTCCTCCCAGGTAAGAAATTCATGTTTCCTAAAACACCTAAAACAGTTTGAAAATTGTTCCAAGATATCTTTGCAATTTTTTGGCTTAGAGTTTGCTTTGATTTTCTCATTTTCAATTATATTTATTCATTTTGGAAATGTTCAGAGAGGTAAAATTCAGGTGAGCACCTACCTACATTACCTAAGAGCCAGCAGGAGCTGGATCCTTCTCCTTCAGCTATATTGACTCTTACCCTATAAACATTTCTTCATGCAAACAGGTGCTGTTGGGGGGTGTATTGTGCAGCCCTGTAATCACTCTTTATATATCCAAAGAGCAGGAGAGGGTACTAATTACTGCCAGTGAGTTACATTAAAGGAGGGTACTGAAGCCCCAGCTGCTTCCAGCAGATTCCTGTGTGTCCCCACACTAAGTTAAAAGGACAAGTACACCTAAAGCCTTCTCTTCCTGGCAGCTTAGAAAGCTGAAGTCAAAATGGGATGGACAGCCAGGAAATTTTTTAAGTAGCTGAAGGATGTAGAGAGCCAAAACTGATGGGACTTCGTTTCCCACAGAGCCAAAAGAAACTCATTTTGCGTGTGACGACACACACTGGGCACTTCCTTACTCACTCACTTACTCATAATCTTGCAGTTGAGTCAGGGCTAAAGTGGAAAAGGCATTTGGGCTCCTAAAAATGAGAAGCAGGCATTCAAGAATGAATAAGAGCTTTCATCAGAGGAAGAGTGTGGAGTGCAGAGCAGCTTCAATTGGCCATGCATTCTTCAGGGAGTCATGGAAAAGAGCAGCTGGCTCAGAAGATTTCCCTGGTGAATGGCAAGCTCTCCCCATAGATCCAGAGGAAAGAATTGAAGGATTGAAGAATTGAGCCTGGGGAAAGCCTGCACACATGCAAAGGCTGAGTGGCTTCTTTTTAAATGATTCTAAGTGTTGCAAATTCGTAAGTGCTGCTCAATCCCATGATTTAATATCCATTGTATCAGTTCTGTAGGCTGTGTGGGGAGCTCATGATTCTCCTCTTATGCGCTTTGACTGATCAGACAGTATCACCTCAGTTTTTGTACAGAAAAAAAGTTGTCTATATTCAAGCTTAATTCTCAGGGTTTTGTGTGTTCAAGTCCTACAAAAACAGATGATTCTGAGGAGGCATGATAGTAGCCTGGTGCAATTTTAAGGAATTTCCAAGACACCCTCTGTGTTTATCTTTGTTTCGCTGATAGAGCCAGATGAAAGGAACGGAATACCTTGTATGTTAGGAGACTGAAGTGAATTAATAGACTGCTGTATCTCACAAAAAAGGAAGGAAGGAAAAAATGAACAAATGAACTTTGACTTTTCTTAAGTATACAGGGCAGCTGGGCTCTGACTGATGTTTACAAAAGTAGATGTGTTTGAAGCAGCACCACATGGAGAACTGTGAACAGTTTAAGGGTTAAGCAGGAAGAGCCTTAAGAACCAACAAAATTGGAAATATATCAACTCTAAAATGCCTTTATCACCTTTTTCTGAAAATAAATTCTCATAAGCTAAACAAGGGATTACTTCTGTACAAGGTACATGAGAAAATTCAGAATTAAATCATAAGGAATATGAACAGAAGTAGCAGTTTTGATGCACCACAGTGAACAGTTTCACTGCATTCAAACATTAATTATAGCAATCTATTGGGTAACGAGAGGAACTTTCCTTGTTCTTATGCTGTTCTTGCTTATAGATCAAGGAGCAGGTTTCAGGTCACTAGACTTCCTACAGTGCTGGCCCTTGCCTCTGTTTATGAGTTGAAGCAATAAAACCCTTAAGCAGATGACGACTTCAGAATCCTGAGTACTGCTGTTCAATACTGAAACAGCATCCTCGATGTGTATTAATAAATCCATGAGTAACAGGATTGTTTATAAGCGTTTTTCCAATCAAATCAAGCTTCTAACTGACAGAAATTTGTTGAAAATAAGGACTTTTCACTTCTGCCTTCTTCTAACATAACATGAGATGAATAATATAAAAAAAAGAAAAAAGACCATTCCTTTTCTTCAGGTGGTGCACTGTGATATTTTGCAGTTCTTTGCTGCATGCACTTTGATAAGTTAAAAATACCTCCGATGTACACAAAGAGTAGCCAAAGAAGATGCTATTATTTGCAGAGTAGCAGAAGTAACATATTACATTCCCAACTAATTATAATAACGTGCATATTTTTTTGTGAGCAATGGGAAGCGATATCACAGTTTAAATTATTCTGTGTTGGCTTTAGGAGGACAAACACTTGTTGTTGACAACTATTTGATCTGTCTCATAATTCTGTTATGATGACAAAATAAAACTATACTTTATTCTCAATTTCTGTGATCTTTCACCCAGATAAGAACCAACACCTGGCATCTTTTCAAATTTTCTTTTTTTTTCTTTACATCAGTGGCAAAAGTTAAAAAGGTAACATGAAAAGAAAGATGAAAAAGGAATGCTGTTCAAATTGAAGGACTGCAGTTTCAAGTTTCAATCCTGTATCAAAACATCTCCGCCTCATCTTCTCTCTCAGTCATCACAAATGAAATAGTACAAAGAAGTACACAAACATCAGTACAATGCTGTGTGTGTACTGCTATCCAAAAATCACAGTTACAAAATTATACCTGACATATCAAAAACTGACAGTCACATCCTCAAGATTTTCTTCTGTTCATTCCCATGGACCTTCTTTATTAATAAATCTGACACATAAAAAGCATCTGTATGACTAAAGTGTCAGTTACTGGAAAGACCGTTTTGATCTACTTCTTAACTTTTAGAAGAAATATTCTCTTTTTTATGAAGACAGGATCCGTTCACTGACTGCCAGCTTTCAAATGACCACCTCTTGAAGTTTAATTTTAAGTTTTAAATAAATATTGTATGCATGCAGAATAATCATGATGCTCTAGAGAGACTGTGTATAATGACATTGATTCTTTTTTATCTAAAAATGCCAAACCCTTGAGGCAGCAAAGCCTGTATTTGCCACAGACACATGGAGGTTCATTCTACACTTTAAATTATAATAGGTTCTTCATGTTTCTGTCGCTAAGTCAGTAGCAAAACTTCCATTGTAAACTTCAATTTTCAGTTGCTTAAAACTTACTGGTAAAAATTGTCTTTGGCCACATATTTGATAGGGAGAATTTCAGCTGTGGAATAACTGCTACTACAATAAAAGATAATTTGTAAATTCTGATATAATGCTGTGCAACTACTGAAAAAAAAGCATATTGGATTTGGATGAATGTTAACAGTCATTACTGAAACAAGCATTGTCTTCCACTAATAAATGTTGTGGGCATGTTATTCATAGAAATATACAGTTAGTTCAATATTAAGAAAAACTGAAATTGCTTATTTAAGTGTGAAAATTGACATTTGTGCATGCTAATCAGCTTCTTATTTCATTTTTATTATATTTAGGTTGTCTAAATAAAAGTTCTGATTTCATAATTAATCCAAACTCCAAAATTAATGCAAAGCCATAGACAAAATTCAGTAATGTGGATAATGATATAACCAAGCTAATTTTTTTAATCTGTTGTTTGGTTCACTACTTAGGTTAGCAGTCTTTCTTCAAAAAAAGCAATTTCTTTTACTGAATACATATTTGATCATTCATAATATTTACAGATCCTTTAAAAAAAGACCAATGTCTTGAACACCTGCATTTGCTTTAAAACTGCCGATAATGATGATCTTACTATATTATTATTATTAATTGTTGTTCTCAATATTAAAGGATATGAACATAACAAAGATACAGTTAACAATAATGTTACTATTAATAACTATAAATTCCTAATAACAATAAAAATTTCAGTAAATACAGAATTAATGGAGTCCTTCATATCCCAACCCAAAATAAATCTTTTGGGAACAATCATCATGCAAGCATTGAGAATCAGGGGAAGAAGGCTCTGAAGACTACAGTAAGTACCCATAAAAATTTCCTTTGCAACCTTATCTTTCATTAAGTTCCTTGAAAGATTCATTCCTCTCATTTAAATGCAGCTAGAAATTATTCATCTAATACTGTATTAGATATTGATATGAAACTCCTACAGAGTTTTTGTTGGGTGAGAGATGGGCACATTTGGAAAGCAAGTCATTACACCTATCTAAATATCTATTTTATGGTAGGGGAGTATGCCTGTTGACATTTAAGCCTAGCATACTAGATGCCTAAATTTTAGGTGGCTGTTCTTAAAAGAGACATTTCTATCTTAGCATTTTGGAGTGAATAATTATATCAGAATAATAATAATATCCTAATGTTTCTGTAGGTATTTCTATGCAGATAAATCGGACGTATTTAGACAAAGTTGAAGTCTAGCAGAAAACACACCAAAACAGGTTGAAATGCATAGACTAAAATTGCAACTCTTCTTCCATTACCTTTCAGGTATGGTTGGCTCAAATAGTTTGGTTTTAGGAAAGACATGAACCAAGTGTCTCTTTCCTTAGTAGGCTCACAAAAATTCTCTCCAGAAGGATGTACCCTCATATGGACAAGAGTCTTCCCTTGGCAATCAGTCTTCCCATGGCCTTTCCCATTCAATCCTCAACCAAGGTCCAGAAGGACTCACTGCTCTCTTAGAAATTCTCATTAGGTCAGAATTAACAAGACTACACACAAAAGCATGACATATATTAGTCATGCAAATTTTGTTGCATAGAGAGTGGGATTCATCTCACTGTGAGAGTTCTCCACTTAAGCAGCTGAAGTCCTGATATGTTCATAGAGAGAAATGGATGTTCTAGAGAGTGATTCATTTGACTTGTATTTCATAACTGTCTTGAGAAAAGATTAGTCATACTCTAAAACTAATATTTCTTTACACTGATTACAGCGGGAATATAAAGCATATAAACTATTCTTGGTTATGCAAATATCTGTGTCAAGGACCTCTAAAGTTAGAGTACTGAACACTATAAAAAAACCCCAACCAACCAACCAAAAAACCCAAACAAACAAATAAAACAAACAAAAAACCAAACAAAAAACCCCAACCAAAACCAAACCAGAAAAATCAACCCCAAAGCAACAAACTTACATCCCCAAGAACCAAAAATAAACCCCCAATAATTTCCTTTGTTCATTCATAAATTCATTTCTGTTTTTATTTTAAAGATTTGTTAGTAATATCTCTTTTGTATATTGCTAAATTCATTTAATGTTTCATGAAGTATGTCTTTTTATTACATATTTTAAATGCTTCTCTGCTCTAGATACAATCTTTGAGAGAATCATTGGACATGCAGGTAGACAAAATGTAACTATCTCACACATTCATCTCCATATACTGATTTTTTAACTGTTTTTTTACTGTTTTAATAGAACATTGTGAAGATTATCTAGCAGCATAAGAAAATGTGAAACACCATATCTCAACAAAGATGCATATTTTTATCCAAATTTGTGTTTAATGGTTTATTCTAAAAAAAGTAAATTTAATTACTACATAATTTTGCATGCTAGATAGAAAATGTAGAGTGTTTAGGTTCAGAAGAGTTTCACAACTCTTTGTTGTACCTTATGTTACTTTTTTTTTGCTTAAAAAAACAGACAACCAGGAAAATACACGTTACAGTAAAAAATTAAGACTTAGACAACTCTTTATCTTAAACCGTGCTTGCCAAGAAGGAACTTCAAGTATCTCTCAATACAGTGTGACATGCCTTCAAATGACTTTCCAAGTAAATGCAGTATGGACTAATTTATACTATAATTAAATTATTAGCTCTTTCATGGAATGAAGAGGCACCTGAACAGAGTGCAGTTCAGAACCTGAAACAAATTAGCCTGTAAAGACTTGTAGTCCAAAGTGAAGACAAAGTTCAATTCAATTGGTCTTTTTTAATTTTTTCCCTAAAAGCTAGAGATTTTATATGCCAATAGAAAGTAGAGAATTTAATAAAAAATCAGTAAATAAATTTTAAATCATAATAATTAATCAACTATCTCCCCATATGTCTTGTAAATTAGGAAAACCTAAAAAAAATTCCCAGTCCTACATATTATTGATTACCAGCTAGAAAATTCATTACTTTCTCACTTTGTGTGCTTCAGCCAAGAAGCTCTGCCTTGGAGTTCTGTCTATTATTATTATTATTATTATTAATAATACTATTATTATTATTATCATTATTATCATTATCATTATTATCATTATCATTATCCTTTTTTTCCTCCTCCAGTTTTTAACAAAGGAAGCAGCATTTCCAGAAGAACAATTAGATTGGTTTGTGACGCTGGATCCCTTGGGCATGGTTTCAGCACTCTTGTAAATAATCCTGTAGGACACAGTTTCAAACAAACTACACTTCTATAAAGGGGTCTTTTTCCTGTGCTATGTAATGCATGTGGGGATGTATGTATTCAGGACAAGGGAAGAAAATAAATGGAAGAAAGACAGTAAACAAATGTAATTGTCTTTAATGGAACTCTTGTCTAAATGTTCTTCCATTAAAAGTGATAATACATAAGTGCAAGTCCTTATCCTAAGGTATGTCTTAGTCTAGACTGAAGCAGCAAACTCCAGGTCAGACATGGTGACTGAAAAAGTGCATTTTATTTATTCATATCTCTTAATGTGAAATGCGTATTTGAAGAGACTAAAAATCTCTGAAAGAGCCAATTACTCTCAGCTTTTTAATTTTAGCAATAAGTTTGGAACATTTTCATTGTTCTAAGGGTTAAAAACCTCACCGTGACAATGATGAGCCTTATTACTCAGTCAAAGTAAATGGATCACCATATAACCTTTCAGAAATGTTCTTCCTTAAGCTATTAAAACATTCCATGCCCTTAGATGACAACAATTTCTCTGCCTTTTGAAATTTCTTTTCTTTCCTGCAGAGTTCATAGAGATATGCTTGGTTAAAATCAACTTATATAAAACTATGCACTGTAAATTCTGACACTTCTGTTTGAATCTCTTTTCAAACACTTGTCTTTGCTCACCATAATAGATGTCAGTTCTTCTGATGTAGTTCAAGCATGAGCTTCATATGAAGACTCAGCTATGTCTATTGCATTTCTGAAGCTACTACTCACTGAAGTTTTGTGCTGTTTGACATCAAAGATAGGCAAGAATCACCTGCTGAGTTCACATGCATGGAGCAAAACATCTTCAAATCACTTGTGCTAGACAAAAGTTTTTCATATTAAGCTTTCACTATCATGTGGACTTAAAGACAAATGTAGTCCTTGTTAAAGTTGCAGCATCGTGTTATTAAACTATGCATCTGGGCCTCTTGATTTATAGAAGTTTTAAAACAAAAGATAATAATTCAGCTG
Organism: Acanthornis magna; assembly: GCA_036785705.1. NCBI lineage: Eukaryota > Metazoa > Chordata > Aves > Passeriformes > Acanthizidae > Acanthornis > Acanthornis magna. Next base: position 21,953,576 of record JAWUZG010000001.1, read on the forward strand.
ATTTATTTTTTGGCATCAATTGCAAAGCATTCTGTTGCACAAAAAAAATTGTTTTTCATTCAATATGCAGTGATTTAGCTTAAAGGTAAAAAAATTTGAAAATGTGATATTCTGTAGCTTAGAAAAAAGCCACAGTGCTCTACTTTTTCAGACTTTAATAGCTGACTTTTTTTATCAATTTGAAAACCAGAAGGAAGCAACAGTTAAAACACATACTGTATATAGGGAATATAAATTAAACAAATTCTTATTCTAAAAAGTTCACAGATCTGTTTTTTGTATAAGTTTAATCAAACAACATGCTGAAAAATAAATAGAATGTAGAAGAAAAAATATTTAGGAAGGATCAAGAACTACTGTATAATGGATGTGAGTCTAATGGATGCCTAATCAGTATAATAACTGTGCCATAGTTTTTAATCACAATGACTCCAGTGATGACTCGGTATGTAAACCAGATTCAACATGAATATGCATAGGAATTAGATTTTGGAACAGTTGTGTATGAAACGTGTTTATAATTAGCCCGCATTTAAATGTCACCAAGTGACTGCATTAAGTGCAAACCAAAACACAACAGGGCGTGTGGTTGTTGTGAGATAATTGAATGCCTTGGGTGTGTCAGCTCAGTCAGCAGATGCTGAGATGTAGTTGCCAATTTTAGCAGACCAATGATTTTAGTCTTTTAGGCCCTCCACTGTTTTTTATTCAAGTGCCTTGAAATGAATTTAGAAGAAAAAAAAGATGTTTTTCCCCTAGTATTGTTTTTCCATTTCTTTAGTATACAGATCCAAGGGAGCCAATGTGCCTAACACTTTCCAATCTCTGCAGTTGTTCCATAACCTTAAGGTTAAAACTCGAGCAGGGCAGATCATTAACTCAGTCCTGACTGTTTAAATTTTTGTATCTAAATTATATGCCCTCTTTGGCACTTTCAATATTTATATGTTTCTTGTTCTGTATGCATTTTATATTTACTGAGGGCTTAATGCTTTACAAATAGACGGTGTAGTTAGGTTGTATAAGGTGCATATATGTACATACAGATAGGTTCAGAGAATGGTTTTTATGTTGTATAGATGGGTAAGGAACTCCTATGTCTCTTTAAGTACTCTAGCACTTGTTCCCATGTCACAGGGCTCAGAGGTGTTCCAAAATGTCCTGCGTTCATCCTAGTTTTGTGCTAATGACATCTTGCACTGAGATACCAGCAGATGAACTTACCTTTCTTCCATCTGTCCCCTCCTCAAGTCTTGTTTTCCATGTGAAATAAATCTGTGCATGTTGGCTGGCAGGGAACCAAGTCTGCCTCAGATGTGTAACACCTGAAATACTTCTAGAATATCCACGATCATAGGACATACCAAATCCCAAATGAAAAAGCTTTGGAAAAGCCTGTTTCATTGTAGGATCAAATACACCAACACATGAGAAACTGCCATCAAAAATCTCCAAGACCTTATAGACCATAATATGATCTTAATATACATGAATTAGGAACGAAAGCTGGAACTATAAAATATCTTGTGAAGAACAATTGTACTAAGCAACACAGAGAAGGAAATCTGGTGGTAAGGTGGTTGAGACAGGATATGGGTTGCAGACTATGTTGGTTTACTTAAAACACAATCAATGTCTTGCCTTTGTAGTTTTGGCTCCTTCAGATCTGTCAACATTAATTTAATATCCTACTCTTAACATGAATTGTGTTCAATATGAGGCATTTCAGGATGTATTTGGGCCTGTGCTCAGATTTAATTAGAAATGAGAAATATAGCAGATGGGGAGAAATCATTGTTGCACAATTGGACCATAATGCAAAGAAATTTCTCTAACAGTTGACAGATAAGAACTGCTCGATTAGCAAATCACAGCAGAAGAAAAATGTTCAACAAATAAAATTTAAAAGCTGGATAACAGCTGCTCCAAAGCCGCTACAAAAATCTCTTATGGAAACAAGGAAGCGACTAACCATGATACCAAATACCACCATAAGACAACTAGATTGCAGTACTGGTATTAGAGTTTAGCATCTGTGAAGTTGCTACAGAAGTGCCCCTTATATTTGGCTTTCCCATCAGAAGAACTCAAAAGAGACATTCTGTTATCAAAGAAAAAAAATTCAAAGGGTCTCTTCTACCATTAGTTTTGCATGGTATAACTCTGATTTCCCCATATTTTACACAACAGAGACAAGTTTCTGTACACAGTAATATTATGCTGCCCAGATAAAAATATTTTGCCTTTAATGAGCTCTATAGACCCAGTCATCCTAACATCTGAGTCCACAATGCACAGAAGAAGTAAGCAACATGTTAAACTAAACTATCCACAAGAGAAAGCACAAAGCGCCAACAGCGGGCAGGTCAACAATCCCTCATTTGTGAGGTATCAAAGGCTGTTGATAGATCTAATAAAATTAATCTGAACATCTGACCTTTGTCCATGGCCAGAAGGAATGCAGTTATACGATCAGGGAAGGGAAACCACTGGTGACAAAATGCAGTTTCAAATAAACTATGCTTCTACTGGCAATTTTTCTTTATTCACTATCATGTAATACGCAGAGGGATGCACAGTATGTACTTAGAACAGGAAATGAAAGTGAAAAAAATGGAAGCTAAAACTGACACTAACAATACTTAAATTGCTTAATGGAGATGCTGCGTACATACTCCCCCAGGCAACAGATCCTTGTAAGTGTTTAGAGCTCCTAATTGTACTGTATGTCTTAATAAACAGCAGGTTTCAGAAACTCCAGGTCAAATGTTAGACAACAGAAGGATTTTGCCTATAATTTATTCAAAAGTTTGATTGTATTATTGCACGTTAGTAGGAAATCAAACCTCAGAGTTATGAAACTAATTACTGCCAAACATCTCTAAAATACACGTTGGCACATGTGTATTTGGATAGAAGTATGTGTTAGGTTTTGCATGTATGTGTGTTAAATTTATATATATATACATGCATACATTTGTATATACATATACATAGCTGTTTTTCTGAGGGCTAAAGGCATCACCAACAGACAGCAGAAAGTTTTTCTCATGTCTGTGTTCTATTTATTTGATAAGTAGCACAAGGATTTAGCATCCAAATATTTCTTTTGTGAGGAAAAGATTAGGAAATTTTATTTAATTATTTTACATTGGATGTAGTCTCTGCTCAAGCAGTTCTTGACCTAGCCTCCTTCTCTTTTTTGCTGGGTTAAATAACAGTCCTATAATCACCTCAAGGATCTCTCCTGCAAAGCGACTCTGTATCAGAGGATCCAACACAAGATGAACAAGCTTTTTAAAATAACCCAAGCTTCCTTTCGCGCAGACACACAGGAGGGAAATTACATGGAGAAATACCAAATGAATACCAAAGCTCCCTTGTGTTTTCAGGGTGCTCTTCCACCGGTCTGCATCTTCCCATGCTGCTCTGCTTGTGCCAGCTGTCTCTGGAAAAGCTGTGTCCACCTTGTCAGTGAAGTACTATTTTGAAACCCTATTAGGTTTTTCAGAGAGAGAACCTTTGCTCAAGCTTCAGAGCTCTCTGGGTACAAGAAACCTCATCACTGACATAATCTAGACACACTGAGCACTTTGACAAGTAGATATTACAGTAGTGACTATCTTTTCTGGGAATGCTGCCTCCACATTCCATCCAAGGATGCTGCAATGCCTTTCATTTAACTGAGACCTTTTGTGGCTATAATGTGAATGTATGACATCAAGCAATTCACAGGAACATGTTAGGCTGATGGCTGAAACACATACAGAAGTGCATGGGTGATGAAGGTAACTAGGTGCAAGACTGTTTCCAAACCTGTTTTCCATTTCCATCCTGTTAGGAAACATGAATAATCTTCATAAACATTTTGTGGATTGGTGTAACACAACTTAAAAAGACAAAGTACTAAGAGCTGCCCTGTAACAGTAACAAAGAAAGAAATTAAAAACCACAGATTCCATCTCTTCCATAACTGAAAAATGATACAGAAACCTTTGAAGAAAAGTTACTTTTTCAGTTCTCCTAAAGTTTCTTGAAGTAAGGTTAAGGAGAGTTTATTAATTGGAAAGAATAAAGCTTCTTGAAATTGTATAAATTTTATTATTTTACTCTTGAACCAGATGAAATTTGGAGCTATTGTGGACCTATGCCAATTACCTAATTATTTAATTGCCATAGGTGGTTTCTACAGAAAATTTCTCCATGTCCAGACTAAAATAAGTAAAACCAAACAGAACTAGCTAAAATTAGTAAACCCAAGGAACAAGATCCTTTTAAAGGAAATCTTCCAAACTCTGTCAAGGAATGCTGCAGGAAATCTGTGCCTGTACTTTTTAGAACATTCTGATGGCCAACATATTCAGCTGAGAAGAGCTGACAACACAATGCACCAGCCAAAAGTCCCTTGTCACAGCCAGACATTTTCTAACTAGAGAAAACCAAGTCATTGTGCCAACCAGTCAAAACTCTCAAAGCCAAACAAGCAAACAAACAAAAAAATAAATTTAGACAGTTTTATATCTATAACCAGACTCCATGAGAATCTAAAGAATACTCCTCTTTGAGGTTTTGGTCTCCACCCAAAGCAAAATTATCTGTTTAAATAATCCTTCATCTGCAAAAAATGTCAATTAACCAGGGACAATATGGATAATAAAAATATACATTGTATTTTTCAAATATATCTGCTAAGATTGTAAGAAATCTTCTTATTCTTCTAAGTATACATTTTAATTATGTTTAGAATGGCAAAAGAAAAATAATAAAATGAAAATTTTGAAAGAAAAAAGCATTTAAAAGATACTATGAAAGGGAAATATGCTCCTTTTGAGGTTTTCCTATGGAACATTTAAGTGAAGCAGACATACTTTTTTTAAAAGTTTGTTTACAGATAAAGAAATGCAGGAAAACCTGCACAGTTATTTTGGACGGGTGACGGGAGGGTGTGGGGAGGTTAATCAAAAATCTTACATGAGGAACAAAATCAAATATTGATGGTTTCTTTGAACAGCCACTATCTTATTAAAGTAATGACTATAATCTCTGAATACAAAGGAGAAAGAAAGGAAAGAAGACATTTTTAAACAAACATTGAAAAATGGATATTAAACTTGTTGCTGAGTCAAAAATTTTTCTTCCTGAACTTTTAATATAATGATATGTAATCTTAAAACTCATGAATAACATACTCATCCTACTTTGGCTACTTGGTTTTAGTAGCAAACTTCAAGTTCATAATCCCAAAGAATTCTTTTCCCAGACTCCAAAAAAACACATTCTGTGTCCATATTTGCTATCAAGTTTTACTAAGCAATAAGTCTTCACACAAAATCTTCCTCAACTACTCCATCATTGATGTTTCTCTTCTAGGGCATTTGAATGTAGAAAGAAACCATGGGGTACATGAGTGGAGAAGTTTGCAATTGTGGTCTGTAAACTTCTATCACAATAGTCAACACATATTTAGAGTAGTCATTTCATTAACTACAAAATTTGCCAAGAAGATAAAGCTTTTAAAAGTGTAACTAAGTCTTGTCACTTTTTCTTATTATGAGAGGGAACCAGCAATTTATCATTAGACACCACAAGCACTATTTACCATAAAATTATGCAATATGAATCCTCCTGAGTATACAAGATCCAAAAGATCATAAAAAGGTCTTGGTTTGTTCACTTAAACTCAAATGAAAAAAAAAGCTGTGGCCTGGTTACAATCAATACAGGCTTATAAAATGAATACACAATGTTAATATTAAGAACTCAAGGAAATTTTGTGTATTTTCTTCATAAATGGACCAGTAGACAAAGGCTGTATTACCCCATTCTTTAATGACACATCATTCTCTACAGCATGAACTCCATTTCTCTTTATCATATGCTGTGTATTCTGTTGATAAGCAAGAAAAGGAAGTAAGTACACTGTTTTGGGAATAAAAATAACATTTTTTAATAGCTAAGAAGTTACTGGGAAAACCACCATGTGGTAAAATATGGCCAGTATTGGATCAGTGAGTGATCTCACTATTGTAAATCATCATCCTGCTGAGTGTCATTGGACACCTTTTGCATTTCATTCTTGGAACTAATTTGTAGTAACAGCAATACAAGATCATTTGGAAAGACAATTCTGCTTACAATATATTTTTCCAGGACTCACTTTAAACAAGGCAGATAACACCTTGCATAGTGATTGAAAACGGAATCCATCTTATGATTAAATATGACATTCTCACTGTTTTACGTATCAGCCAGAATACCGAAATCAAATATTGGAGCTGATGTATCCATAGACTTAGCTGAACAACCACAAAACTTCAAATCATATAGTATGAATTGCATCCAAAAAAGTACTGGACCTAAGGACAAAATGCGCAAGGTGCATTCATAAATGAGAGAAAACAAATTTCCTCCTCATCTTAATCTTTGATTTCTATGATCACTGCTTTCATCATCACTTCCCAGGGCAGAGTCGTTGCCCTGCTTACCTGAATATTGGTCACTGACATGGAGAGACACAATCATGCTGCCAAGGAGCTTCGGACTGCTCTGAGATATGTCAAGGCCACAGCTAACCCACTGGCCTTTTCCCCAGCCTTCACTGTTTTGAACAGTGGAATTGAATGCAGTCCAGGATGCTGGATCTCTTCTCATGGCATGTTTCATCCACACTCAGCCTGGAAAACTCTCTTTTTTCCATAACACAAGGAATGTTCACAAGATGTTGGCTGCTGCACATAAAATTCAGACATTTCAGATACTCTATAACAAACATGCAGGAAATTGAGACAGCTGGGTGGAAAGCGTAACTTTCTTTCTATCATCTGAAAAGAAGGTTACAGACAGCTGGGGACATGTCCTTCAGGACAGAGTGGTCAGCCTGGAGGAACAGTGATGTTCATCACAAACCTGAGTGATGAAATATGAAATGCTTATGCTTCTCAAGGAGTCCACACATGAAACACAGACATCAGACCACAATCACACACTTCCTATCTCAAAGACTGGTAAAGAAAAGAGAAACATTTCTGTAAAAGAAGAGTTCTGTCCACATGTGCCATCTATCAACATCTGCTGGTGGATCACAGAGGTCAAATAGGCTGCAATTTGAACACTTTTGGGTTTCAGCATACTGCATCACTTTGAAGAGTAAGTTGGCACCCCTCCTGTGGTGAGATCTGTCTACAAGGATGTTGTCTCACTGTTTGTTAAAAACTGAGCAAAACAAGAGAGAAAAACAATTTTGACAGCAGCCACACCAGAATGATCTGATATACTTTAGCCTGACGAGACTGGTATCACTAGGCCTTTCTGAAAATGAAAATGCATACAAATGGTGTAATTGCCATTAGGCAGACATTTGGTTACACCAACATACCGACACTGTCATTACTGTAGCTCTGAAATTCCTTAGCAAGCAAAGCGGACTCAATAACTTAGGAGTTCTTAAAAAAAATGCACCCTATATAAGATATTGCACTATAATATAGGGTTTGAGCAATTCATGGTTTAGAATGCATCCTCTAACCACTACTCTCTGTGGGGAAATTCACTGATTTCTGGTGGGATTTTATTAGAAATAGGACATAAAGGAGCCAAGCGACATGTTGAAAGCCACTTAAGCAATTGAGCTCAAAGACTTTGAGCCACAGGCTCCATAAGATAATCAACATATATATTTATTTCCTGTTTAATATTAATACTTCCTGTATGTTTGGGGAAGTGATCAGAAGGAATGAACAGTTATGCAAGCATCAGGAATCAAAAACATCCATACAAAAAAATGGGAAAACTTTTATGTCCAGAAGACACTGCTGTTGCTGCTACAGATAATGATAGCGCAGCTGATCCTGACACTGCTGAGTGGGACGTAATGTCTGTTCTGGATGAGGAGCTGCACTGCAGCAAAAATTCTGATCATGAATCCCATGATACCATATCAGCATTTAACAGTCCTGACTTTCATGCCTAGGAGACAACTGACTAAAATTCCAAGCAAAGAATCAGAAAAATCATTGTCAACTCAAGTATGTTTTAAGAAAAAGCACTAATTATTATTGACTACTGATCAACTGCAGAAAGACATGGAAGGGTGAATCTAATCTTTAGGGGAAGACTAATACCCCGCAATGAAAAATACATGTTTTGTAATTTGAAGCTAGATTTTTGGTGCTGTTTATTAACATCTGTATTTGGCAGGTTTAATTGCCACGTTTTTTGTTGTAACTCTAAAGTCATAAGTAAAAAATTGAGATTTAGCAGTGTTGAGAAAAGAGTTACTGTTTCCTTATCATTTGAATAGAAAAATAATCACACCAATATTATATTTAAATAATCAAAGACTTTTTTGCAAGTAATTAAATCCGTCACTCATCTTGGTATGAGAAGGAGGAGATGCCTTGCAACCCTTACCTCTCGTTGTAGTCACATCTGCAATAGTCATAGATATTTCCCTTCCTTTTTGAGCTTGTGGTATTAGCAACTGTTGAACACCATTTTTTTCTTTTGGGTCAGTCTTCCATGTCTACAGATTAGTCTCATATTTGAAATATTTTTCTCCTTTTTCTGAATTTTATTATTACTATTATTATTTAGTTTCATAGTGTGAAATGAATGAGGACATAAGTCTACTCCATATGCATGACCTTGTACAAATTCACAGCAAACGTTGTCTCTTAATTGTGATTATTCAGACACAGTTCACAGTTAACAATGCGTGAGCAGCCCAAATTTCTACAAGTTTTATCTGTCTATGATATTTGTTAATTTTGAGGGCTGTCCATTTTAACAATGTTTAATTTCAATTATTACTTCAATTCTTTTTTTTAAAAACCGTCACCTATAATTCTGAGTTGATAAATGCCTCTATGAGCTCCAAGAGCTTCCAAAATTAAAGTAGACCTCAAATTATATCTTTTATCTCTTTAATATGGAAAAAAAAGAGGTAGTAGAACCATCTGAAATACAAGCCATTACACTTGTTTGATACACTAGAATGAAGCAAAAGAAGGCACAAGTCTAATTTTTTTTAGCAAATCCTTTGCAGTTCACCTTTAAACTAAAGGTCATCGGGTGAGAATCGGTGTGTTTGAAAGCACTTGAACTGCTTAGGGAGTTCATCTTATCTGTATTATTCATACATATTTGACGATTATAAATCACAATGGACTGAAATATTTCTGGTCTTTCACATCAGCAGGCATCCAGAGAGCACTGTCTTTTATTTACTGACCATGTTAAAAATGGCACACTTTTTTATTATTTTATAATAATATGCTGTCTGACCAGTTCAGAGAGATCTCTAATAATGTCTCAGTCCAACTATGGGTCTCATTATATTGGTAGGAACTGTCATGCAACTGTGAATGTGCAATAAGTGTAGAGGTACAGTAAATGACAGAAAAATATGAAAAGCATTCTACTTTCAGATGCTGCACAAAGCTATTTATTCCTACTACACTGAATGAACTAAAAATTGAGGAGAGAAAATGAGAACTTTACTTCATGGCCTTCTAAATTTAAACAAAGAGAGGATTTTAGGGTATGTGTTACAGCAGAAAATGAGGGACGTTATACAGTGCAAGACATGCACTTAGCATTTCTTATATTCCATCCTTTTTTTAAGCACAACAGCACATTGATTTCAATGGAAGTTCTGTTTAAAAATCAATGCTATACCATGACCTAGGTAGCAATTTAGAGACTACACATATTATTCATAAATTATGTGGTTCTGCCCCAAATCTATCACTGTTACTGTGGGCATATTCTTCTGACTGTGATCTTACAGAACATTTTACAACAACAGTACAATTGTATCTCTGGATTTCAGTTTTATGGAAACCAGAAATGTTTGTCTTTTCCTTAGATTTTGTGTACTAAATTCCATAAAATATGCCATATAAATGATACCTCTGTTTCAAAATAAATAGTTACACAACATGACAAAACAGAAGGAAGGGAGACTTGTTTGAGGATTTTGATGCAAAGCAAATAGAATTTATTATATCTTCCTAACCTGGGGTCTGGCTTCCCTATTTGGAAGTACAAAATTGTCTGCAAAATGAAATGAGAGTTGAATCATCCATTTGCTTTCTGTCTGTGCCACAGTTCTGCTGCTTCTGACATGACATTTCTTGGATGAGACAGAGTGAAGAAGAAAGGGAACTGATGAAGAACCTTTCACTTCATTAACATACTGTCAACAACATCCAGGCCCACTTCTATCGACAGTCTCTTCCATTGCAATTCAGTTTGGTTTTACCACATAGGCATAAATTTTATCCCTATGGTGAGTACTGCCAAAAAATCAGCACTCATGCAAGGATCAATTATTTAAGAGGTTTGCACTCATTCAAATATTGCCTGCATGCAAACAGGTGGTTTATAAATTAACACTGTCCAAGAGCTAAACAAAAAATAAATTATTCTGCTTAGAAAAAAAAATGCAAGAATATTTTTTGAAAGAAGAGGGAAAACAGCACAATCTCATTTCAATCAATATAAAACATTCCATTCCAACAACAGTAGTTTGGGCACTTTTGACCATATGAAAGCAAAGAAAGGAATAAATTCACAACTGTTCCAGAGACCAGGTTCTTTAATTAACAGTCCAGCTGGTGGGAAATTCATCCAAGCTTTGTGAGACCTCTCTTCTGACCAAGACGTGCAATCCCGAGCCCTCACCTGCCAGAGGCTATACTGCCCCAGCAGAGCCACCCAGCCCCAGGGGCTGACCCACTTTGTGTGCGGCACTGCGGCAGAGGCTCAGCCCAGAAATCGCTTTTGTAATGCATCTCGTCTGCAGTGCTGGAAAGCCTTCTTTCCTTTGCTCCATGAATATTTAGGTACCCCAGGCAAACTGGAACAACTTTCCCCAAAAAGGTGTTGGTTCCAGCATCATCCCAAATCAGACAGAGTGAGTTTGGCCAGGGTCTTGTGCCACTCAGGAGAGTTGCCTAACCACCACGCTATTAGGTGTTCGACTGTGGAGCTCCCGAAATCCCTCCTGTGGGAGCAGTGGCACTTGCCATAATGTATTTAAATATTAATTGAGCAAGAGAATGTGAATGACTCTTTAAGCCTGGCTAGCAGCTAAGGTGCTCTCCTGGGACGTGGGAGCTGCGATTTCAGATACCCTGAGGCAGAGTAAGGAATTGAACCCAAGGCTCCTACAGCTGCATATGTCTTTTTGCCCATGTCTGAACCCAGCCTAAATCCATCCAGAACCACTGAGGCCCATGGATAGCTAAATAACCCCCCAAACTAATTTGCTCAGTGAATTTATTGTTCACCAAGAAATCTCTGCCCTACTTACAACTCACCCCACTTTCACCTGCCTGGAGAGTCAAAGGTCCCCACATAAGGTACCTCACTGCTCCTGTGGGTGTGTGTGACTCCTCGCTTTTGAAATATTAGCACTCTTTTGAAGTGCAGTTTCCCTTTACTTTCTCCTGGGGAGCAATCAGTGAACTGGGACTGGTCAAGATGGTTTATTTTGAGATGGGAATTTTACACTGCCACACCAATAATGCCATCTGTGTAGTATATGACATTGCAGGAGTGTGTCTAAAGGTAAGGCAAATGGCTGAGGGATACGGGAAATGAACTGGGGATAGTTCCAAAATCCATTAATGTCCTTTAAAGTCAATACAGGAATGTCTTTACAGTACAAGTTCTGTGGGCAGAAACTGTAAGCCCATTCATGTCTCTGTTCCACATCTGAAGGAGACTGCTGCACATGTTATTCCACCACAAGAGTGGAATATATTATGAATTTGCCTGCACCTATCAAGCTGAGGGAAGGTTTCACAGAACAAAAAAGGATTTTTTTGCCAAACTGTGCATCCTTTTGGAAACTAACTGAGGCCAACACAGATGTGTTGAGCAGCTCAAATCCCTCTTTGGAACATAGACGGTTCCAGAAAAAGCATCATTTTTCTACTGCTGGCAAGGAGCTGTAAACTCCTTTATATTATTTTCTGAGAAGCAAGAAAAGACACTAATGCCAAGTGTCTCAGTATATTTGCTATTTCAATGCAATTAAGTGACTAGGAAAAAAGAGTGATGCCACATGCAACTGTATTACCTGTGAGAACTTTGCAATAAAGTATGGTTAAAAATACTGTAGCATGATGGGGAATTGGCAATGAGATCTATGGTCTGGATTATTCATCCAACAGAAAGTAGCAAGGAGCAGATATTTTGATGGCTTATATGAAATGATGTATTCTCAAAAAAATGCATAATAGTCCTTACCAGCACATTTCTGACTCTCTTACAGCTCCAAGAGAAATTTAGTGAAGTCAGACAAAGTTAATTACTTTACTGTACCTGGGACAGTCTTCTGCAGTTAATATCGAGGCACTGCATGCTTCCAGGTTGGGCAACCTGGCCTGTCCTTGCCTTTTCTCTGTTTGATCTTTACATCAAGAGACCAAATTATTTTCTACCATTATTAAATGATCATACATATGACACCTAAAGAGATAAAATGCTAAACATCTTAGCTGGGTGTTCATGCTTCTTAGATCTAATAACATGGATTAAAGCATGAATTTTCCTTATAAGTAGAATTGTACAAATAACAAATCGATTTTATGACTTCACATCAAAAATAAAACAATTAATTTGGGCCTCAAAGCAAGAACAAAAAAACCCCAAAATCAAACAAGAAATGTGTGTGAGTATACGAACATTTTGATTTCTCTTTAATGTGCCCTGCACTGAGAAACACATATCTTTCAGTATTATTTTATTTTTAAGTCCTTATTAAAGCATAAATATTGTTCAACTTTGCAATCAATTATTTGAAACGGGTCAGAGAAAAATATTTGAGCATTGTTTAGTTTATGTCCCCTCTTTTAAACTCAAACTATTAAGTGAAAACAACCTAAATCATGTGTATTTAGCCCCCTGAAATTTCATTTTGTGCTAAATACTTTGTCAGCAGATAAATAAAAATTAAGAACAGCCAATATCATTCCTATTAGTATTATTGTCTTTTGAGGTGATGCTGCTGTGCTATATTTATCCTCCCAAAATAATACATTTAGAGATATTTAGAATATTAAAAATAGAGTAAATAGCAATTACAAAAAAACCTATAGCAGTCATCCCTAGTCAAAAGGCAGGTGTAGGTATTTGCATCAAAAATTAACAATCCACCACAGTGTTGCACTCTAGAGTATGTTTAGAAAAAACAAAGTTTATGACACACATTGTACACAAAGCATTGCATTACAAACAAAAGATCATGTTCATGTCTCATCACTACTCTATGATCTGCTCCCCTTTAAAGCTGTTGTTATGCCCAATATACAGGCTGAAGTGGGCTGCCTGATTTTCAAGAGCTGAATGTTAGGTCCTACACATGAATTAATTGTCATGTCTATGCCATTTGTAATCCATTGTTCAACAGGTATTAATCTACCTGCTGATCACCCTGAAGGAAGCCTCCATTCCATGCAGGAAATTATTAGCCAGTCATGGAAGCACATATTGGAAGGTCATCTCTTGACTTTTACTGAACAGCTCTCCAGACAGAAAGGGTTAACAAGCAAAAATCAGTGTGATTCAAAGAGATTTGTCTTCAATAAATGAGCTACATCCTTCTCTTGTGAAAGATTTTGTAAGATAGCAATCCTATACAAATACCACTGGTGCTTTTTTATTAGCCAACAGTCTCTGTAACTAGAACAGTTTGCAGAAATAAAAGGATTTTATTGAACATCATATTTGCACAATTATCAATAACTTCATACACAGGTCAAAAATTGAAACAGTGAAATGGGTGTGTGTAAAAGGAAGAAGAAAAGAGAAAGAAAATAGGAAAAGTAGATGGGATGACAAGGGCTGTTTAAATGGCAAAAAACACAGTTCCAAGGAAAAATCTGCGAAGGTCTACTTGTACACATAGGCATTGACTGTGCTGCTCTTCAAAAGGCTCTGAGATCTAAAAGACATATATTTGGTTAATACTTCTTAAATTTGAGTAATATCTTCTTCCTATATCTGAACAGCATTTGCACGTGCAATGCATAGAGAATATACACCAGCAACAAGAGAGTTTATATTTAACATAGATTTCAAGATATCTAATATTTTGTCAAACATTTTATACGTTTTAGCTTAGGGATAAATTTGAAGCTGGCTTTTCCCCAGTGAAACCTGCAACAATAGAGAAATATATATTGAAGGAAAAGAGAAACTAGGATATCAAGAAAGCCTAACAGAAATCTAACATTTCATTTTGTACTTAATAATTACTTTCTACAGATCCCTTTGACTGGGAAAGCTTTCATATCTCAAAGTTTTACTGCTCAGCTATGATGCTGAAAATCTCCAGATTTTTTCCTTGCTTCAGATTGTAAAGTATACGTATGGTTTGTTTTCTGACATGAGACAGTAGTTTCAATTTCAAATAGCAACAGCTCATCTGCCAATTCTTTACGTAAGATTTAACGGCTAAAAAACATTTTAAGCCAACCTGTAAAACTCACTATTGTTACAGTTAGCAGGAAACAGCTAATTTGTCCTTTTATAAACAGAAACTTTATTTTTTGTTGTATAACTATGGCAACTTCTACAAATTACTCATCCAGGACTTTTGTTATGCTATTTTATGACTCAGACTTATTAGTGTTCACCTCCCTCAGCCTCCAGTACAGCATCTCCCCTTTCTGAAACGACTCTGAACTACATTCATAGGTCTGAATGTCCCTACCCAGCTGCCCATTAAAATTTACAAACACACAAAAAATTCTTTCTGCATGGGTGTGAGCAGTACCTATAAACTCCGAGTTTTAGCTCTGTGCACCCACATTGCTAGGTTGTGGTCTATAACGTCGTGACAAGACCTATTTTATATTCAAAGTAGCGAAATTGCTATAGTATGTGACAAGGAGATAAGTACACCCACCTAGTTTGTTTCGAAGTGGATCGGTTCTTCAGCATGTATTAAGCCCTTCCAGATTTATCCCCAGCGGCTGGCTCTTTGCCAGGGCTTGGATTCTGTTCTGGTGTGCAGTGTGCTGAGTATTCCCAGGTGCTGGTATATTTTTATGCCTTAGTCCTTATTTACAGTTTTTCTAAGGGTTGCTTTGAAGTCTGAACAATCGTGATGCAGTGCACTACAAAGTTCTTTCCACATCCAGCAATCTTTTCATGTTGCCTTAAGTTAAGCCATTTCTAAATGAGAAAATACAAGGATGAGCACTAATAAATTGCAAAAGGAAAGAGCCTATTTCTTGCATAAAATTAATAATTTCAGTGTACCAGAAGCTATGTGAGCAATCACAGCACAAGATTAATAACTTAAAATCATCATTCACTCCTTCCTAAAACTCTTTCACAATGGCTACTAATACACTACTACTTTCAACTTTATAGCTCCCTTTTTTACCAGCCCTACTGTTATAACACTTGGCATGCTTGGCTGCCATGGTGTAATAAAGGGGGGTAAAATGATGCATTAAAGGTCCCTGGTGCAAATCCTATTCAAAATTTTTCAGTCTGGAATAGGCAGTACAAAAAGGCAATACCGGGAATTTAAGGGTCATAAAGTAGTACAGGCACTCAGCTCTCTAAGTTTCAGTTAACTTTCTAAAAGCCAAAGCAACAATAGCAAAAGCTCTAACGATATGTTCAACTTTCTTTTGGAGAACAGGCACCTAGAGAATTGTAAGGGAGGGCGAGCAGGGAAGCGGCCACATTATGCTGCAGTGTTAGCCAGCATCACTCAGATGTGACCCTCGGCAGCTGTCTGATGCAACTAACTGCTCAGTACCCGGTCAAACAACATGGCATGGTAGCATGCTTCACACCGTGAGGCAAACAGCACTCTGTGGAACAAGAAAAATCAGAATAAAGCTCTGGAAAATCAATCCAATGTTTTGGGGGTTTAGTGCATCCACTCCTCAAAATTAAATCCCAATTTCTCACAGTTTACTCTACTCTCATAGAGTATTTTCCCATTAAAAAAATATAAGCTTCTCAGTTTAGTCTATATTTCTTTTTCAATGTTTTATTTGCAAAAAAAATTAAAATCTTTAAAAGTATGTATTTGTGGCTCCAAAGTGGTTTAGCTACTTTGTAGAAAACATACCTTATTCTATACATATTATAGGAATTTGGTCACCAGATATTAAATGTTTTCATGCTTCAGTGGAGTTGTGTTTTTAAAGGTGTGATAAATTTGAGAGGGAAACTCTGGTTTACTGTCAGAGGACAAAAAAACCTAAAGGTCTGTGTCCAGGTACGGGGCTTCCAGTAATGGACAAACCTGAGATGCTTAGGTTTACCAGCTGGCATATTAAAGAACTGAACAGCGCTCGTATAAAGACAAATTGTCTGTACAGTGTGATGTACATGATTATATTTTTGGGAAGAAATCTGAGGAAGGAAATATGAGTGAGATTCAAAGCCCATTCAAGTTTCTGAAATGCTTCAGTTCACTTCTGCCGTTTTCAGAGGAGACATTACACAATTTCTAACAGATAGTGATGCTGTATAAACTGAACAATACTGTCATCTTCCTCAAAAAGTATAAGACTTGGAGACTAAACCAGAGGAAAAATAACAGAGAAGAATCTGCTCTATTTTACCATCACATGAATGCATGTATAACAGATAAACATCCTCCCTTAAACATTGGATCAAGAGCCAAGGGAGATCCTGCATACTTGAAGCCATCAACCACTTAAAACTGCTATTGTCAAAACAATTTTTTACAGCAGACTGATTTGTATGCAGACCCTTTTTAATAGCGCAGAAAGAGTTTGGGACCATGTGTTAGAGTACACAAGTGATTTCCAAAAGACATTTGAAATGTAAAAATTCTGGAGGCAGCCTCCTTCCTTTCTCCCCTTCCCTGCAACATGCATACACATGCACACACGCACCATCAACTTCCACTGACATTTCTTCATTACTATGAAGAAGATCAGGCTCTCTTGAGGGATTTTGCAAAGCACTGCTCCTCTTTTTAAGTAAGGCTACATACTTATGTCTCTCCAAATGATTTCCATAAGTTTATATTCCATCAAAACACATGATTTCAGATCTTAAGGTGTAGAAGTAGTGTTAACAAGGTCCTCCTATGAAGTTTTTAAGCTCTTTTGAATGCAATTTCATTCTTTCTGGTGTCTTCTGCTTGTCAAATTTGCACAAGGCATTGGGACACTCTTTGGCATCAGAATGTGCAGTCAGGGAATAAAATGTCCTCAAATCCACACTGCTGAACTGAAACCTTTGCTTCTTTGGTCTAGGAAAAGGCCATAGCCTGGGTTCAATATTATCCGATCATGATATCTGCGGAGATAGCTTTCTGTAAGAAAATGTTAATGTTAAAATAAATTAAACTATATTTAAAAATACAGTAAAACAAAAAAAATAAAATACGAAAATGTTCACCTCTGGAATCAAATCCTATCAACTATTTCTGGGCTCCACTTGGTCACCACAGTATTCAGGGTAGACAAAATGATTTAGCATATTAAGACAGAACCCCACTTCCCTGTTAGCTGAGCACTGACAGTGGGTTAGGATTTTAGTAGGGATAAGCAATAACATTTTTTTCTACTGTAAAGCTACTAGAACCATGCAGTCCAGCTGTAAGCATCCTCATCCAAAGAGGAACCCAAGAAACCAGACACTTTGCAATTCCATTTCACTGCACTTTCAAGGTACACTTGCAAAGGTAACAAAAGGATGTTTATTTCCTTTGTATAACAGACAAAGGAAGCTGCAGTAGCACTTACTGTTTAAGGTTCAAGATAAGCACAATACATCCACACCAGTGACAAGATAAAACAGAGATGCTGTGAATTGTAGGGTGGTTTGTACAAAAAAAATCAATATTATGGTAATATGTAGTAATTCAGCATTTCTGCACCAAACTACTATTTCAACAGTGGTATGAATTAATAAAATTCTTTAAAATATTTTGTGAATCTTATTCAGTCTATAGCCACACTTTAAAAAATATAATTTATAGAAAAATCAGCTCAGTTATTTTTAGGTCTTATCATTGTAGGAAAGAAAAAATAGAAATTATTTCATTTTCCCTTTATGTGGTGCTGTAAGACAACAAAATCTAGTGAGATGAATAGAAGAATGGAAATTGGGACTTAGAAGTTTTATTTCTTGCTCTTAAAGTGTATCACCTCAATGAACCACTAAACTCCCTGCCATCTTCACCGATAGTATCAGGAGAATAAAGATGGTTTGTAGAAGTTCTGCAAAGCTCTGTGCACCAGGTCTGTAGTGAAAGGCACTCCATAGTGGGCAAAACATTCTGCTCTTGCCTGGCTCCACAGAGCAGAGTCCCAGACTGAGCATCATCAGATAGCATTTGCCCAGGCTCTGTTTGTCCTCACCTATATTCCTTATGGCCCATATTTGCTGTGCAAAAACATGGTGTCCCAAAGTACCATGTGGTGAATGTGAAATTAGAAATACATGTGTAACTCTGTTGCTTTGCTTCTTTTTGATTCTGTGAACTTACCTATTTTTATGCACAATGTTCTTTCAAATTTTCATCTTTTTCAGGGGTTTAAAATTCCACTTTTGCCTATGGACAGAATTTTCTTAAGTGTAGAATTTTATAATGGAAATATATTTCTGTTTGGGGGGCTAACTGCATTCCATTTAAACACGTTTTCAATCTCTCCTGTTAAGCAAAAACTATCCTTTGCAAATAACAGTAAAATTTAAGATCGTTAAATGCAGAAGCACCTTAAATATATAGAGTACTCCTATCATGAATATTTTAGAAAAGATGTCTTCATGTCTAGAAGACATAGTTAGAGCATTGGAGAATGTATGGGAGTTCCAAGGAATACAGATTGTAGCCATGAAATTTTCTTGTCTTTTAGGTATTATTTCCTAAAATTAAGTTGAAATTTTGAAAGAATGAGACATGGTTTTGTGATGGACTTAGCAGTGCTAGGTTAACTGTTGGACTTGATGATCTTAAAGGTCTTTTCATACCTAAAGAATCCTATGAGTCTGTGAATCCTCCCTCCCTTGGGCTTGACCGTTTTGCAGAAAGAAAAGAGTTGCTGCAGCAGTACCATCCATATGACTACTCCAACATTCATTCACTCAACATGACTTCCTTTTTGATTTTTCTCCTGTTTCCACCACTTAATGAAGAGAGCACAATTCACGGTCTTATAAAAGATACAGAAATACTTCTACAAAAGGAACTTCAGTATTCTCTGAGTGCTCTACCGTGGTTCATTAGGAAAAATGTCGTGGGATAACCACCCACTTCATGACAAATGCAATCAAACAACCAGTGTCTCCCTAAGCCTCCATTCTCAAATATGCCCTAAATAGGTCTATTTACACACAAGGCACAGCAACATCGAGCCGCTGCCAAGAGCCAGGAAAAATATACTGAAAAAAATTACCCTGAACTTGCATGTGTTGTAATTCCCAGATTTAATGTATTCACACATCATTCTCAAATAACTCAGACAGATTTCTAGAGAGTGGCCTAGATGACTAAAATAGGTCTTAACTGCAACAGAAAACTAGAAAAGCAGTTAATGTTTACGGACACACAAAATTTAGGGTGCTAGGCTATTTGCCAAAATTTCCGCGGTTAGGCATGCTGCTCAGTCCTGTAAGATCATCTCAGAGAAGTGCCAAGCTGCTAGCTGTAAGTGAAAACAGTAACTCTTCAACATGCAGATGCTGAAAACTGAGGTTTGACACAAACTCCTGGAGCAATAGGAGAGGACCTTGTACGGTGAAAAGGATAGCAGGATCAAGAAAAGAGATTTAAGTGTCTTTCAGTTAACAAAAACATGCAATTCTTAAATGCATTTGTACACTAAGCAATTTCTTTCACGTTTAAGGAAAAAACTTCTCTGCTGTCCTTGTCTCTCGTTGTTACTCATTGTCTCATCTTAAAAACATCCCTCTTCCTTCTGAATGTTGCTCGACCTATGTTTGTCTTCATAAAAATAAACTGTATTACTGATAAGATTTTAGGGATATAAATTTATCATGTAAACAAAGGATAGTGATTTTAAAAATTCTAATACATCTCAAAATAGTAAAACTTGTCTTGAAATGGTGTATTTAAGAAAAAGCTTAATGGAAAATTAAAATTCTGTAATACTGTTCCATCTCCCTTTGTGTCAGGCTGGTGACTTCTCTACATTAAATTCAGTTTTGGAATGTTTATGCCGAAACTGTGTTATCTGACCTTGCATGTATATTCTATTTTTCAGATCAAGTTCTATTCCCACATTAACTGGAATTGTGAATTACAAAGTTTCTTTCTCTTATAACATAAACTTCCTGAGTTTTCCTTCACTTACATTCACAGCTACTCTTCCACTTTTTGTCCAGTGATAATTTACATTATTTAAAGAGAGATGTTATTTTAGAAATGAGCACCATTTCTCACTATTACACTAATATTTAAATTGATACTAGACATTATAGCCCACTCTCCAGTTAACATTGTATAGGCATAACATCTTTGGGTGCTCTAAGCAGAGCTAGGCACTAAGCATTCCACATGAGGGGAAGAAAGGGATAAATGCCAATAGATTCAATTTCTGTGGTCCAGCTGGGCATTCTGACCATATTTCAGGATGAAATGCAGATGCTGATGGTTTCCTCTCCCTTCATCCTGACAGTGATTTCCAACATAAAAAGCTAAAGCTGTGGAGAAATAGGTTTTGGTTCACCCCACAGCCCAGACCCTTACCACAGCAATACTTCTTGGGCTATCATAGAGCTGACAGCCTGGGGGAGCTCCCTCTTTCACTTTGTTCTACAAATTAATCTCTAAAAAAAAGCAAAACCAAGGTAAGTTCCCCTTTTTGCCACAGCAAATTTATTTGATAGATTCAATGGCAAGAGCAACTCAAAAAGCCCTGCTACCACTATTTAAAAATGTACTCTATAGTATTCAAAGCTGTGTCGAGCAGATGAAATCTCTTTGGAAACTGGGTTGAGGAAATACTGGTGCTCAAGAGCTCAGTCCATCAGAGCACATAGCCATGCACATTCAGTTCTTAGGCATGTGCTCCAATGCCATCCTGGATCAAGCCCTTTTATTCCTCATTTAGGACAAAATTTGAAAATATATGCCACCATGCAGTGTTATATAATTCAGCTCTATTTGAGAGGGCTAAAGCAAGAGAAAGTCATTGTTGGCAAAAAAAGCAACTAGAAAAGAATAGAACAGCTTTTGTATTATCCTGTCCTGTCCATTTTATATTTTAGACTGAAATATACTTGTTTCTAAGATACTTTCAAACATATTCCTTTGGTTTCCTTTGATATGACTAATGCAATCCAATGTAGCATTTCATATGGAATATATATGAAAATCACCTGACTGAGTCCTTGGTTTGGGGGTTTTTAATTTTATTTTTGAAAAATTAGGGAAGAAAATATGAAAATAACAAAATGTTGATCACCAAACCTAATAGAAACATATGGACAGTCATGTTGTACTTTTACTTATGTCAGAAAAAGAAGCAAACATGAATAAGCCAAAGTAAAAAATTAACTCATTCACTCAAAAAACTGAAATAACCTACTCTGTCAACTGTGATCTGTTGGAAACATGGTTTTACTTACTCACTTGTTGTGTCTTAATGCTTAGAAAAGTTTCCAAATTCCTTCCCGTATTTCTGGTCAAGGTAAGAGGTTTTACAAATCAACAAATACCTTTCAGCAAGGAATGTGAGTATAAGTTACCCTATCTGTTCACATGAGTCACCAAGACTAATTTAAAGATAATTCATCTAGTCTTTGATCCTGGCTTAACAGTAGCATCATTAGGAAAAGGAAAAGAAAGAGAAGGAACTTCTGTGCAATTCGCTCTATGGGTAATTCTTGGAGTAGCAAACTGAACCCTGAAGACCAGAAATTATCAGCAAGAACCTAAGTCAGAGCAATTTTGTCAGCATCTTGTAGGTACCACAGTGTAAAGGTATAAAATCATATATCATAGGAGCCAGCAGAGGGTGCTTCCATTTTAGGGCTGGAATAGGAGTGGATCTGAGGCACAGGAGCAAAAAAAGCCTTTGCCTATCTTTCATTTGCTAAAATATTTCCCCTACATCAGATACCCTTCATTTCTTTGGGAAAATGGGGGGGTTCAAACACAAGGTGGTTGCAGAGTCAATTATATGCATATTTTAAAATACATTACCTTTACCAAATCGATGTGTATTGTGTCACAAGGTAAAGATTGCATAGTTTCCATGTGAGTATTTTGGTTTTTAGCAGAAACAATTTCCCTCACTTAAATCAAGGTAAGCTTCATCTAGGCTGTTTTCACTGCAGCAGCTCCCACTCTGAGAAGCAATATGAAGTGTCGCTGACATTCTTTAAACTGCTGTTTGCCTTTGAACAGTTTTTTCAGATTTCCTCAGGAATTCTCTATAATGAATATAACACTTTACTGTCTCTACATCACCACTAGGGATGCTTAGACCAGGTGACTGAGTAAACTCACCAGCAAAAAATCCCCAGAGCGATAAGGTTTCCAAAATAGCATATTGTCTAGTTCAAGGTGAGCTGCATAGATAAATACAATGACCTTCGACTTCCCAGTATGTGCCACTATTACCCCAGATTCCCTTCCCTGGGGAAGATCAATGTCTTTAATAAAAAAAAAAAAAAAAAAAAAAAAAGGGAGCAGTCGAAGTTGAAATTTGTAAAAGCAGCTTTTATTTAGCAGCCTAAATGAAAATTTGTCTGGCAGTGCTGGCCCTGATAGCCTGACTGCCATCTCTGAGAGCCTCACGTTGACGGGAGTCACAGCCCTCAGAAGAGCAAACCACGAGTACTCGAAAGGATTAGATGTCTGAGCCATGAAGCTAGCTTCAAGATATTTCTTTCCCCTTTATTTTTATGTTTGATAGCATGCTTAAATTAATACTTGGAAGATTACATTTCACTGAATATGTTGCGAGCAAACACGTTCTGCAGTCCAGGCGTTCTTTCACCCAGGAACATTTATCTTGAAAAGGTAGCACATTTCCTTGGACAGAAGCCATTCCTGGCAGCATATCGCAGCACTCAGTAGGAAACCCATGTCTTTGACTTCTGAACTTGACCATACTGGAATTAAAACACAACACTAACAGTCAGAATCAGTTGTTCTTGGTGGGTGAGTGTTTTATAACTGCATGGGGATATAAGAGCAGAGCTTCGAGTTTAAATCCTTTTTTAGAAAATGCTGTGATTAACTGCATGACTTCACTTATTGTTAAGGTAACAGATGGAAGTGCCACAGTGAAATATTTCCTTTTTATTTACAAACAATAGAAAGCCTTTCTGCTGATAGGAATTAAAACATTACAGGAGCATTTGTTCCACAAGCTTAAATTCTTTCATGCTACCACATGCATTTTTCATGGAAAGTCAACATCTTTAACATTTTTGCACTGTCTGAATTTATCATCCATAACTTTTTTCTGATTCCTGTTCAAATGAATTTACTTAAAGAATTATGTACCTACAGTATAATGAGCTAATTAACTAAAGAACAAAAGGTGCCTTCCGTTATATATGAGACATAACTAGGTCTCAGACAGAGGCAACACATTCTTTATTTTTAAAGGCAATCTGTATTGCTGATTTTGATGTCAGACACCCTGTATCATTTTGTACAGTGACACAAAAGGACTGACAAAACATTAAAATGAAAATTGGCTCTAAAAAAACCCATGCACCACATCTTACCACCAGTATTATGAATTTTGAGAGGTTTGTAAAAGATGTGCACTTTGATCAATTGCAGGGTTTCTAAGAAAAAAAAAAATCACTTTTATGCTTTTTGACTGGCAATTGCACTGAGCAATGGACAAAACTGACAGAGACAGAAGCTGCATAAACAAAATAAGTCAGGGATTTTATTAAATATTAATTCTATTAATTCACAGCAAAAATCTTTGTTTATTATTGTATATTAAAAATATATTTTCTTTATTCTAAATCATTTCTCCACAGACACAGTACAACTTGTCAATGTCTGTAAAGATCTCTTAGCTTGCTAGAAATGCCTCGAGCACAAAAAGCAGTAAAATATTTTTAACACTGTAAACTTAGATCTCACCACATTTAACAAAATATATTAAAATAATGATTTACATTGTGGTTAAAAGAGAATGGTAAAGAACACATTTACTTTTAACCAGCAATAATTGTTGTTGTACCATTGAAAAATATCAAAAGAACTAAAAACATTGTGCAGTGAAACCTGGCAGATTCTGTGAGCTGTTCTGAGAGCACATTACCTGTGCCCAGTGTTCACAAATAGGTGGGTGAAGGAGAAGAATGCTGGAAGTACACTTCTGCATACACACAAAAGGAAAACTCTCTTTTCCCGAGGTTACTATAGGAATTACAATAATGATTGCATTGTCAGTATACAAGTTGTGTGGATTAGAGTTGCAGACACAACAGTGACCACTCCAGCCATGGCTTCCTGGGTCCCTTATACGTCTTCTGGGTGAGGCATGGGCTTGGGTTAGTCTTCTGTGCTGTGGGTCAGCTCAGTCCAGAGGACTGCTATCAGCTGCAAGGCAAAATCACAATAAGTATTAGACTGGAACGGTTTGATTCCTTCTCTTCTAGGTATCTCCAGAATTAAAAAAAAAATAGTAAGTGGAAACTTAAGGGGCATTCATCTCTAGCCACGTATTTCTATTAAACCTAATCTCCATACCTGCATCATCAAGCATCTAAACGGATCCCATGTATTCAATAGGATACCATCCCCATGGGATAGACTTTCTACTATCCTTAATAAAAAGCTCACATTTATAGTACCTCCTGCCTATGTTGTGACAGCAAAAGGCGTGAACACCTCTTACATATAATTTCATAGTAATTCCCCTTTTAAAAGTTGTCTTCCAAACAAGATGCAAGCAGTATGCAGAGAGGTATTTGATTTTTAGCTATGAGCATACACGATCAGGATTTTAAAAAATGTAAAAATCAGTTATCCACCATTTTAATTTCTGATTGAACAGAAACTAAAATGGTGATTAATACATACCATAAGAACTAAGGAAGAGTTTCCTATCATCATTAATAACCGCCTGCCTTCTCTATGGACACTCATTCACTTGGGGCAATATGAGTACACACACAGAGAACCAGAAACTCCCTTCCCACTGTCATCTAAGTTTCACAAAAGTTCTTATCCAAAGGTCAGCTGCCAATCAGTATATACATATATACACACTTGGGTCCTTGGTGGGAATAAATTCCAAGTTAGTTGGCTACACGAGCATATAGGTACTACTACATGAGGTAAAGAAGAATAAATCTCTTTTATTTATTCTTTTGTACTTCCTGGGTGATGGGATGCTCATATGTCCTGAGTGCCTGTACGTTTCAACAATAAATAGTGGTATATAAAAGATAGAGATAAATTTTCATTACAATATCTAAAAATCATTAAATGACTCTGCATAGCAGTCACCAACCTGTGTTATACCTTGACTGTCAGGTCTTCTAACAGGTCTTAAAATCAACTAAAGCAGTAAAGGAGGAGGCTTTGCAGGGCAACTTCAAAGTTATGAATCTGTGTTACTTGGAAATCATCAGTAACATCTTCATCTTTATGAGATCACCCCTAGAAGGTTGATTTCAGCTAAGACAACAATTATACAAACTTGGGCTGTTGTTTCTTGTCCATACAGAAAGAACACAATACAGTAAGTGCTTCATGGCCTTCACTTATTAAGCTGGAACTCTTTTGAATGGAGAGGCTGTACAACACTTCAGAAGAGTGGAAAGGCTGAGATGGATAGTTAGCCCAAAGGCTGAAGAAACAAGCAAAGTGCATCTGTGTGGGATATCTGGCCATTGTTTAGGATGATTTCTGTTAAAAATTTTTGACTTTCTGTCTTAGGAAATCAAAAATTTATTGGTAATTTTATGATGAATTTCTAATTAAAAATCAGAAGGTGTTTCCCTTTCTCAATGAATCTACAAAGTGGTGAAGGCTTTTTCTAGCAATGTTATAGTTTACCCAGATTCTTTCAGGCAGACCTCTGAAAAAAAGGAAGAAGGGAGGAATTCAGCCCTCTTACAAAATCAGAGATTACTGGTTTGGGAGCACTTGTAGAGAGTGACATCTGCTCTTGGAAGAGGAGAAGAAAAGCATTCAAAAAAGTTTTAGAAGAATTAATAGTATGTCAATATCTTGGCTTTTATACCTTTATTGCTCTCTCAATAATTTCTGCAGGAGATTGCTTACAATAATGAGAAGACATCTAGTCCCTTGAAAAAAACTGAAAGCACTAGAAATGGCTTCGTTTAGTAAGCTTGCTATTCCTGTCCTAAAGAACATGTTTTTTGTGGAAAATTTTCCTGTTGCACAATCTAAAAAAACAAAATAAACAAAATTCAGTACAATCTTACATTTCAAGAGTCATAAATAAACCAATTAATAATTTTTCAGCTGTACTGACACATCATAAAGAAAGGTTGATGCTTCTCTCATTTGAGTACATTAAGAACATCTATAACACAGATATTGAACAGAAATATTCTATGAGAATAGAATCAGAATCATAAACTTTAATAATTTGGATTAAAAATCTGTTATTTTTTGCACTGCCACATGCTTCTATTAAGGGCATATGAGAGCATACATTTTTACAAGCAAAACTATCTGAAAAATTCTTCTTTCCTGAGGAAGATAAATAGCTGATAGCTTCTTATATTTATTACCAATTTTAGTACACAGATTTTTTTGTTAAATTAAGGGATAAAATAGAATTACTTGAATCACAGTATAGCTTAATGAAAAACCTTTTTTACCCATAATGATATTAAAAAGCATCTAATTACATATTGGCAGCAGAATCATATACTTCAGCCACTGATACCAGATTTCTAATTTTAATAATCAGCAATGATTCTAACCCATTTAATAAATTGCTTAGTAGTTGATATAACAAAGTTTAATCCATGTTGCAACTACTTGAAAAATAAAGCCAACAGTACTATAATTTGATATGACAGTCAGGACTGCAAGTGTAAGATCATTAACACTTCACAGGTTATACCCTGAAGTAAATCTTACAAGAAGTTCACATAAATAAGGACAGATTTACACAATTATGTAGTTATGAGTACTGCTGCATTTCTAACCATAAGTGAATTCTTCTCAATTTGCTGTTCATTTGACTTTGATATGCATAAAAACCGCAATCCAACAAAAAACAAGTCAACCCATTTTTCCTTTTTTCTTATTTGGTTTCAGGACATTTATATATCAGGTAGAGGTATATGAACCCAGACAGTTTCATCTTAGAGAATTTTTGCTTGTGAAAGATTTCAGAAAAGTTTCATTTGTTCCACTTAGGTTTGCATTTTTGCCTATTGTTTGACTGGAATGCTACAAAAGACTTACAAGGAGTTAAAGGAAAGTAAAATTTGGCAAATATAAAACCCCTCTTTGGAAAAAAAAAAAGGAAAAGAAAAAAGAAGAAACTGCTAAGAGTAATGATAAAAAAATTTAGATAACCCCTGTGGTGGTAACATCAATATTTTGGAACCCTTTTAAAATAAAAAATGCAAAGACAAGGGAGCTCTCTACTTTGTCAAGGAGCTTTTCATTGGTATTTGAAACTGCACAAGCCAAAAATGATACAGTAGCACACCACACTGATCTTGTAATTTACATTAGCTTGTAAAATTTCTCACCTCTGTGGAGCCACTGATGACATTGTTTGGTTTTTATCTGATAGAGAGGGAAGGGAATTGGAAATGTATTATTTCAGGATATTATAAATAACTCCACATTAAAGACACAGCCCTGAAAAATGGAGCAGGGGAGGTTAAATTCGCAGTGATACTGATTTGGTCACACTCAGACTTTGAGAACTAGTAGATTTCTTCTCATTTTCTTCTAAATACACACACACACACACACACACAAATAGTATTTTATGCAACTGTTTTAATATTTGTGGTTACCACCATTCTGAGCTATTTGACCTCATCATTTTTTAACACAGCTCTTTCTTATGAAATATGAGGAACTAATTGCTCAGAACTGTTACATATGAAACTGTGAGAGACCATATTTCTATTAATCAGCATTGGAAGTTATTTATTTTTTATACTTTGCTTTCAGAGAGCTCACATTTAGAGAAGTTTGGTACAGTACACAAAACTATTTAAATATTGCTTTCAACACTTTGGAGCCTTTTGTTTTACAGATAAACTTCGTGTTACTTCACTATGCAATATACTGAAGGCTAGTAATTATTAGGACATGTGGTAGGCGTTTTTCACCACTAACATCACACAACCCACTCTATGATCAAGATAAAATAGGGAAAATGGTACAATTAAAGGCACATTCTTTGGTGCATAACAATAGAAGGCTTGTGACATGGCAAGATTAAGAAAAGACTCAAACATCTTTAAAACTACTCATTACCACCAGTTAAAACGTGCATGTCTGACCTTTATGGTAATCAGTAATACTCCATTTGCACACTGTAGAACTAAATAAGCTTTATTTTAGACTCCCAGAGTTCTTTGTGGTGGCCTGCAGTTAACTTAGCTGATCTCGGAGCTGACGCCTGCGATGAATCAATGGCCATAATGATAGGCCATCATCTTTATCAACCCGTTTATGATGACAGGCAGAAAACAGTACTGTACATTTTCCTGACAAGTGGAGTAGTATTTAAATGTTGACTGCTACATACATCAGATTAACAAGGTTGCAAAGTTACTGAGAATCCCATTCCCTGAGGTGCTGATTCACCCTGTGGTGCTATTATACCATAAGGTATATCAAAGATAATTGCTTAGTTTATTATCCTGTTGTCTTTTATGTCAACCCTTAATTGTGAATTCAGAAGCCTCTTGATCTCTCAGTTCCTTATGGACCTGTTATTAACCCCAATCATTTTCATTAGGATTTATTACTATTTTTATTATTAAAGAGCAGATTTTTATTAAGTAATGTTTCCAAATAACCCACAACTCCTTCATATTGCTTCAGTAAAAGAGAAATTGATGAGATATTCAGTCAGCATTGCAAATACAGGTCTCTCAAGCTCTTTTCCTTCCTCTGAGAAAATTTTGCATATCAAAGTTCAGATTTTTTTACTTAGTTACTTCCATATCCAATTAAATAGCTTGTAAACATACAAAGATTTCTGCATTAAGATGAGATTATTATAGTCCTATGTGACTTTATAGAATCACCCCAACAGAAAAGTGCAAAGGTGGCAATGTCACTGCTGCTATCTTTCCCCATGGTCCTGAAGTATGGTGGTCAAGTTTCATACTTCTTGTGGTGCACTTCCAATGAACAATTTAAGCACATTCCCATAAAATACCACACGAAACCTACAGAACCTAGAAACAGTTAAAAAACTATGGCCTGGCTAGTACAGATAAGTAGTCATTCATAATTCCTCCTAATGTATACAATATTAATCTGTATGTACCTAGAAAATCTGACTACTTCCTATACTTCAAAGTCATTGCCTTTGCTACGAGGCCTAGAAAGTGCTTCAGGATTCATTATGACATGTGGAATATATAAGCAATAAGGCATGACAGGGAGTGTGGTTATCATAAGATAATCACACCCCTGGGTCATTACAAAGCATGAGGTGCAGCCGAGCACCTCTCATTCCCCCTGGGGTGTGATTATATCATGATAAGCACACTTCATGCAGTTACCTTATTGCTTTTATAAAAAGTCTTTGTTGGGAAGAAAAACTGTATTTTTTACTTAAAGATGATAAAGTTGGCAGTTTACAATGTTGAGCAGTACTTTCTGCTAAGCTCAATGGTTTATAGGTATTCATCTACTCCTTTTTAATGTGCATCTGCCAAAGCTGATCCGAACTCATCAATCAAAGGGAGTTTCCATAATTCAGTATGTGTTCGACTGATCCAGCTGGAAAAGGACTGCATGTCCCAGACAACCTCATAGTTATTGACTGTTCACTGGACACATATTTCTTTTCTCAGAAATTAAAAAACAAAAAAGAAAAGAAAAAAAGACAACAAAGATGCTTAACGAACAGTTAAATGATGATTTAAACACATGCGTTACAAGTAAGAGAGTTCAGCAACTGGAAAATACTTCAACCTGCAAAAGAAGTTTCTAACTTGTTTGCCCCTGGTAGATGTTATCCCACAAATTAAGGGTGACAACTTAATTTAGGGTCCTAGATAAACTACAAAATCCCACTGCTGTCATTCAGATTGTAGCCTAAGGGGTCTAATGTGATCTTTTGGATTTACAAACACCTGCCTTGGATTATGCCATATGTCTTCCGAGTGGCTCCAGGGGTGTATGCTCTGTCCAGTACATGGCTCATTTTGTGCTTTAAGAATGCATAACTGCACACAGAATATGAAGGTTTGCATCCATTTACAATTTATCAAGTGTGATGGCCATGTTCTGATTTTAGAGGCATTCAATGGTCTGGAAAGGGGCATATGTATGGGCTGAATTTGGCCCTGGGCCATTTATGAATATAGGTAACACTTTTCACCTAACATGAGCAAGTCACAAATTCAACTGTTTAATTTAAATAGGTCGTTGTCACCACATCTTCCAGATTTAAGAGGCAGGGCTAGGAACACTGTCAGTATTCTGGATGAAAAGGAAAAATTCCACTAGCCTTCTATCTTCCAATATTTGATTTGACACAGTGCTCTCACTACATAAAGACGCATAAAATTTTGCTTCTTCCAACAACTGTTTGAACTCTACCATTTTGTCTTTACATTTTAATCATATAGTGGTACAAGGTTTTAATATATTTATTTTATTTTTTCTCTAAAATGTTGCTAGTTTCTCTTTCAACTAGAAATTTGTTTCTTAATGCAAAATGGCATGTTAAAAGCACTATATATTAAGATATTTTATATAAATATATGTATATAACATATATTATATGAAAGTTATTCCCAAAAAAGGGGAATCAAATCAGAATATCTATTTCTGATCCATTTCCTTAGAGGTCTATAGACATATAACAAAGAAAGAATCTAGTCTTTCAGAAAGCAATGATACTAATTACAAGTTAGTTAAAAATTATAACAGAAAGCAGTTAAAAATTAACAAGTATGGATACAAAAAAATAATATTAAGCCAGTAATTTTTGGCCAATTTTACAATATTTTCAGATGAAACTTTTTATAAAATAAATTTGAAGGGATGTCTCAAATAACTTTGGAAATGGGATGGGTTGAGGGTGGGAGTTGTGGCTACTCCCTTACAATTAAATGGAAAGAGTAAGATGTTAAAACTGTATAGGAGAAGTAAACTTTAGCTGCTTTGTACTTAGAGCTGTTATTTTAAAAATTGCAGATAGAAATTACTATCTGATGGTTCCTGAAAGCATTCCTAGTATTTTCTAACACTAGAGGTACGAACATATAGATACTGATCTCTGTCAATATATCTGTGTTCAGCAAATAAAATTTTGCTTCCAAACTCCTACTCCACATTTTAGATTAATTCTTCATTAATTAAATGAGAACATGAGTGTGCAAGGGATACCAACCTGAATCAGCCTAATTTGGAGCAGTGCTGTTTAGGGGTTTCCAGTTTATTTGAATCTATAGAAAAGGTTATATGATGTTTATGTATGTAGAGTCAATCTTAATTCTTCTGCTGTTTGAATTTTACTTATGGATTATAATTGTTTTAATATAGAACTATTGTGTATGGTATAAAATATCTTGGTTCCACACCTCAGTAAATTATTCATAACAGTATCATGAAGCTTGTGTTGATGAATTACAGGATAGAAAGGATGGAATGAAGAAGGAATATCAGGAGGTGGGAATTTGGGAAGAAACATGGTTTATATTAATGAAGTACAACATAAAATAAATGCAGTACCAGTGAAATTTATTTATTAATGCACTTCTACATATTCAATTTGTTCAAGCCCTTATCCACAGCGAGGACCTTCCATAGAGGGATGAAAATACTGGTATTACACAGCATAACTGGAGGTACATGCAAGTCACTCTCAATGGATAGGTGACTTCCATCTTGGGAGAACTGGGTATTAGAATGCATTTGCCCAAAAGATTTTTCAGTACTTTCTGCATAAAAGCATCAGTGGGTATTAGCATATTTCAAATCTCTTCACTCCCTGGACTGGTAACCATGGCTACACCTGCCCAGATTTTCCCTCCTCCTCTGCAGTTGGAGCCCAGATCAGCAGGGGGTAGGTAGGCCTGGAAGTGGCCAGTAATGGCTAGCCAGGGCAGCCTTACTCCGAGGAGTCCAGGGAAGGCTTGTCAACTAAAAAGAATTTAGCAGGAACACAGGAAATGTCTTACTAGGTAATAGTTTGCCAAAAAATTCCCTTCATTCACTGTAGCAACTGCTACCCTGACACTTGTCAATGCTACATGACTCCTCAGAAAGTGGGGCAAGAAACTCCGCTCTAGTCAGAAAGCAAAGCATCTGCCCCCGGGAAAATGGCCTCTCTAATTATAATGGCTAAAGTTTGGTACCAAATCTGAAACTGAAGAATTTATGTTCTTTCCAAGATTGGATTTTCTTCTGATGAGTGAAGTTCTGTTTTTAAAAGGGGTTTTTAGCTCTTTTAGGATTATCTAGATATATTTGTTAATTTGATAAATTCCCATCTCTTACTGGATTCCTGTCAAACTTGTGACCTCCCTGGCACCAGTTCCTTGGCTTAATCTATGCATGAAGATTTATTTTTATTTGCAAGATTTGGATTCACTGCCTATCAGTTTTGGCCATCCTTCTGCTTTGTAAGACAAGATCCAACCATCACCATCTCTTTTTCTTTTATCTGCTTCTAAATTGTTCTTATTCTTTTCTCTAAAGCAAAGAACAATACATCTCCAGCACACAGTTTCAAGATGCCACTCTTGTTTCTCAGTGCTTTCCCTCACATCTCTCAAAGGGCAACAGTGACCCTCCACCATATCTTATAGGAAATCATACCTTCATTTCATATCTTGACACTAAAAAGTTTTCAATTCTTTCTCCATCTTGTTAATACGTGAATATTTAATTCCCTTTTTAACAAAAATCGTACACTGAGCACATAACTTCCCTGAACTGCCCACAAAGTTTTCAAGGTTTCTGAAATTATGTTTGTTGAGTTTTGTTTGTCAGGGTGTTTCTTATCATATACTTTAAATAGGACCTCTTGAAATTCCTCACAAGCTTTACTGTTTTTCTACAAAATGTGATTTACTCTACCCCTGAGGCAATCACACCCTGATTCTATAGCAATCTTCTGTTCATTTATAATATATTTTCAAATGTAATTTATTAATAACTATATTACATAATACAGGACCACAGATTAATCCATGAACCATTGCTAGCCTTTCTTATGGGAAAAAAAAATAATTTTCCTATTCCTTTTCCTTGTCTTGAAGGCCTTTTTTCCTAAAGTAGTTCTTGTCTGTTGTCCAACAACTACTTTGAGACTTTAATAGTCTACTCAAGGAAGGCTTGTAAAAGACTTTTAAAATACAAAATTTAGAATGCAAAAATTTGTTCTCCTTTTGAAAAATCTATGAGTTTTCTTTGCAAGCTTGCCCTACTAGAGCCTGCTTACTATCTTCAGGTGACTGTGGTACTCTTTTCTACATTATGCCAACCAATTAAGTTCATTAAACTTTTGCTGACCTGTAATTATTTTTCTAAACACAAATATAATTTTTTATGCATTTCAGATTTTAGTCCTATAATTGCTTCCCAACAAGAAAAGAAGACAATATAAGTGCTAACCGTTTGGCCAGTTCATATTAAAACTCCTTCCAGATTTAAAAGATTTCTCCAGATACAGGGCAAGGCATTTACACACATGACAACTTCAGGTCTTCAAGGTATTAACAGGTGTTGCATTTTTTGTAAGTGGAGACAACAGGTTCCACATACGGAACAAAGGTAGTCAGAATAAAATGGCTAGAATGAGTAAATACTTACATTGTAAGTAAATATAAGATTCACGAACAATTTAACAAACAAATAATAAACATACAAAAATATTCGGGTTACTGGTTCAAACGAAAAATGTATGGCTAGACCCCACTGTTGCCCACTTGTTCCCAGGGACAGAGTCCAGAGTCATTCTGCCTCACCAGCAATGTATCTGAGAACAAAACATTTTTGTCTTCTCTCGGACACAGTGCTGCTGACATATAAAATATATTCAGATTAGAGCAGAATTGTAATTAGGATAAATATTTGATGTCCAGAGTGCTATCATGCTAATATAGGTGGGGAAGACAGAAATTTGTACATAGGTAGTGTATCACTGCAGTCTTACACCACTGCGGTGTTTCTAAGATTAAACAAATAAGAAAGATGGACAGAAGCAAGAAATATCTAAACAGCTTTACTTGAGCTGAGTTGTTAAGACAGTCTTTCAGAAAATGGAAGCAGCCAACCAAATAGTTACACCTCGGAAACTATACAGTATTGCAATCTATCCATAATGATGGAATTAGGCTCAGCAGAAACAAATTTCTACTTTTTTACTGAGATCTCATCTATTTGGAGCATTTGGGCTTATTATAGGATGTGATGTAGAAAACATCAAAAGGCCAGAAAGGCTCCTGTAATGTTAGGGCTAATTTGATGTATCTTGCTTTAGTTTCAAAACTGAGCACTGTTTCTCTAACTCAATACTGGATCAGTCTGGCATTCACTATACACTCAAATTTCCCCCTTAAATTAATAACAGTTTCAACTAAAAGTGAAGCAAAGGTTTAGTAAACAAGGGAAGGTTATTTTTTCCTGAATACAGATACATTATCAAAAACATATTTGTGCTTTATCATGTCCAGAATTATAAAACCTTAATAATGATTTTATGTAACACAATTACATAAGTGTTATTTGTGGTAATTTTAAAGGCAAAAACCTGCAAAATAAAAGGGTATAGAGTTCTCTTTTTACAGGGATTTACAGTACTCATCAACTTGTATAGTTCACATTAGCATCCAGTGACATTGCTTTGTCTGTATATATTTCTAGCTGTCAACAGAATGTCCTGAGGCAATCGCATCCTGATTCTATAGCTATCTTCTATTCTTTTATAATACACAAGGGTCTAATTTTCCATCAGCAAAGCATGAAATCATGTAAGAATGCCACATAACCAGCATGTGCAAACAAGTAGCACTTTTTCTACACATAAAAATGCTTCATAAAATAACAAATAAATTAAATCTTCTTGTTCAAGTAAAGTGCTTGAAAACCTAGACCCTTTTTAGAAATTAGAGTACTCTGTGCATAATTGGCTGTGCCACACTGTTTCTCTAAACATGTGCACCACCTTGTAGTGTTATTTTCTGTGGTAAAAAACATTTCACTTGGGCTGATGGAGGAGCTCTCTATTTTCTGGATAAATAATACAGTTGCAAATATCAGGCATATTAATTAAATTAATATAAATATTAATCAGCTAGGAAGTTAACAAAAGGAGTGCATTTCAATTTGATGCCAGCTTATTGTTCCAACAGTAGCAGCCTTG
This sequence comes from Acanthornis magna, assembly GCA_036785705.1. Lineage (NCBI taxonomy): Eukaryota > Metazoa > Chordata > Aves > Passeriformes > Acanthizidae > Acanthornis > Acanthornis magna. The sequence goes on from JAWUZG010000001.1 coordinate 21,989,101, forward strand.
CCCTATACCTTTGCAGGTTTCTTCAAAGCGCTTTTAACAGAATTCACTGGAGCAAAATGGGTACAGTGACTCTGTCATTGGCTGCTTCCACCATATTTCTGTGGAGTTGCCAGAGGAACCACTGAAGCTCAGCAGTTAAATGATTTCAAAATGCACCAGAACATATGTGCATATACGGTAAGCAGACTCCAGCTCCCTGTCTGGAACTTACGCCTGGCTCTGCAGCACTGTGTGCCAGCAGCAGTGACCTCTCAATCAGCTCACATTTGCAATATACTCGAGCACACTCAAGACATATGTCTTTCTTCTTAGAAGGACCATGTAAGCAAAGCTCAGTACAGCCTCAATGGATTGACTCCAACTGCCAAAATCATATTCTTCTTCTTTTCCTCTCATATTTCTACAATTTCAGGGGATTTTTAACGCCCGTCTCAACATAATGTACAGTTTATTTAGCACATGGCTTTCAGATGTCTGGCTGCAAAGTAATTTATTGTAATTTAAGTCAAACATGTTTTGAATAAAGCAGCTAGTGTTTTTAATCTCTACTTCATCTAGCACAATGGAAGCTTTCAGAAAAAATGGATTTTTCAGGAGGAAGAGAACCACATAGTCTCTACTCATGAAAAGAACTGACCAAGAATTTATATGTATAACTTCCAATAAATTTGCCTTTGTCAACTCCTCACCATTATAGCAATACCTTTGAGAAATGAGCCTGCATGTGACAAAGTCAGAAAACATGCACTTGTTTTTCCAACACGCACTTCATTTAGGAAACATTTCCTAAACATTACAAAATAAAGCAGGATTGACTTTATTTGCCTCTTAAGCACAGGAGATAGGAACAAGGATGTCGGTTGCCAAAGCATAATGGACATGACCGAAGGGCTCAGGGATGACTCAGTGTAAGCAAACAGCCCTGAGCTGGCAGGGAAAGCCCTGAACCCCTCCACAGCTGGGCAGCCCTGCCCACACTGGAACTGATGAGCTTGTGGGGCTGCTGGCCCACACAGGTGCAAGGATTAGCTCTGAAATCAATCCTGCAGATCAGGAGTACTGAGAGTTGGCATCACCGCAACCAAGACGATGTGCTCATTAATCAGGGACAGTTTACAGCAAGTTTTTGCTGTTGCTGGTCCACAGAGGCCAAGGGGAAAAAGACCATCTGCAATATCTGAAAATCTGCCCCTCCAATGTTCCTCTCATTAAAAAAGGAATTAAATAAAATAATTATGTAGCACACAGATACCCCTCAGGAAAGACAACTTGCCCCACAGAACTGAATTAATCTTGGATTTGAGTATATTCATTTCAGCACTAGATCTTTTCCAGGCTATATATATGACATCGTACTCTACAGTGAGGGAGCATCTGTGTAAAGCAGATGCTGGGCAAATAGTGAATTAGCCTGTGTCCCATCCATTTGCTGCTGCTGTGAAACAAGACAGTCCCCACTCCGTTCAGTTGTGCCTACCAGAACTGAGGCAGAGGGATGCCTCTGTTTTCACAGTCATTCTGTCTACACGGGAAAAAAAAAAGGCACGGCAGTATCTCCCTTTCTCTCTGTAGCACTACAGGAGCTGAAACATGGAAGGCTGGAAGGTTCAGCCGCTGTATCTGTGGCCGACCTACCTGAGAGAAATACTCCAAGTGTGGCAAGGCGTGGTGTCTCCTCCAAGCAAGCTTTAACTTTCCTGCAAGTTCTTCTCAGCAACAATAGAAAATATAGCTTCCCTTCACTCAGATCAACAGCAACAAAATCAGAAAACTTGTGGTAGTAATAAGTTGGAAAAAACAAGGCAAAGACAATATAATCACCCATCCAATCCTGCCTCTACTACTTTTCTATGGTTCAGCAGCTCTTAAATTATTTTACTTCAGTCACTGTGTTCTACTGTTTACTACACAGTGTTCACAGTCATGCATAGTCAGAGTACATTCCTTTTCAGGACCAAGGTTTTCATCTATCTACCCCATTCCTTCTGAAACTAAATAAATCATAATAACATAGAATTTTTAGGGTTGGAAAAGACCTGTAAGATCACCAAGTTCTACTGTTAACTGGTGAACTAACCATGTCCCCAAGTGCCACATCTACATGTTTTTTGAACACTTCCAGGCATAGTGATTCCACCATTCCCGCAATGAGCTTGTTCCAACATCTGACCACCCTTCCAGTGAAGAAAATTGTGATTTTAGAAGTACATAATCAAATTTACATTTCTCATTTAGCATATATTAGAGATGATGACTCAACTGCATGCAAATTTTCTGATTTACACCACTGCTTGTGGTCTAATGGTGTCAAAGGACCAGTTGAGCTTTAAGGCAAGAGGCCAAATTGACTTGCTTTGTATACTTCTATAACCCATACGTTACATTGAAATTCTCTATATTCTAAACTTTCACCTAAAATCTTTTCCATGAGAAGAAAAAGATTGTTTCTTCCTTTTATAGTTGTGAAGTAAACCTGCAATTGCTAACAGACTGTAAATGGATGCAATGCCTAAGGCTGGAAACAGATGGAGACCTGGGCTTGACAGGTCTGTAGGTGTTGGACTGTCAGGTTTAGCTGCCTCTCAGAAGAGCTCCTCAGCAGCCTCCTCAGTAAAGGCATAAGATCTGCTCACCTGAAGACAGCACATGGGCTACAAGAAAGGGATAGGGTGTACAATTAGATTCCCAGAAGAGCTGAAAGATTATAGACTCACTACTTCATCTCTGTACAGCATGCTCCCATCTCATCCCTTCCACAGGCCCCACCACACACAGCTTGTGGTTTTCCAGGAGGAGAATTAACCTCTTCTCCTGTACATTTACTCACACTCTGTCTACTCAAACCATTCATACACAAAATTCTCAAGGGTAAAATACGCAGGCTGATGCAATTTTGAGAATTACTTGCTTTCAGAATTAGATCTGGCCAGAAAACAGATTATATGTCCCAGAAAAATTATGGTATTTGAGATACTAAAATATTTTTCAAAACACAAAAAAAAAGTCAATGAAAACTAAGACAGAAAAAAAGAGCTTTCAGCTTTCCCTCTAAGTATCATTACAAAGAATTTGTTGTAATCTTTTGAAATAATTTAATTTTTTAAAAATTTGTATCTATTTCTGCAGAAAAACCAATTAAATTTCAAAACAAAACTGCTTGAAAGTGAATAAATGCACAGTTGACAAAGACAAAAAGGTAGCTCCACCATTTCAAAAGGTTTTTCCTACTCTTTCAGTCAGCCTGTGTTCTTATAAGAAAATTATCTAAAATTTGTTATCACATTAAAGCATTTGTCTGTCTGTCTACAAGTCTGTCTGTCTGTTTGTGTCAATACAGCTATGTTGTTATTTGGCCCACAATTTTTCTCAACATTTACTTTCCTAATAAATATAAATGTGAACTGAAATCCAACCTGGCTAGTTGTCACACAACTAGATTTGGGATAAGCTCAAATGGTTTCATTCAACTTCAGGGACTATCGAGTCTCTTAGATATAAAAGTAGTTGAGGACAATTCACAGTTTCAAGCTGTTTAGGATTTTATACCACTTAGGAGCACAACATATTTATAAATGAACAGTGATGGGTTTCACTTGCTCTGAGTAATAATGTAATTAAGAGTGCTAATAAAGCCTAAGGAGAGCCTTTTCCCTAAAACCATCCCATTTTCAAGCTGCCATAATGTCTTTTTTATATTTTACTATTATTATTCCTGAGACAGTCTGAAAGTTTATCAATACCACTGTCTTTTAAAGATATATATCAAGAAATAGCACCACGCCACCTCCAAACAGAGTTATTAAATATGGTGCTAAGCTGACAAGCCACCAATAATATAAGCAGATATTAATTTCTCACCAGGTCTATCCTATCCAAACCATCCATCCAGAGCCAGAGTTGCACCAGTTTTTAAGACAGAACCTTTTAAAGATATATTATGCACTTTTACTCAGAATGGGCTAAAACCTCATTGCAGGATTTTTTATTATATGCAAATGAGCAGCATCTGATTAGGTCCTGAGGCAGCTTCACCTAGGTGTTCATGGGAATAGCAATGGGAGCTGGGGAAGAATATTTCATAACTGAAGTATATTTTCCCTTGGGGGACACCACCATTTGATTTTGACATTTATTTGTCCTGTGCTGTTAAGGACAAAACTACAATTACACTTTTTTTTCTACTGTGCAATGGGCACAGTGTCAGAAAAAATTAAATCAAAGATAGTGTGTTCTCACAAAAAAAATAACAAGCTTTAAACCCAGATTTAAAGAACATATTCAGAGTTAAGTCACACTACATTAGAAGAGCTTAAATGATTGAAAATATATATCATAAATATATTTTACAAAATACCAGTAAACATAAAAGTGATATATAGCCCTGCACTTGATTTTCCTTAGTTTAATATTATTAATATTAACATATTCAACATTTTACTTCATTAATATTTTTCATTCAGCTTTACAAACAAGATTTATCAAAAATAAATAGGTTGCTTGAGTTCCTTTCTATTTTAATTGCTACAATCTTTTTCATGTTTGGAGAAAGTTGATGTAAATTAATTGAATACAAGATTAAACAAATGATACACATTTTGACTCTTGCATCTTGCATTTCAACTCTATACAAATCTATTTTTAGTATGTACATTTTCGGGCAACAAACAGCTTTTCTTTCTTGAATTCCACTGGCAAAATTCACACACCCTGCAAAGAGATTTATGCACATTTTATACAGAGGACGTCCGGAATTTACCAGTATTGAAAACAATTTATAAGCTACCATTGCATGTTTTACTTCAAGGGTTCCCAAACTCAGTGCACATAATTTTCATAAATGGACCTAATGTTTCCAGAAAAATTCTAGAATAAAAGTGTTAGAGAGCTAGTCAGAAAGTTATGCTTCATCCTCAAATTAGTAATGTGTGCTCATTTGCAAATCTCATCCAAATCTCAGTCCAAACTAGAACAGTCGAACGTCATAATTTCTTCCTTCCCACTAAATTTAAACGTGGTTGAACATGAAGAGTTCTTAACAGGTCTCTACTACAAGAAATTATCATGTCTTATAATCTTATTGAACCCCATTAGTTGGAATAAATAACAAAAAATGGGAAAGAAAAATCGATATCTCTTGGCAAAAATGTGAAAATAACACACTAAGCAAAATTTAAGAAAATTTAAACCTGCACTTGGAGTAGAGATAGGCTGAATTACAGTATCAAGATGTCTGAAAAAAGCAGACATGGTCACGCTGGTCTGAATACAGATAAAATGTGATAGGAAAACAGGCTGAGATGAAAACAAGTACAGTAAATAAAAACTCAGAACTTTTTCCCCATTTAATTTAATTTGGTTTTGAATCTTTCATCCACTGCTGATTTAAACAATAGTGTTTTATCAGTAGATCGGAGTGATGACTTCTCTACCAAAACATTTGCTTTCCTCCTACACTGGGCTTAGTTCTAATCAGAATTGCAGAATATTACTTTAAACACACAAATAGTCCTGCTAAAGAAATAATATTTTTCTATGCTTGCACTGCACACTTGCTTTGCAGACACAGGTCACCAAAAAGAAAACAACTTATTAATATACAAGAATCTAAGATCTAGAATATGTGTTTTTTATGAATTGCATATACAAGAGACATTACATTTAAGTCATTCAAAGTGGGTACTCCGTATTTCTAGAAAGGATTTGTAGTAATAACAGTCATAGAAGTTCTCTGTGCCAGTTGTGTCTATAGTCCAAAAAGAGGCCACCCCTCACCTCAAGAGGTGGAAGACCAGGTGATCTTTGTATCCAGTTACTGCTTAGCCTCTGACACTGACTCTGATGACATTGTTAGTAGGAACACTAACAAATTCTAGGGAAAAGTGGTTTTCTGCAAAGGTTTTATCAGTGAAGTTCCTTATGTTTTGGTTGGACGCATGTTTAATTTGCTTGGTAATAAATAAGCAATTTTTGAAAGGGCATCACAAAATTCTTCTGACTAACATTAGCCTTAGTTTTGCTCTCAGCAGTGTAATAGTGTGGAAAGTTTCCTCACCTGGATAGCGCTCAGTATGGCACGACATACTATGTGATAGATTGAAGTACAGTCAGTTTCAGTTCTGGAACTGGGGAGAGGGATTATTGCTTGTTATAGACATTTATTTCTTTAAAATTTTGATACTGAAAGGAAGTATTATTATAAAATAGAATTTTTTCCATAACAGTCCATGCTTTCTACTGAAAGTTTCAAAATTTCACTGAATGTCCCGAAAAAGTGAAAGCTACGCAGTGTTATGATTACATATTGCAAATTTTAATAAAATCACCACACATATTTGCTCTTTAAAATGCAGTGGTTTATAATAGTACATTATAACATTTAGGATTTTAATACCAATGCTTCAGTGTAATAAAACTTTTAGTGATTCCCTGGCATGTCTTGTTCAGACTCAAGTTCCTCATTTACATATCTGATGTCCCCCAAGAGACAGACAAGCTTCAAGTTAATTATCCATGTAGCTGTAAGAACTCCTGTTTCCTTGGTAAGAACTCTCTAAAAGAAAACTAACAGTTATTAAATATTACTTTGAGTTTTAAAAAGTAATCAAATTGCATTTAAAGAGACACTAAAGAGATACTTAAATTTAATACTCTTTGCAGACTAAATAATATATAAACCATGTACAGCTCTTACACAATGCACAAATAAAACAACTGTTAAAAACTAACAAGCCCAACCTTCAGTAATTTCAAGCACTGCAAATACTTAGAAGCAAAAGGGCTCTTCAGCAGACCCCTTACTGTTCCATAACACACTCATTTTACAGGAAGGCAAGATTGCATCTATCGAAAGCAGTGACACATTCCTGACTGCTTCCAGTGGCGCAAGATTACATTATTAATAGTTCATAAAAATGTGGAGTCAATCATGCTTTTTAGAGAAAAGAACAAGCAAGAGAACATATACTTTCGAAATTAAATGAAACTATTGTAAAGACCAACACATCTCTTTTATCTCTCCAAACTACAGTTACAGGGAGGAGAAGCAGAGAAATACTGTAGAGTGTATGTTGTCGCTCATTACCAAAACCATCTTTAAAAAAGGAGTTTGATGTATCATGGAAAAGAGGAACACAATAACTGGCATACATAAAGGGGACTTTAATTCTAACTGTTCTGCACTGCTTCCACTCATGTAGTATCAAAACGCCTTCAGTAGAGTGTTTGACCATACCTAATATAAGCCATCCATGGCTCATTGTCACCCTCAGCTTCAGCTGGCAGTTTACAAGTACAGATATCAGGTGAAATAATTAATCTGAGTATTTTACAATAAATGAACATGTGCATCTATTTCCCAGAGTCCCGTGATGACTTGCATGAGAGGCAAATTCATTGACTGTCTCCAAATTATTACATGCATCCTATAATTAAGTTGCAATAAACGAATAGAGTGCGGATGCTCTTCTGTACGCAGAAGACAACAATCTCATTCCAATAAGACCCTGGAGGTCATTCAAGAAACAATTACATGTCCTGTTACATATACTAAAAAGAAAGAAGTTTGAGGGCAGAATAGTCTTTCTTCTCTTTCCTACCTCTTCAGTGCTCACGCATTCAAACAAAGCCAAACAATATTAAGCCACAGAGAAACACACACAGAATACAAATGCCTTAGAAAAAGTTGGTATTCTTCACAACAAAATGAGATGGGAACAATCATGTCTGACATTTTGCAGAAAGGCATTTGTTCTCAAATTTCCATTACTTTAGTTTCTCAGCATTACTGGGTACAAAGTGAAAAACACTAAATAGAACTATTGTCATTATTCTGTTAGGTTAAGACAGAAGAGGATACATACCGATTTCAGCTGTGCACACATTCAGCTCTGGGGTAAAAGCATTATCATGAGAACAGAAAGAGGTAAGACCTAACTTTTAGATGGCAACCAGAAGTCTTCCACAGTATGTAGAAAGCATATCTGATATTTTCTGGCACTTTACATTTGATCACAGTTTTGATCTAATGTGATAAAGACAGTTAAAACTCAGTAATGCTCACAGACTTTGGGAATGCAAAATCTTGCAATCCTTAGGCAGACAGTGCTGCCACTGACTTCAAAGAAGACAAAAGAAGAAGACTTCAAATAGACAAAGTCTATTGTCACTCTGGGATGATGCCTTCTGGCTGAAACACAAAACAGTGTTGACAGACAACTGCAAAATAGCAATTTCCAGGTCTCCTCAGTGAAAAGGAGGGTCACTGAGCAGTAGCCCTTTAAGGGTGCTTGCAGGACTGTATGGAACTGGTTCCTGCAGGAGCCTCTTCTGAATTGGGGAAATCTTAGCCTGTGAAGCTTGCTTCTATAGGATTGAAATACAATGCAAAAATTTGCAGAAAACACCTTCGAAGATAGAAATGGCTCACAACTCACTACCCTGAAATATTTCAACCTTTCCTTCCTTTCTTTTCAGTTTTTTCCCTCGGCCTTCCTATTTCTAGCAGAACCAAGAAATAATTACGGGGTGAGTGGAGCAAGTATCAGTAATGAGGTAGGCTTTGCAGTTTGATCTGAACAGTTGCCTAGGTGAAGTTCAAAGAACAATGCAGACCACTAGAAGATTTGTTAATAGATTTGCCACTAGAAGATTTGTCTCAGAAATAATTGCTTGTTTAATGTACATCTTAAGATCAGAGATACACAAAATACTAAGAGGATGGCATAGAACTGGACTATTAGAGTGAGATTTTTTTGAAAGAAAAAAAAAAATTAACTCCAACCACAGAAATAAATGAAGTTAATAAAGAAAAATGCTTCCAGGTTGTTTTTTATTTTTGAAATGTAAGCACTAGCATTTCTCCTCTTTTCACATTCAAGTCCACTGATAAAGAGTCAAACCTTGCAGGACCTACCAAATTAACTAGGGAAATATAGAGAAATTCAACAATATAGAGCCATGTTAACAGATGCTTTAAAACAAACAAACAAAGAAACAAAGAAACAAACAAACAAAATAGACGAGGAAATTAAATGGCTACCCCTGAAAGGACGATACAAAATTAAGAGCCTTGTTTTTCTTGGTCCAGATGAGGACCAAGAATGATTACAGCCAGCACTTCCATTATCTAGAATACAGATCCAGTGACTAGCAAGAGAGAATCTATTCTAAAGAGTAGATGTGAAATAACCTGTTTTTCCAAGAAGATGAAGCTGCCTACTTGCTATGAAGATTGAAGCTGGATATTCCCTAATCAGAACACTGTGTAATTACCTTTGGATTCTTACCATTGTTTTCAGTCCATGCAGTAGTTATTTCACATGAAGAAACTGAAGGTAAACAGACCTTTCTATGCTATTGATCCTATTTATGACAGTCTTGATCCTGCAGTGAAAGAGCTCAGACACAAAGCACATTATCGGATCTCCAACTAAATACCTATTATGAAAGCTCTGGATTAATAAGCGTTAGGTTCCATACTTGTACCCTTGCATCGTTCTCAAGACCATATCACATCACATCATTCTAGCAAAACACGATTAAGATCTGAATTCATTCAACAGCACACTGCATTTAGTATTTGCCACCCATTGTGTTTGCGTGGTACAGTCCCCAAATTCACTGTTTTGTGCTTAACAGAATTGGAACATTTTGTGCTGTATTTAAATTTACACAAGTGTTGATGGCATAAATTTCTCACACTTCATTATGGTATTTGAGATTATTTGGACACCATATGCAAAAGGCACAGAATACATCCTGTCTCCTCCTTGTGGCACAGAGAGAGGCGATCAATGAAAAAGGTGCTCAGAGTCAGACAAAATGGCCGTATGGTGCTTCAGTGTTCAAATTATGTGTGTTCTTTAAAAAATTGAATGCTGGATAATGATTTTCCACACTGTTATACTACAGGTAAGTTCAAAAGCAGTCATTGTCAGTATGCTGATTGATGTAAAGCTTTCAGTCTCTGGGGGGAAGAGTATAGCACTTCCTACTGCTTGATCCATAAAGCAGCATTTACTGCAGCCCACCTTCCTGGTCTGCACTGCATAATACATTGCCAGATTATGGGAGTTAGGGAATTAAAAGGCAAAGAAAAGAATGGATGAAAAAGCCCTGACCCCCTCCTCCACAGGTGAAATATTTGAGTCCCTGCCTCAGGGTATTGGAAGTTGACACTAATTGCCATCCAGATACCCACTACTCACATTCACCTAAATATTTCCCACTTCTGGCTGATCAACCAATGTAAAATTTAATTGAAAAAGTTTTCATTTAACGTTTGCATCCTGTGATGACTAGCTGGGACTGGAAGCATTCACTATTGGAGCTACAGTAAAAAAAGGGAGAATAGCACTGTGTGAAGGAGCCCAAGTGAAAGAGAAGAAATGAGAAGGGGGGGAAAAAGGCTCTTAAGGATACACACTTCAGGTTTCTTTTACTAAGAGCCAACAACTCGCACTTCAAGTGATACTTCATGTGCCAGGTACTGTGCCAGTTGTTTGATTCTGTATTTGCTATTTAGTGATCCCTATCTGGATTTTTGTAGGCATTTTCTTATGGCTGTTGTACAGAAACCTGCAACGCTACCCACAGATAGGAAGGGGAAAGTATTATTGATCTGAGTCTGCTTTGATGTGCTGCTTTCTGGGAGTGAAAACCAATCTGTTACAATCAGATGCTGCACAGCCTGAATTATATTGAGGTTCCCATCAATATATAGAATATGTGGGAGCAAATAAACAGTAGTCACAAAAGAAAGACTTGACCAGGTTATTAACCAACTCTGGGTGTTGAAAAAAAGAAATTCATGTGGGATCCAGACAGGTCTCATTCTTAAAGACCTTTTGGGGACAAAAGTACAAGAAAGGAAGCGTTTGATATTGGAGACCATGCAGAGAAGTCAAAGAAGAGGATTTGTGCTTTATGAAGCATTAAAGTTACTCCTGTAATGACAGTCTATTTGGAACAGAAATGCCCCATTTAAAAAAAAAAAAAAAAAGGAATGAAAGCAACCGACATTCAGAACTTGCAAACCTTGTTGGCAGCCTTAGAGGTATTTTCTATGTTTGAGTTTTACCTAAAAGAGAGAAATGGAGTATAGAGCACCAAACCCCCAAATGCTTACTCAAAATTACAATCCAAGAGATGGAACATAAGCACAATCAGTCATCAGAAATACTCAAAGGCAATGATTACAAACAAGGGGAACAAGACCTGAAAGACAAAAGAGTAAAGAGATTGATAGTGTTGAGCAGATAATATTCTCCCTACCTCCTTAGAGCTTGCCACCATCTCCATATCAGCCTCCAGGAAGGGCAGGCAGGCAAAAGGATTTCCTTTTGGTTACAAATACTGGTTATAAACAGGGATGGATGACAAAGTAAGATTGGCCAGAGCAGGAGGAACAAGAGACAGAATGAAATTTCTTCAGAAACAAAACATTCCTGGCAATGATTAACGGTTTAACAACAAAGTTGAAATGTGTGTGTGTGGGTGAGTGGGTGGCTGTGGGTGTGTGTTATGGATTTAAAATATGTTTGGATATGATTACACAATATTTTGCATCTTGTTCTCTTTCTTAAACTTAAAAATCATCTGCAAATCAAAACAATACCAATTTTTGCAGAGATTTAACTACAAAAAGTTTAAGTGTTAGCCTTGTGCAAAAACAACTTCCAGCTGTCTCTCCACAAAGAGATTTCTTGTAGGTATCTCACTGCAAATGCAAAGATGCTAATACTTTGCCAAGACAAAAGTATTCCATAACAGTGGTAAACTGTAGCATGAAGTCTGAATTCATCAGTAAAGCAGATAAAATGGCCAAATATATGTTAATGACAGTAGCTGTATAGAAGCAGAATTACACAGCCCTAAGGGAATGATGAAAATATTGGAGGATGGAGTCCGAGGGAGCTTAATGAATATCACTTGCATGGCAAGCACATGTACTAGAGCAACAAAGTGATATAAGGAACAACCTTCCATTTTGCTTAACTCATTTGACGCATCTTTTCAGAGTGCAAAGGCAGAAAACACAGATAACGGAAACAAATCACTGAAGGTAACTTAGGTACCCTAACTACTGCCAATGCATTACAATATCTGGGAGAATATATCTTCATCTGTCACGAGACTCCTAACCTTGAAGTCAAGCAGATTACCTTAGAACATATCAAATGGCACTTGACATCTACAATGAGGTACAAGAAATATTCTCAAAGAGCCCAAAAAAATTTCTCTCCCCAAAAGAACCAGGCAAACATTTTCCTAAACACAACCAACAAGATGAGATACCTTTATTCTTTTTATTCCACCCATTTAACTGTATGAAAATATATTTAAGCAGAATTCTTAAAGGGAAAGACAGGTTTCAGAGATTGGGTTGATGCCTCTGGACACAGGTTATTTCTCCTGCAAATGTAAATGGTCATGACCTAATGAGTTACATTCAGAGAAGTATGCTGCATAATAAAGACAGAGAACCCTGAAATAGGGTCTTAATTTTAATTATTTGGAGAAGTTTAAGAGAATCTGCTGTTCTTGGGGCTTCAATTTTTCTTTGGTAAAGTAAATAAAATTAACTCAATTTCCAACTGTGGACAGATTGTGAGCAGATAGATAATTACCCTGCCATACCTGTGGGTAGCCAACTTCCCCCATTGTTCAGTAGCATTTGAATTGTTTGCCTTATATCTCACTGGTTTTGACTTTGTTGAGAAGAATGCAGGTGACATTTATCTCTTAACACAAACATACATTAGCAAGCTGGTTTTAGAGATGCAGTTTAAGTGAGGGACCATAAGGCGCACATATGGGCAGACATATTATAGCAATTTTAGCAACAACAAAGATCAGAAGGGAATTGTTACATTTGGAGAGAATGTGATTGAAAGTTAAAGGATAAATTCAGGTATGTGTCACTATTCTCTCAATGCTAAAAGAAAGCAGGAAAATAATGACCTGTAATTCCAACAGGGAGCAAAAAAGAATGAGACCTTCTACAGCCATTAGGGGTGCTTCACCCCATACTCCTCTTTTGATTTCCACATGAAGTCATACACTGAGTAAATTCCTGGCATAGTTCTGTCAAATTTCCTATCACTGTATCCAGTTATTAAATACCTGGGCTCAACAAGAGAAGGGACAAATTAGTATTATATGAAAAGGAAGTATTTTGGTGTTTTGGTAGTTTCTTGGCATACCTGCTATAACCAATAAGAGCTGGATTAATCCAGATGGCAGACTTAATGTGAAGATTTTACATTAGCACTTAAAGTGTTACAAAAAGCAGGCAACTGACCCAAACAGGTAACAGAATGTGTTACCCTAGCACCGAAATGCTCTACAATCATCAGAGTGAAACTACTCAGAAGAGAGATCAAAAAAAACCCCAGGTTTGGCTAGAGCTGGCCAGGATCAGATCTGTGTCTGAACTTTGGCCCTTTGCAAAAGGTCAAGTGTGGCTCCGCCTTGAGGTTCCAGCCCCAGAACTGATCCATGGGTTTTTACAAAATATCTTAATGACCAGAGCACTCAGAGAAGAGGTACCTGCACTCTAGCTTCTCCTCATCTTAAGGAGATTTGACCCCCAAAATGCCATGCCCAACCAGAGTGCCCTATGATCAACTAGAGCCAACTGCAAGAGTAAAAGAGGCTAATGAGAAGATTCTCTCTAACCTTTCTTTCCAGGCTGGGCCATTGTGTAGTCAAAAGGGAAAATCTCGAAATCAAAATACAATACAGAATTGAGAGTCTGTGGGTAGGTGCAGACAGGTGCAGTCCACCTGTGGATAGACAGGTAGAGTGTACTCCTTAATCATTTGTAACATTTTAAAAAAGTTTTTAAGAGACATACCATGGATAAAGACAGAAAATATTATATCCATTCTTGTAGCTTTCAATATTCTGCAAGATAGAAGATGACAGAAAGAAATGTATACGATTAGAAAATTAGTCAAACTGACTTTTTTTAATATTGAGTCATAAGTGATGATAGAAATCAACACCTGACATATTAATGCCTAGAGTTAGGGACAAATTCTTCTGAAAAATTAATTTTATTGTATTATAAATTCATAGTATTTGGTAATTAAAAGCTTTTAAATTGTATGAAATTAGATAAAATTTCAGAATGCTATCTGTACATTATTTTTTTATTATAATTTTCAATTGATAAACAACAGGACAGCAAAAAATGTCTTCATTCTCATGTCTAGACAAGAATGTGGAGGTAGTTAAGAATGAACAGAAGAGAAAAATGCCATGACATCTGAGAAATGGTTTTGACAGAAATATTTCTAGCATTAATTGGGGCATTGTAAGTAAAATGTGGAAGACTTTGCATAGACTCATAGTCAGTACAGCAGTAATAATCCCTGACACACACTATTTTTGAGCCACTGCTGCCCCTATGCACTGCGTTAAAATGAACTTCCAAACCCAATCAGAAGATGTCACAAACATTACTGCTGCACTGCTCAGCACACGCTAGTGAGTCAGGGCAGGCCTCCGGGAGACTTGAAACGAGTGGCGGAGTACAGCAGCAAGGCAAGGGAAGCCCTCCGAGGTTTAAACTCTCACACTTCTGTAACTGTAACTTACTCTGACTGGGAACCACCAAACACTGCAGCTGCTGCCTTTCTCATACTATCTGTAAATGTATGTGCCCTGTGCATTTAGCAGGTTCTTGTTTAAAAGGAAAAAAACACAACTAAACCTCCATGTTTTATCAGATCAGAAAAAATATCTTTTTTGTATTTTTTTAAGCACAGATTTTACTTCATCAGGCTTCTTTTTAAAATGTCTTACAATATTGTACTCCATCTCAGTTTAAAAGAAAATGAAATATATATATGCACACACATACACACACACACATATATATATGGCATATATAGACCACAAAATTTCTCTGCATCTATTCTCTGCTACTCAGTTTACATAGGCAATAAGTATAATAGAATTTCCACAGCTATTTTGCCTTTCATACCCATTCCAGATTCTTTAAGGGTCTCTGAGGGGCTAGCTTTAAGCATGCTATTTAATTGTCCATAGAAAATACAAATCCACTAATCTGAATTTAAAAATGTCCACTTACTTTGGTACATAAAGCTATTTGAAAAGTACATTTTACCAGAACATATATAACACTGTTTTGAGTGTTCACAGGGATCGTGAAAGCACAAATTCAAAATGTCCATTGTATACAAAATCCCTGCTCAGATGGAACCAGATATTGCTGCCTGCTCCTTATTTAGAGTTATCATTAACATAAACAAAAGGTAAATATTTCCCAATTACTCCATACCCCTTCTATCCATAGAGGGTCAGAGCCTGTGAGTACCTGATTCAGTTGCAGAGGGATCTGGTTTCCACTAGCACAGAGCTACACCATCAAGTACTGCCACTGCAATACGTTGAATGTCTGCGGATGTCAAGGGGTGAGGTTTAAGCCTGAAGCAAATCTCAATTTGCAGACTGAGTTCGTCTCTAATATATGTTCAGGTTCAAATACATATTTGTTTTAAAAATGGTTCCGGAGAACATACAACATGTTGAAAACATCTAGGATGCATTGGTTTTGCTTTATCTGTCTTCTGAAGAGTACAGTAGTGCTCTTCAATGGATGGGCATGTGGAGCGGATCAGTCATCCATCTGATTATAGTTGCAAGGCATGGGGAGTCATAATCAGATTGTATGAATTACTGGACTGACGAAAGTCCTGAACATACAACTGTGTATTAGTGGGTATTTATGACACCATATTACTTATCCCTAGTGCAGTATTTCCTGTGTTTTAGTAAGAAAAACTGGAAACACGGTAGTAAACAAAATCACATACAAGCCTCACTTTGTTGTTTTCATAAAGAAGGAGGTTCAACAAATTAAATCTTTTATGGTTCATTAGACCTAGACAACCACAACAACTCTTCAAACAAGTGTTCTTCTGTGGGCTAAATTCAGCAATAGTTAGAGGCCCAATAGGTTTATCAATTGCTGATTCATCTGAGGCTGGAGAGATCATGACCAAATGTCTTGCTCTTCAACCAGTCTCAACATAACTCAAAGGATCAGTTTTAAATACTCAAAAAACTCCTCCTGCCTTCACAGGTCCAAACTCTTCAAGCCAGCTCTTCTGACCTGGCCCTGACTGTTACAGATCAGGGCCAAATTGTGGACTTAAATGCAGGCATTTATAGTTTAGGACAAAGCCATTCCTTGCTTTGCAGAGTGAGATTTAGGCAGAAACGATTTTATTCAAAACAAGTCTGATAAAAGGGAGAATGACAGGAGTGAGACGTGGCTCCTCCTTCCACAAAGGATGCTTCCTCACTAGCAGAATCCTCCTCGCCTTTTCCCTCCCTCAGTTTGACAATTGCAGAGTGCCAAGACATGGAAATCATCTTTCCACTGGTGACATCTGTCTCCCCAAAGAGCTCCGGAGGCAGTTATTGTGATAGCTTTGGAGTCTGTCATATGATTAGGTGAATATCGAACAATCTGGGACTTCATTTTCTTAATGCCAGTGGCTCACATTTGACTGTCTGGTGTCCTGGTTTCAGCTGGGATAGATTTAATTTGCTTCCTAGTAGCTTGTACAGTGCTGTGGTTTGGATTTAGAATGAGAATAATGTTGAAAACGTACTGATATTTTAGTTGCTGCTAAGTAGTATTTACACTAAATCACGGACTTACCTGCTACTCGCACCACCCCATCAGTAAGGAGGCTGGGGACGGAAAGAACCTGGGAAGGGACAGAGCTGGGACAGATGAGCCAAACTGGCCAAAGGGATATTTCAGACTTTATGATATTGTGCTCAGTGGAGAGGAGGGGGTAGAGAGTGTCTGTGTGGTGTTTAGCTACCTGCTGGGTTAAAGTACAAGAGCTGGAATTAATACTATGTGTGATTTTATTTTCATTTTCTATGCTAAAATAAAAGGGAAGAAAAAGTTTTAAATAAATGTATGTATTTATAGAGTTTGTAGTTTAGGAATGCCCTCTCATTTATTGTATTGCACACATTTGTCATGACTATCAGTCAGCATTGTCCATTTATGCATCTACTGGAAATATTGAGTTTTCGTTGTGGAAAGCATGATGCTTATGAACATGTTAGAAAGCTTTATCTGCCACTTTGCAAACAGAGACTTCAGAACACTCTCATTAATGAAACATAAGTGAAAAAGATTTTTAAAAATAATAGCTCTCCTAAGAAATGGCATTTAAAAGGACTAGTGATAAATATCAGAAAAAAGTCAAAAGAGTTGAAGAAGTTTTAAGCACTATCCTTTTCAGCATGTCTATCAATAGAAAGCTGACAATAGTATTATTGCTATTTACATATTGGTAACACACTGGTATGAATTTGCATAACGTATTGTAGTTCTGTGCTCTAGGGACTTGCATTGTAACATATTGGTGCTTAATGAACTCTGAAAAAATTGATTTTCCACAGAGTAAATTAAGGAATGCATTATAGCTGTTAAAGCAATCTTAAGGGAAATCTGAGGCTTCCACTGCAGCACCGTGCTTAGTAAGTAATAAATTACATGTTATACTTATTTGCCTTAATTCATGCTAATTTTGTCCAATTAATGTATCACAGTAATTCAGAAGCCTGTCACAGGAGAGCTAATTATTTATTGGATTTTTGTGTTCAGCTCCCTAGGAGTCTACTAGCAAACAAACTTGCGACTGTCTTTCTGTTAGGTCCACAATGACATTCTTATGTCTTACTGGGGAAGGAAAAAGAATGTTATTCTTTTTTTGTTTCAGTTATATAAATGGATCATTATTCATTTAAGTTAGTTTTTGTTTACAAATTGGTGTCACATCATGACAGACTGCCATGCTGTTAGGATGAAATCCAATGTTTTTCCTCTTCCTGTAAATGCCTGAACATGACATAATTCTTCTTAAAAACCGTGGTGGTACTTTTCACAATCTGAAAGCTTCTTCCTAGTGTGTGTAAAGTTCAAGCAAAAAACCCTTCTCATTCTTTTCACTGCAACTTGTTTTTCAAAATCCACTGGCTTGAAAAATCTCAATGTGCCCATAGCAATTGATACTGTTTCAAAAAAATTAGATTTTTAACTGTGGCAGAATGTTAATTCACAGCAAAAAATGAATTATTTATGAGATTAATTTGTGCAATTCATACCTATAAATAATATGGCAGTTGCTAAATAATTTGCACAGTGTGATAAGATGCAGACATCACAGTTAAACAATAAGAGAGTCACCAGCTGTGAAATACCCACTATCTGCTGGCATTCTGTCATGCACAAGCGTTTACAGAAAATTATTTGTTGGGGGTGGAAAGTATTAGATCTGATACTTGGCTTCTTCTCACGGGTAGCAGGAGAATACTTGTCAGTTGATTACTGTCTTCTACCCTACGTGAAAAGAAGTGGTATTTCTTTAAATGTATAATGCAAAGTGATGTTACCAGCAGGCTACATAAAATCATGTGATGTAACCTGCCATAATATGACGCACATGACCGACTGTGTCACAAATTTAAAGAGACTTATTTTAGAAGAACTGCTGAGGAAAAAAAATGTTACCCCTACTCCTTTTCAGTCTGTTGCCATTGATCTGTGTTTGCCTATAGCCAAATGAATACCTGGTAGTTCAGTAAACGTCCCTGAGCAACATACAATCTTACACTGTAGCTATTATTATCACTTTAAAAGCATCTGTCAAGTACTTCATAGTTTTCTGTCATTGTTCTTCAGTCTCCACCTTGCTAGCAAAAGCACACAAAAGCTCATCAAGGAATTAATTATCCGGTCCTTGTTTCTTGGAAAACAGTTATTTAATTGTTTATGGCATTTAGAAAGTGAAATCTTTCTCTTTATTTTCTTTCTTGATTTCTCCACTCTGGAAAATACAAAGCCTGCGCTTAATGTTAAGCATGTTTTAAATCCCATCAAAGTCAGCAGAGATAATAACTGAGTTTTCCTCTTAACTAGGAGCTTTATTTTCAGACCTGCATTACCAGGACATTCTGGACAAGGGGACAGCACATGTGGCCAACCATACCATGCAAACATGATGGCTGTTTTACCAATGATTCAGAAAAGAGGGTGAACTATGCAAAAAAGCACCAATCAATACAGAAAACTCAAAAATCAGGAAGAAAAAAACTTATGACAATGTCAGAAAATTCTTCCTGCCAGCAAATACATCAGTTTTAAAAGCTCACTTGCCTGAAAATATTCATAACTTTTTTAATCTCTCAGTCCTTTTTTTCTAAGAGCAGTCCACATCATTGCCTATATGGAGAACTGTAAATAGCCTCTTCTCATGAGCCAAAACCCACACAACCTGACATGCAAAATCACCTTAAACATTAATTCTATGGAACAGGTGACAGAGGGTTTGCATTGTAAAGATGTCACACTGTGGATAGATAGAACAGGAGAAAGCCTAAAATTTAAAACAAGGATTGGAATCCCTAGCTGGGATGAGTGTTTTAAAGTGCCCATGCTTACTCTCTTGTTAAGCTAATATGTTTGCTTCTGCTAGATCTAGCAGAAGCTTATAACTTCTGTGTTACTTTAACCTAATATAGAAAGTTAAAAAAAAAAAAACAAACCTCACAGTATCAAAATACCCTTGGAGAGGGAAGCCTGGTGATGAGGAACTAGGTATTCATTAGAGACACTGTTTGTAACAGAGACTATGTTTGCTCCTTCCTCCTCCGGGCCACCTTTCTGTAGAGCCCAGCTGTGTAAGGAAGGTAGGGAGAAATAGTCTTGTATTTTCCTTCTGCTTCTTTTTGGTTGTGCCATCTAGTAAAGACCTCTCCTTAAAATCCTCTTCTTGCCATGGAGGCAGCTGCTTTTCTGCCAGCTATTTCATTGGGTTCTTTTCTGGTCATTCAGAATATGGCAAAAGAAATCTAATTTCAAACACCTTCTTGTACCTCAGAAATGTGTGGAGATTTTGAGTCACACAGCAGCAAGTGGCAAGACTTCTGTGAACTTGAACAGCCCAAGAGTCCATCTGCAGCCTCTGGTTACACCTGTAGATTCTAATTTCTACATCTGTAACTTTCCCAGCACCAATGTATTTTTTCATTCCTTATGAGACAAGACATGTCCTGACACAACATTTCTTTCCAATGCAATCTTTCTCTATACCTCCCATGCCCTCCTGCCACCTCCATGGCAAAGATCCATCAGCAAAGGGTTTCATATCTTTCTTTTCAGACTGCCAAAATTTTAGTGGACTTTCATCATGTAACAAATTAAGAAAGGAATCTCATGAAAACAGAAATATGTATTTAAGATAACATTCACAATGAAGATTATTTTTGCAATCAGTGCCTTAGTGTTTCCTGTGACACAGAGTCCATCCTGTTATGCCAATAGGCTTTGTCAGAGCATAAAACATACTTTGAAAAAAAAAAAAAAAGAAATTTTTACAAATTATTAAGATTCCCAAATCAATCCTGGTCTCAGTGGTTTCAGAAAACAGTGAAGTGCTGTTCAAAATAGCTGCATCCTTCTACATCACAGCTGGATGCAGAGCCTGCACAAATGTCTTTTTGGCAGCTCATATCATCGACAAAATCAGTGGAAGTATCACTAGAGAGAGAGGAAGAAAGATGTGGATACTCTCATAAAACTGCAAGCTTATACAAACTGCTTTCATTTACTCACTGAGTTCAGAAACAGGTTATTTAAAGAGATGGAGGACAATGATAGCCACACTTTTAAATGATAACTAAGCAGTGCCTTGGTCTCAATTACAATACTAAATTAAAGCAGAAATCATATAATGGAAAAGATGACCCAACTCAGCATTAATTGTAGAATGACAAAATCATGTGGGTTAGAAGGAAGTTCCAGAAGTCATCCAGTTTGACCTTCTGCTCAAAGCAGATCCAGTAAATCAGGCTGCCCTCCTGGTGAATGATTATCTTACTGGGGCACAGTGGAAATCAGAGGTAGCTAGTCAAGAAGGAAGATAGTGGTTTGTTATAGAGTGAATTGTAGCAATAGGGAAGACAGAAAGGAAACTCAAAAGAGGATATAAAAATAAGGCAAACTATGGCTACAAATAGAAGTCTCAGATGAACACACATCCTGGATCTTACTTCCATGTTGCCTTACAACATAGGTGACTGACTGAATTGTGCTAATAGACAGCCATTGCAGACCTTTGCTTTCCTGCACACCAGCAGTCAATCAAGGTGAAGAATACCCAGAGTCCAGCTTCCAGGGCTCATTTATGACCATACTCCTCATCCTGAGCACCATGAGCTGTTCAAGTTCCTGTCATGTGTATGAGACTATTGCATTCCTGTTTCATGTGTCCCAAAACACTATCAAAATAAGATATAACTATTTTTTCCTGTAATTTGGAAAGTGACTTTCAAATTTTATCCAGTTTGAAAACAATTTTATTTCTTTTGATAAAATCAAGCTGATTAGCAGAAATAGCGGGAGTTCTGCTGGTTTATCACGATCTTATATTATTGTGGATCTCCATCTTGGCATTCTGGTATATATTTTAGTGCTTCCTCAAGAGAGAGGAGAGAACACAGGCATTGATTCCATACTGCTTGCTGCTACGGCTGCAATTGCCAACTTTCTACGAAACTGTTTCTTGCAAATGATGGTTCCATATGTAAATACAGGACCTGCAATAATCATCTTCGAAACTACAGTTCAATAAAATCTCTTATGAACAGATACATTACACAACTGATGCCCCCTGATGTGCAATTGACCCTGCAGTCTATTGGAGGGTTGCACCTCACCTGCTGCTCATACAAAACTCCTTTTTCCAGCACACCACTGCAGTTCACTGTTGTATTTTTTAAGTGTTTTATATTGTTCTGCTGGAATTAACAGAGGGACTGGTTTGAGATCTTCGGGTGAAATGTGTGACAGAAATGCAAATAAACTATTAGCTTACTATTTGATGCAGAGACTGCTATATAGCTTTACCTAGACATTACATTTACTCTCCATGCCCATCAGTATGCACTCAGAGATTGATAGATGATGGTTTCATAATTCTTAAATACTTTTTTGATATCCTAAACCTATAGAGCCTTCAGACATTTTCTTCAGGAGATTTGGAATACTTTGCTACTTGAAATAAAAAGAGCTTCAATTGGCAGGGTTTTAAATCCAAACATTTAAGGCATTGATTTTACTTAGTTTTTCTAAAGTAACTCCTTTAGGAAATTGAGTGCTACATTGCTAATTTTAACTTTATTCATTTTATAGTGCTCCAGGATACTAGCACAAAGGGCACTGTAAAAATTGCATTGTACTGTATTAGGTTTGAATAGGATGAGTTATAGAACTGTTTGAGACTTTGAATTTTCAGAATGTAGTTATTACAATGCTTAAAATACTAAAGGCTTCTTATGTATGCATTTTATGTTTGGGGTTTTTTTAAATAATCATGACTTCTAAGAAATATCGACTATATGTAGTCTGTAACTAAAGCTTTATAATATTTTCTATTGCAATACCTCTGTACAAAAGGATTTTATAGAACAGTTATTCATACCTACATAAATATAATTAAAAATGTAAATGTTCATGCTTAAATTACAGTGGAAATTCACTTTTTCATGCAATGAATCTTTACAATATTTCCAGTCTTGATTAACCTGCAATGGGATTTTTCTTTTGCAATACAATAAATATGTTCACCTTGTATAAATCTGAGTACAGCATGCAAATACCTATCTAAATATCACATAGTGAGAGTCAGTGATTGTGTATTTAGAATAAACAATGCAAAATGAAGCTATTTGTAATGTATTTTGAATTTTAGAACATTTTTCCAAAAGAGATTTGGAGGTTTATGACTTACAGCAGCACAATTAAATATAAAATAAAAATGCAAGGAAGATTGTACCCCTTTTCATTTGATGATTATACAAATTTACACTGAACTGTTTCATTGATTTCAGTAAAAACTGGTTTATAATACTTTAACTTTTAAAAGAACAATGTAATTTCATAAGTGTATCTTTCCCATAAGAATTCCCTGCAAAAATATACGACAGTGTGAAAATGTAAATGATGTTGCAGAGATTCTTTTTTTTCCAGTGATTTGTCTCAATATCATGTGTAATCTAGAATTCACTGGAAGTGACAAATATCTAACACAAGAAAGCATGGAATTACTTTAAAAGCAATGAGCAAAATTTGAAAAATACTATGGGTTCAGAGAGAAAAATAAAAAATATCCAAACATATAAATATTTGCTTTGGAAGAATAAATAAAACATTCCCTAATTGCTTTTTCAAGACCAGTGGAAAATATTGCTCACAGACACAGGATTTTTTTTCCTGCTGACTCTCAACACCGGATAATTTGTGAAGGAATAACTTAGTGTAGAAAAAACAAGGAAGTTGAACTTAAGCAATGTTTTAATAGATATACCACCAAACTTCAGCAGGTCATTGGGGAGACAGATCGATGGAATGTATGTTATCACTAACATCAAAAAGAATAGATCTATCACAGAAAAAACACCCCAAACTATTTAAAAATTTAAAGCATTATCTACAGCATTTTTATTCAAAGGTTTTTTTGAACAATTGTGTTTGCTTGCACACTTCTTTGACAATAGAAAGTTCCCACAAACCCTGTCCTCATGGTCAAAATATTACATGAGGTTTTTAGATTTTATGTGTAACTAGATTTGAAACATACTTCAGTTCTGTTTAAAATATATATGCACTAGTGATGAAAAGTTGTCTTGAAAGGAAAAGGAAAATACTGCTGTCATCCAACAGAAAAAAACCACAAAACTAAACCAAAGTCAGAAAATGACACACACTTTTCTTTTATGTTCTCTATATTAAAACACATGTTTATCACAATAAGTCATGTACTACATAGCATATCTTGTGTTATCTACCTGAGCCATATCCAAAAGAAACTGAAATCCATGGTTACCTTCTCACTGGAGCATGTCTTTTGTGTATTTCCAGTGTGTCCTTCACTCATACTACAGATCCGCTTTTTTCCTTCCTCCCTGAGGCCAGTGGAATTCATGGTTTTACCACTGCCCACCTGTTCAGTGCTGCAGTACAGCAGACGCTTTCCTGATGAGCTGAAAGTGCAGTGTTTGTGCTGAAAAGACCCAGGGACTCGAACAGCACAGGGGCTCCAAAGACCTTCACCCTGCAACTCAGATGTGGGGAAACACAGCCTGGAGGGCCAAGAAGACTGGGGAGAAGAGCAGGCAGTGGCAACAACACAAATGAGAAGCATCACCTGAGGTCTTGAGCATGTGTGTAACATTCACATCTTGCTGGTAAGCTGTGGAGACCAGAGAGTTCACTTCCTGAGAGAAATAATAACCGCAAATCTGTTACAATTTTGTGGAAACCAGGAGGTTTAATTAGGATACGTGATGTGCTCTACAACTTTGACTGTAGAACAGTCTGATTAATCTATATTAACTTAATGTAACAAACTGCTTACTTTTCCAGTGGTGAAGTCTGCAGTAGGTTAGAGAAGAAGAAAACTGTTTCACACTTCTTACAAGCTGTATAATGGCTGCTATCTTATTTAGGAAATTGAAATTTACATACAAGTGGGAAATGTTGTTCATCCCCGCAGAGAACAATTTTCATTAAAATACTTTGGCTGTCCAATGAAAAGTTGAAACTTCATCTATCAAGCAGAAAATAAAGTTATTTTTAAAATGCCTTGATTTTTCCATCAAATCAGTTTTTAATGAGTATATTCAGTTTTATTTCTATTAATTGCTTGCTTGAAAAAAATATTTATACAAAACAATAAATGTTTAAAATAAAATCATTTATATTGGCTGAATTCAGCTTTTTTTCATGTCCTAATTAGGTCTAAAGTTTCATTCAATGTGGTTATTTTGGACAACTCAAACCATTTTTCCCTTTGGGACTGGGATAAAAAGTAGAATATTGGAACAAATTCATTGAAATATATTTGCAGTCAGAATTACTCATAAAATTTGCCCCATGGAAAATTTCAAATAGGAAACAAATATAAGAAGTGGAAATATTTTCATATGGAAATTCTGCCATATTGTCTGCTGAGAGGTTGTCCTCCAAGACTCCTTTGCCAGAGGAGTGTTGCATGATCAAGACATTATACATACAATAGTAGCCTTTCTTAGCTAATCTGACTAAAGAAAATCCCCAGAAGATGTAATGTAGCCAGGCAATCCTGCTATCCATTTATTAGTAGAGAGACAGGGAAGATGACCTACTGTCCTTCTAATCTCCCTACTAAAAGCACTGGAGTAGCAGCCTTCCAGCTTTCTGACACATGGTCCTTACATTCTTTTTTAATACAAAAACCAGATCTCTTCCATGAATAAAGAAGTGAGTTTAGGTCACAAACCCAGCTGACCACTGAAAAAAACCCCAAATAGTGAAATATAACTTCTCACACTCCTTTGACCCATGACTCTCTTCATAGATAGGGGGAGCAGCAGTCACCTCTGAGCCACAATTCCACTAAAACAGGTCAGACAAATTTTACCCAGAAGTTCCTATTTCTCTCCATGGACTCCCAAAATTGTTGTGATATCTCATTCAGATACAGATCTACAGCACTAGGTGAGATTAATCCTGATTCTGGTCTTCAATCACACACTGTTCTAGTGGAAGGAGAGAAAAGAAAGGGAAAAAAGACTTCACTTGGATTAAGTTACTTTTTCTATCTCTTCTAAACTCTTTCTGCCCAGGCCTTGATACTATTTCACAGATCTCTTTCAGGAGACTTTTACACCATTTCCTGAAGAGTAGTGAAACAGAAATTTTCAGTCTCATCTCTTCTCTGTATTTCCATGTAGCTCCCACAAAATTCCAGCAAGAAAAGCTACATTTATATTTTGTCAAAGAAAACAAAAACATCTTTGTTCTGAATAGGGTTTTTGATTCAAATTCCATATTCAGCTCAGTGAATTAAATAATAAAATTATATATATACCTTTTGATATATTTCTGCAATTCTAATTAATTTAACAGTATTAATATTTTTGAATAAATAGTTTCAAGAAATGCCAGTTTGTTGTCTATATTCACATCTCTAGTGCAACATTTTAAATTTACATGGACTTCTTTGAAGTCAGTGTACTCAGTCCAGTGTAAGTGAAAACAAATTCTTCTCTGTGGCCATAACGTTCTCCTAGTAGGACTCTATCTGCAATTCTACATTAAGGCATATTACACAGGAGATTAAAAATTTGCTGCAGAAATCCAGTTTTGAACTTCAGAATTTTTCCCTTAAACTACTAGCTTAATGAAAAAATTTAAGGATATTTTGCCAGGAAAGTATGCAAAAAAGAGATTAATGAATCAAAATTAAAGAGCATAAGTCAGTGCATATATTTTAAATCTTTTCAACACCACTTATAAGCTATTATTTCACTCATACAATTAAAATAGTTGAAAACAACCAGGAAGATCGGAAAAGATCACTCAATTCATCCTCTACCCCAAAAGAGGGGTCAGCATTTAGGAGTTTAACTAGGATACATAGTATAGGTTTCTTTTTACCTACCACAACATGAAGGTATCAAGAAAGTCAGATTTTCAGTACTTTTCAGGAGTCCAGTCCAGGAGCCTAGATATATAAAGGCAAATGAAATACTACTTACCTGAATGCTTGTATATTCTAGTTCCAGTTGGCAATTAGCTATATCTGCACATAAGGCCTGACCCAATGTCCACTGAAATCAATGTGGATTACTTCACCATTAACTTTCATGAACTTTGGAGTAAGCCCCTATCTAGCCCCCCACGTGGAAAAATTACATGCACAACTGTCAACATGTAACGTTTCAAACAAATTTGACTACTTAAAACTTTTTTCTGAAAGTTTGAACCATAAAAAACCACAAATCAGCTTTTTAGAAGAAAATCTCTCCTGCTAAATTGAAGCATAATTTTTAAAATCAGAGTATATTAATTAATAAAATCGATAACGAATGTAAGAGCATTTTCCTCTCTTGTCACATATTTTTGCTGCATATGTTTTCATACACCTGAATAACTTGAAGTTTCTTCAGGCAGCTCTAATAATGGCTCTTAACAAAGCAACAAAGACAACTCACATGAAAAATTTAGATATCTACAGAGATCCTTTAAAAAACACTAAAGCTCTGTTTTACTTCTTGTTTCTTGAACAACAACGTTTTACCATTCTGAGTATTTGCTGTACAACGGAGATGTTAATAGTTACCCTCAGACTGTACCTTATCTTTTACTGTAAATCTCTGAGGCAGTGCATTTACATTTCATGTCCTTTCACAGTGCAGCTCACTTGGAGACAAAAGCAAGAGGAATTTGTTTCAGTTGAACTATTCCTTTTTAACAGACACTTTCCAGCTCCCTTGCAGAAGCTGCCAAAAGGAAAATCAAGAACTGAGACTACCTTCTTTTTCTCAAGATTTGAAAGACCTGTAAGGTCATGGGGATTTTTAAAACCATTTGTTATTGATCAAAGTGTCATTAAAGCATTTGCTAGTTGATGGGCTGTCAACTATGAGACAATCCTACACCTCTAATCCTCAGATTGTACAGTCTTTTGAGATGTTATCCTCAAATCTGAAATTTGTCCAGTTAGAAAATGCTTCCAAGTTTTACAATTTTCCAACCACTACAATTGAATATGTTTTGCTATAAGAACGATAAAAGACTAATTATGTTGATCACACAGTCATCTCAGGCTGGGCATTCTAGTCACAATGCTGAACTTGAATTTGTTTACATGTTCAAATCTAATGTTATTATAGATGCATATGACTAGGAAATGTTATGTCCAGATATTTTAAAATATACTACTAAAAATTACAATAGTAAATTTTTTATAAGCATTTCTACTTTCATATGTATGTTGCTTATACATAATAAAGAATGAAGTCCTATCCAATCAGAATTTATCCAACTTAGAAACATACATTTTTGCTATTTATGTTACACAGAACATAACAGAAAAATATGTATTAGCTAAAAGTTTTAAAGATGATTGTGACCTTGCAATACAAAGTATTATTCTAAGCAGAGGTGTACCCAGTCACTAATTCAAAGACTCATTATGAGGGAACTTATTTCATCAAGAATTTGTGATGAACCTTTTGGCTACCACTTTCCTCTGCAGAAATGTTGGAAATCGTATAATAATGCTGCTATCCATCTTTCTACTCTGTTTGCAGACCCTGCGCAAAATCTCAACACAGAGGGACTGCTGGTGTTCATAGAGCCTAAAGATTCAACAATTTTTCTTGTCTCTAAATGGAGAAGTGAAGGTTATCACCAACATCCATCTTAGCACTAGGTAAGCAGAGAGTAGAAAAACCACTGTATCAACACCCAGAACAGTACTACAGCTGTTTTCACACTATATTCTCTAAAGCTCCAACAGTGACCTGTCTCCAGCCCCGTTTGATAACAATAGTTCCTTGGCTAAAAACTGCAGAGAGGTCATAACTAACAAAAGGATTTTAGTTCTTTTTGTATTAAAACATACCACATAAATGTACAAAATTTTCAAAATTATTAAGCAACAGGAGGAGAAAAAATAGAATATACTGTAAGTAATACAGTATGTTTCAATAATTTCTTTTAAGATTTGCAACCAGATCATGCAAGATAGATTTCGTCAGTGTAAATATTATCATTTGGTATCTTCTATATCTCTTCTAAACTGGGATGTTGTTTTTTTTCTCCATCAGAGGTCTGCACTGAGCACTATTGTCAACATTCCCACCAAGAAAAATATGACCAAAACTGGTTCATAATGTCTAAGACCTACACAAGGGACAGAGCTGCTTTTGGGAGTCTTTACCTTAATACTGGCATTGGACATAAGCCTTGATTTAAGTTCCCAGGCAACAGATCTATTAAAGCTATATTACTAAGGTTCACACTGCCCCTGAAAGCTTTATTAAATGATTATTTCATAGCATGGAGGGAAATGTATTGAAAATTAACATGCAGCATCAGCCAGTCATGGCTCACAGCTGAGATACGCTCTTTGTATCAAAAGGTAGAAATTTCCAAATAAAACAGGGTAAGTGAAATTCCCCTCATTAACTTCACTTTTCTAATCTGACTTCTAGGGCTACAGTGAGTGGGAGGAATGGCCATTTCTAGAGCTGATTCCATTTTTCTTCTGTCTTAGGGGCCCAATATCACACAGGATGCCTTGCCCTCTGGGAGTGCCCCCCTACTTCCCAGAGCACGGAAGGAGCCCAGCTGCTTCACTTTAACAGCTGACCTGAAACAACAGGAGCCCCAACCTATATGAAAAGAGTACGATGTGATGTATCCACCCAACCCATGGGATTCTGACAGACTCAAAGAAGAATCCTGAATATTTACTGAATTCAGTGCATTAGGCCATTCTTTTTGTAGAAAACAATCTGAGACAATTGATGCCGTGTAAAATCATGCCCACACATATTTCTTCAAAAGGATTTTTCAGAAACAGCTAATTAGCTAAATTTCTACAGTGTTGCCACACTCAGAATATATATAATTTCTTCTATAAAAACACAATTACATGTTTTATGAAAGTGATTTTTTAATGAATAGTTAAGACCTCTAAATAATTTAAATATACAATTTAAACCTAACAAATTTTGTCATTTTACATTATTACATTGCTAAGAAATGTATTAATTTGGATCATGCAGTTCTAAAGTTATGAACAATTAAGAAAATGGGCGAGTTCTCTTGTTGACTTCAATTAATTTGGAAGGTGAGGTCTAGGAAAAGCCCAGGCAGTCAGCTCCTACCCTACGAGCACCAGGTGGCAGCCCAGTGTTGACTGACAGGTCTTCATGTTCTCCTGCACTCCCCGGGCCAAAAGCTTTCCTGTACCTGTCCGCCTGACCCTGTTCTGAAAGTCTTCCATGCTCTTCTGTATGCTAAATAGCATACATTCGCCCTGGGATTTAAGGGCAGAGAATAAGATTAAGATTTTCATAAACTTGCCCATACTGCCTTAGTGATGCGGAAACGCCGGGGAATTACTTGAAGCATATTTCCACAAATTGAGCTCTGAATTTTGCTGGTCAGACAGACCACACTAGTACACCCCAAAAGTTTAAACAATTTATAGAACCGTGTACAGGAAACATGAGGCATGTAATTCTTTTATCTAGTAGAGCAGGATATTTTTCACTGAGCATATAGCAAAGATAATGTCAAATCTCTGTTACTCAAAATAAAAATTTAAAGAAAGGAAAAATAAAATCTTCACATATCCAAAATTAACACTGAAAAATCTTGCAAAATTGTGCTGACATATACAGATAGCTGTAGTTCCTAAGAAGGAACAACAGCAATTATTATTATTGTTATTGTTATTATTATTATTGTAATTTCAATGTTTATTGGGATGGTTATACTCCTAAAATGCTGCAAAAACTGTCTTATGAGGACATAAACTTTGTAGGTTTTTCTTTCCCTGCTTTGAGATAAATACAAACAGACCTTTACCAGAGTTGTGAAATGGCTCTCTCTACATATTTCAGTGTCATGTTTCACCTATTTGTTTTCAGGGATCTACAGTTTTTACTAGTTTAAATACAGTTTTTCATTTGATGTCAACATACTCAAATACTATTCAATAAAGTTCAAATAAATTAAAATAAGGTAATACCTGCACAAAGAAAAGAAATTAAAGTCGTATATTCTAGAAAATATCACTAGTGATTATAATATCACTATCACCAAAGGAATAGGAATTTGACAAACTACACTAGCTAATACCAATGAGCCACAGGTAAAATGGAGTAGTCCTGCACTTCCCAAGTCTTCTTTTTCTCTTCTATCCTGAAGTGGTACAATTTCTGAGTAATAATAGCATGGTTTTATTCCACAGAGCCAGTCCTTTTGAGTATTCTGAGTGGGATCTGCTGACTTCAGTAAGAAAAAAAGAAAATTTTAATGCTTTTTAATGCAGCTAGACCTGCAAAACCATCATAGCTGAGAAAGATGGATTCTGTTTCTTCCCATTCATCCTCAATAGAATTCTTTAAAATGACAACAAAAAAATGACTAGTTGACATAGGTCATTAAATGTGGAAGTTCCCAGGCATGAACTGTGCTAAAGAAGCAGGATTCTGTGCCTGCAAATAGGCGTGCAGGACAGGTGCCTCATAAATGACTTGGAAGCAATACATATTTTCTCTGAATCAAACGTAGAAGGGGATGCACATCATGCACTGAAAAACAGCTCACATTCCCAAAGTCACGTAAGGGTAATCACAGAACTTTTCCAACCAGAATCCAACTAGCTCTGAAGCAGCTGAGGCAACCGCATATCAAGCCTTGTGTGTACAGCTCTAGACCAGATTTTTGTGTCCAGGCTGACCCCCACCATCTCCATCCCATCGTGTTTCCATATCATCCACAATGCTGTACGCAGACTCCTCTCAGTATCCAAGGGAGAGAACTGCTGGCTGAATGCTTTTTCCAGTAGTGTGTTGACACAGGATCTGACTTTTGCTGCCGATCTGTCCCAGCCTTGACTTGCTAGTCATCAATATGTAACAAAGCCTGCTCTCCTCTTGGGTCATCTTTAGCACAACTCTGAGCTTTAGTCAGAGGGATGGATTTCTGGTATGAACTCTTTTCTGTCACAGTTGCCTTCAAATTCTATCCATAGTACAGATTGAGACAATGACTGTTAACGTTAACATGGCCATGGAGCAAGTAGTGCATAATATGGGCACCTACTGAGACTTTTTCATCAACCAGAAAAAACCATTTTTTTAACCACACATGCCACCCTTGATTTGCTGTGTCTTTTATATTATGAACTATTTGCCTGTCAATTTTAAAAAACTTAAATTGATTTTCAGATTTCAAGCACCATTACAAAAAACTACTTTTATTTTATTGCACTGGTTTCTACTTTTTTGTTTCATGTTAGTCTGTTGAGGTGTGTTAATATGAGGTGTTTTCTTCATAACCATATTATATTGAAATGCCAACTAGTACTAGGGAGCTTTCCATAGTTCTTTTGAAACTTAGAAATAGTGGGGCTCTTACATGATACTTTCATAATGTTGCCAATCCTCTGATAAGTTGTTCACATCAGATATTTAGCCCCAATACCTACTGCTTGAGAATCTACACTGATTCTCTTACGTTTTGCCTTTGCATTTCAAGATTTATGAATATTAAGTTGTGCTTGCCCCAAAGCAAAAGTGTACTCACTAAGATATTTGCTGAGATCAGGAGTCTCTCTGCCCCATTTTTAAAACAAAGGCTTTAATAAGGAATCACTATAAAATGTACGACATTGAAAAAATAAGGAAAATTCAGTATTTTTAATAAAGTGAGAAAAAAAATCCTCTAGTTCAAAGCACCCTATCTGAGCTACCCTAAATAATGCAAAAGAGCAACAATTTATGGCACTTGTACAGAATTATTTCTGTTAAGTGTAAATATACCCTGATTTCCAAAACTATGACCATTAATTTTAAAAACAATGGTCACCTATGGTAAAAAATATAATTCTCTATAATTTTAACCCTTACAAGCACATGGGCAGATACTGTTCACAGCATCTATGTAGGTCAATTAGACCCAGTGGCAATGGTTGCATCGTTACCCAGCACACACATAATTACTTTGTGTACCAAGCACAAAAGTCAGGGACTTGTTCAGAGGGTACACATGTACATCTTCCAATACTGAAACATCTTTCACAAGGACTAACACAATTTCAGAATATAAAATGCATACATAAAACTGTGAACTTAAAAAGATTCCTCAAGTATATTTTTTTAAATTTATTACATTTCTTAAATTCTATTCCAAATGCTCTCAGCTTCCTTTGTTGTTTGATCTATTTTTACGTGTGCATGAAAATAAGTAACTTACTTAAAGCAAGTTGAAACTGGTCCATATTAAAAGGAAACAAAATCACAGAAGAAATATGAATGAAGAGGTTTATAGGTTTACCAACAGGTGGAATAAATGTACTATGGCAAAAACACCCCATTGAGATAAATGCTGAAGCAAACGAATAGAGGCTTGGTTTCTAAACTGTGACTACACAATATTACTTCTGCCCCTCTGTTTATAATTACATTGCTTTCAGTTTTATATATTAAACAGTTCCCCAGCTGCTCTTTAGAAAATAATAAATTGGCTAATTCTAAGAGCAACCACATATGGTTAAGATAATTCAAGAGAGACAATTGAGTAATGCAATTCATCT
The DNA here is from genome assembly GCA_036785705.1 of Acanthornis magna. NCBI lineage: Eukaryota > Metazoa > Chordata > Aves > Passeriformes > Acanthizidae > Acanthornis > Acanthornis magna. The sequence continues at coordinate 22,022,319 of JAWUZG010000001.1, forward strand.
CTTTTTTTTTCTTTTTTTACACAAATTTTTATATTAAACTGAAAATAGAGCTCTATTGTGTTTATTACAGTAAATATTCTTACTGAAATCAACAGTATATGGGTATTCCCAGCAGGTTCTGTATAAGCCATTATTGAAATATCTTGTTGCAATTATTTTTCAGCAATTTCCTCTCACTGTTATTCTATATATTACATTACATCGAGCACAAAATAAGATGTTGGTATCTCTCAGTATAGCTTCTCTTGGATTATAAATTAAAATTGGTATAAGTTGGATTGTCAATTAAGAAACTCAAAAAGTCAAGGCACCCCTTGGATTTAGAAAGCTCACTCAGAGCAACAGAGCCCTCACCTTCCCACCAGCATCAGGGCTGAAACTCGAGCCACTTCAGGGTAATTCTCCCATTCAGCATACCAGCAGAAAGAAGAAATTCCCTGGCTTCAAGAAGTAGTGCTGGAGAAATTTATTTTTCCCTTTACTGGCAATTGCTATGTAGGACATTATATGGATTCCCAGATAGCATTAATGGTTCTGTTTTCTGCATGCCTCGGGCCACAGGGCTGTGATTACTTTTAATCAGTTTCAAGACTCCCCACCCTCAGCTGTGCTTTGGTTATCTTCAGACTGGATCAGTACTTTGTAGCCTACCTACCATAACACTTGGAAGTTTCCCTGAGGCTTTCAGGCTATGCAGAACGGAGCCAAAATGAAAGTTGATGTCCCTTTCCTTCCCCTTCCTCTCCCTACAGGAACTTTGCTTGCTGCTCCATGTTTTCCATCACTAGTCCCAAGTATACAGAGCAAGAACAAATCCTACCCTTTTTTTCTGTAAGGAAATACTATAAAACAAAAACCAAACCAAAACCAAACAAAACCAAACAAAACAAAAACAAGAACAAACGGAATATAAAAATATAATAGGTAAAATAAAATAAAAACCATTTTCCTGGAAGTTTGCAATATCTATTTATATTACTCTTAAATTCCTTCTGAATATGCATGCAAATACACAGAAATTCACTTCACACATATTCCTCATAAAGAATAGTCCCAAAATAATCACTCCGTTTTATCACAAATAGACTTTACAAGTCAACAACCTCCAAAACTCGGTCTAATGGGTGTAATGGGGAGACAGTGCCCATAAACACAATTAAATTTGCCCATAAACACAATTAAAAAGATTCTGTCACTCACACACACATTTGTTCCTCCCTCATTAGCCTTCTTCATTTCACTCAAACTTAAAAAACTTTTGTAATTGACCTCTGCAAATATAACAAGAATGCTTTCTGTTTCATAAGATCTCTAAGATAACAGTCCCCTGTGCAGGGATGCCGAAACTTAACACAAGTGCTTAAAGAGAATGAATATTACTGACAACTGTAAAGTAATTTTCATTATCATATGCTAACTATCCATTGCATAACAAACACTAATTTTCCTATCATTCTGGTAAAATCATGCCAGTATAGGGGGTGGGAAACAAATGGGAAGATGTAGAGACAGTATTTTGTGCATATCCAATTCTTATTATTCAGAAAAGGTAGGGAAGGGTGGAGGAAATTTATTTATAAAAATCCCTGGTGGAAAATACATTAATTATCTGAAGCGGCTCAGCCAAACACTCAGACAATTCATATAGGACATCAGACAAAATACAGCAGCCATTCAGAAAAGCGAGGCAGATGAGATTAGGCTTGTGCAGGTTGTGTCACTGACATGCAGCCTGCGAGACAGCCAAGTGAACATGCTACTAGACAAGCAAGTGAACATATTACACAAGGACCTACGCAAACTACAAAACGATCAAAGGCTGCTTCAATATCATAATGTAAAATTGTAATGGGAACGCAGACAGGATGATAAAAAGAAGCAAATCTCTTTGAAATGTGAATCAAGAGAAAAAAAAGTGACAGGCTCATAACTTTTTCAGATGAGGGTTTAAGACTATGGCACTTTCTGCAAGAGGAACATAGGAAGTGAACACTAACACACGGAGCTCTTAAAAAACCAAGATTAGCGTATTTTTTACAAGCTATATAACTCCACTATTAGAGAACTTTACTAATTTCAGAAAGGAAGATATCCCAGGACAGGGGGATGGAAGATCTAGTTAAATGGAGAGCCGGTGCTGCTGAATAAAGTCAAGTGGGTTTCCGCCTTTAATACAGAAACTGCATCTCCTATAAAATAACCAGACTGGGCTTCATTGATTTCCCAGCAGTAATTCCAAAAGGAAATGCAGCAAAAGAGCATTCTCTTTTGGTAGTTTAGTGATGACAGCCATAAACTCAAGTTTAGCCAAAAGGAGATTTTTGCAATTGCAAAACCACAAGCTGCAGTACTGCCAGAGTTTAAAAGCTGCCACTTGCAGCTCTGGTTGTGGGAAGCCTACAGCAAGATTAAGACTCCAGTTGCAGGAAAACATTTGCTTTTATTTACCGTTGACTACAATACTTCACTTTACTCATTGTTGAAATACAGGTTATAGGTTTTGTCCTTCAACTGGAAAAGTACACAAGCGCCAGTCAAATTCTCTCTGAAAGATTGGCTAATTGGCCATGCTGTGATGAAGAGTAAGGGCAGAATCTCCATACAAAGAGAAGAGACTGTCATGAATAGGCATGAAAAAGCCAGGTCTAAACACAGTGTAATAAAGGCAGAAGAAAGATAAATAAAGGCAATAAAGATAAAAGACATAGCAAAGTTACACTGGAAAAATCAAACCCAAAATCACTGTTGAACCATCTGTGGGAAAATACTATTTTCAAATTATTGGGAAAGGTGTACTTGGCTGCCTCAAGTACAAGGTTCGTAATTGTCTGGTTTCAAAATAGCAACAATATTTCTGTTAAAATCACTGGTACAATAAAAGGAGAATTGGGACAATTTGCCAGTTTTTGATGGATTCTTAGTTTGGCTGCCTCTTATAGTAATTATATAATGTAAATCTTCATCTTGAGGCATAACAAAACTCCAGGTAGCAGGTTCATAATGCTTCTTGAAGTAGCAGTCAATTTGGTCCTACCAAATTGAGACACTCTAATATATAAACTCAACATTATAGAAGAAGAAACAGCAAAAAAAAGTTGCAGGTTCAGTTTAAGATTCTAATAATTTTTTGATAAGTAAGAAACACTTGGTATTAAGCAGAAAACAAAATCAACAATTTATGATCAAGCTTATAGGGACAGACCTGCACACAGATGTAGGAGCATAAGCTACTTCTGCAAGGTCTTTTGTGGCCTCGAGCACAGGATTCAAATACTTCAAGGTGAGCATTGGTTACTTTTCAAGATGAAATATTATTTATGTGATAATCTCTTTGAATATCTCTTTCTTTCTTTGCTAGTGATCACTGGCTCAAGCCCAAAGTAGCTACAAGAAGAAATCAAAGCAACATAAAAAGTAAATGTTTGCAAGCATGCATACCAGGGAAGCCAAAGTGGGAAGAAGATAAGAAGCAGCAGATTTTCTCTCAGTACCAGCTGGTAGGATGCTTGCTGCAAGCCCTATGAGGAGGCAGGTTTTCTGGCCCACAGGAGCTCCAAGTAAGCACAACTGTGATTTGAGGCAGGGAGTAAACTCCAAAAAAATTAAATTAAGGGGATCAAGTTCAACAATTCATGTAGTACCAATAATTGAAAAATATATTAAACCCCCCACAACTGAATATTTATTCAAAAATTAAATATCTTTTTTTCCAGGGAGAACAGCAATTTACTCCTGCTAAGTATTGCTTTCTACGAAGGATGGTGATTTCCTGGTGTGTGCAGGGAGGAGGAGGAAAGAAAAGGTGTTCATGTTTTTAAAATACATGTTTATATTAAGCAATGTAGTTTCTATAGAACAAGAAGAATGCTGCATTTAGAAGAGCTACAAGTTTTGTTGGCTTGACAGATCAAGGTGGAGGGCTTTTTGGAGGCTTGTGGGACCTTCACTGTTCCTCATTTTGAGCTTAAAAAGAAAGACAAATGTTCATAATTCTTCATTTCTGTCAAACCCTTAGAAATGTTTTTCTGCAGTTGAGCTACTGCATCATTGTGAATGATTCCTTTACACAGCTCCACAAGCTCCCCCCATACAAGGAACAGAAGAGCAAGTTAAGAAAATGATAAGAGAACTGCCTAGGGAAGACAGCACTGCACTGTACATTACAAAGATCAGAGGCAGCCCAGAAGCAGAACTAGAAAAAAACCCCCTCTGTTCACAACTTGCATCACAATGCAGAAATTCCCAGAAATCTCAAATACCATCATCGTCATTTTTGAAATCAAGAAAGCTCGAGGAAAAAGATTGCAGGAGGGACCTGAAAAAAGTACAAGTTAACGAGTCACTTCTGTGGAAGGTTTTACTGAGACATTTGACCTTAAATAACAGATATAGTAGATTTTTAAGTCAACTCAAAAGACTATCAGTCCTTGAATCCAAACCACTTTCATTTTTAGTAGTTTTCTTCACCAGATATAAAAGTTTTGTTTGCTTCTGTGGAAGGAATTCACTGAAGCAACAAACCAAACAAAAAGGCTTTCAGCCTAAGCAAACAAACAGAAATTGTGTTAGGAAGAGTTCTGAGCAGATGTTTTTCCTATAATCTTGATCATGACTGAGTAGTACACATTAGCTGAAAAAACTAAAGGATCTGTTCAAAACATAGAATGTGACAGGAAACAACCCTGAAGTTTGTACATACACAACAATATTAATCCCTCACTTTCATTTGCTGTCACCTCTCATTGACTGGCAACCTCAGTTCATAGAAGCAGTGATAGAACATATTTTTGTGATATGTTTTCACATCATATCTAGGTGTATGACTGCAAGAGAGAACACCAAGAATAGAAAGTGACTGGTTTCTTAGAAATAGAAACAAAATTTTAGAGAAATTGTGTTAGTGCTTTTAATAGCTAACTGTAAGAAAATGGGAACAAATAAGAAATTTTCACTGCAACAGACAGAAATTAGAAATCTTCATGATCATTTAGAGGACTAAATGACTTGGAAGACATTTCAGAACAGCCAAAATGCAGAGATCCATGCTGAACTTTATCCTACTCTCCATGAGTTACACATCAATAAACTAAGATGCACTGAGCTTTATTATTTCACAGTGTTTACAACATTTCTCTGAGTAGCATGCTGTGAGTTTATCCTGTTCGAGAGGCATCTGGATATGGCACTGGGTGATGCTGGTCAGTGGTTTAGGGGTTACAGTGATAGTGCTGGGTGGACAGTTGGACTGGATGATCTTAGAGGTTTCTTCCAACCTCAATGATTCTATGAGTTTGTGCAAAGTTGGCTTGTCCCCAGTTAGTGCAAATATTTCTAATGAAATAAAGATAAGTCTTTGTGCTGATGCCTGGTATATCACTGCAATTTATATAGAATCTTGCAGTGTCTTTTAAATGTCAGCTATTGCAATAAACAGTTCACAGAACCACAGACTTTTTTGAGATTGGAAAAGACTCTGAGATCATCAGGCCCAACCTATGACTGAACACCACACCAACTAGACCACGGCACTGAGTGCCATGTCCAATCTTTCCCTAAAAACCTCTAGGGATGGTGGGCAGCCATTCCAATATCTAATCACCCCTTCTGTGAAGAATTTATTTCTAATGTCTGACCTAAACCTCCTCTGGCACAGCTTAAGACAATGTCCTCTTGGCCTACCACTTACTGCCTGGCAGAAAAGGCCAACTCTCATCTGGATACAACCTCCTTTCATATGAGAATCTTTGTTTTCTTCAAAATTATTTTTGTTACGGCTTTTAAAGGAAATACTTAGTCTCTGGGTTCCAAAGAAAAGATTGAAAACCAAAAATTGTGTTCTCAGGCATCCAGCTACTTGTCTGTTGCCCAAAATCTGGATAGCTGTAGATCATACAGTCACAGATCAGTGCTCTGTTGTTAAAGATATTCTAATAAAGAGCAGTTCATAAACATGAATACATATGGATTTGTATTTCTACATTAAAACACAATAGACATAATTCTGATATTCTGACATTCTGTTTATTTGATGAAGCAAAAATAACCTAAAACCAAACATGAGTTATAGTATGGCTAAGTTGTGAAGTAGAAGCCCTACAGGAATGCTGATGAAGTCTACATCTGTTGTCAACTGGGAAGCACACATTAACATAAATTTTGCTCTTTCCTGGATGGCTAGACTTGCAATGCTACTACCAGCCAGGGAAGTCCAACTTGCACACGCTTACATGTGATATTCCCTTGATGCAGTCTCCACTAATCTTCTAAGTGTTGTATGTGATTCCTTCTGTGTGCAAAAGCTACAGGGCAAACAGCAATCAATGTGTAATTTGACTTGATGCCCTTTGAGTTTCCCAGTACTCTGAAACAGGCAAAATCACTTAGAGCAGATGATTCAATTTGTCAGGCAGCACTGTGGGTAATGTGCATCAGCCCTAATTCAGCTGTAGCAGAATAGGGTGTCTTGTCAGTCCGTCAGCGTATTTGGCTGGTAATTCACAGGAGCAAGGCAGAGTAGGATGTGAGCCATAAGCAATCCAAGCAAGAATATTTAGTTAGAGAGGAACTCATGTGCATGTACAAATATTAACATTCACAGTCACATAGCAATACATTTTATAGACATAAATACAGTGATTTTAGATATTGAAAGTTCACAGACAGGAGCTTTCCCACATACCTCATGAAAGCTCTCCAAAAGAACAAAGAAATTCTCCCTTTGGCTGTTTTTGAACATGCTTTCCAGTTTTCCAGGCCATCACCTCTCAGGAGGTTTTCATTTTGGTTTTACTTTGGTTTTGGTTTTTTTTTTAATCTCAAACTGTCCAGCTCCATCTGTCCCAGAACTCTGAGACACAATTCTGAGAAGGGAAAGGTAAGAGGGAAATGCAGGTTCCTCCATTTAATATTGGTTTCAATGGTAAAATCTTTTTACACAAATCAGCCAAAAACAGAAGTACTCCTTGCTACACTTCTGTCAGACCTTTATACACAGTGTTTGAAATCACCTTAACAATAGAAAATGGTAACAGAGGAAACAATGTATGTCTGTTGTTTAGTATATTTATACCAGGGAATAATAATTTACACTAATTGCATCTACATATGAACAATCAGTTCTTCTGTCTATGGCTTAAAAGTCCATTAAAGAAGACTATGTATTGATATGATCCCCTTAATTCCAGGATTTACCCGAAGGTTATAGTAATATTCATACAGGTAGGCAGATGGGGGGCCTATGCAGATGCAGATTTATAATTCCCTTTCATAGATAATAGTTTTATAAAATATACAAATATGGTGTTTGAGAACATCTCAGGATCTTATCTTAGCTTCTGTTTGAAATATGCTAAAATACCTTTGGCCTCTATTGAAAATACAAAAAGATCTAACCTGAGAAAAAAGTGAGAAATCCTACATTTATTTAAACCACATACGACACTGAAGAATCTTTTATCAAAGATGCAGGAGTACTTACCTTTCCTGATAGACTATTTCTTGAAATGTCAGGATCCTAGAGAATTACCATTAAGCCTCCAGAGAGCGTGTACTTTTCCTTATTGTCTCTTCTATTGTTTATCTGAATTCATAATTTGGCCAAATAATTCAGATACAAGACTTCAACAAGCATATTAAGCCAAGCAGGGCTGGATAGAGTGTTTTGTACATAATTAGTAAAAAAACAAGCATCTGAAATACCATCACCACAGAGGATGTTGCAAACAAGTGTGCCCTTCCCTTTTTAATTTTGACAAAAGGCCTCAAGAAGCCTTTACACTTTTGTGCAAATTGCCTGCCCTTTGTGCGGCAGCGTCCTCGCTGGGATGCTGATAACCTATGCAGGGCACCTACAGTCAACACGACTTTGCCTTTCACTACCCTGATTAAGTAAGTAATGTTCACTTCCCAGGAATCCCCCACGGAGCAGCAGCATTCCTATGTGCCTGGCCGTAACAGCAGTAATGACTGGATTCCGAGAGGATTTGAAAACCTTCCTCAACACACTTATTTCTGTTTTTCAACCTATATTCAAAGCGATACTTCGGCATTGCTATGTAATTTTTGACAGGGTTACAGTAAATTCATCATGCTAAACTGAAATGTTTCTGGCAGATGTCTACTCTCCAACAATCAAGCTATGTGTACAGTAAAATATGACAACCACAGAGATACTTCTAGTTGTAAAAATTACACATATAATACTTTATTAATGCTAACTCGGAGCACAATTATGTAGTATATTATTTGTTGTTTTAATTAGGAAATATTTATTGCAAAAACTTCCTTCAGCATGCTACATGGATAAAAAAATTTTAAAATTTAGTCTAGAGTCAAAAACTGTTATTGGTAAAAAGGAAATAAACAAACAAATAGGTTAATAACAACATAGTTTATTTTTCAATCCTTCAGTCTTTTTTTTTTCTTAGCTACTAGCAAATTATTTTTCAGTCATTTCTAGTTTTCTTTCTCAAGACTACCTTAGAACAATGGATTTAGAAAGCTGTTTGGGGGAGATGGGGGGAAATCCTGAATCATTAAAGGGGAATACCATAACTTTTCCAAAAGTAAACGTCACAAAACAGGAGACAAAGTAAGATTTATTTTGAAAGTAATTTAAACTATTCATATGTATAAGAGTTCATTTGTGTGATTTCAGTCTCTCAGCTTGATTCCCATGCATTTAATAAAATGTGAACTTCAACTGCAGGTTTTTCCACTATTAAACATTTTTAGTAAGTCTCCGTTCTGTGGATTCCCAGACAGCTTACAGGAGCTGACCAAATTCTGCCAGTGTTCTCTCATGGGTGCAAGAATAAGATCAGTCTACTTTGTTTCTCTTTTTGTTTGTTTGGGGTTTTTTTATTTTCTCTCACTCTTCATTTCGTTTAAATGAGACCAACAGGCTTAAATGTTCTTAGTAGGGAGTAAGAAAATGGATAAACACACATGCAAGCATATATATCACAGTGGATTATTAAACCCTTCTCTCTCTGGAAACCAGGATAAGAAAAGGGTAAAATTCATCTGGTCATTGGAGAAATCCCCATGTCACATAATACAGTCTTACAAACTACTAATGATTTCCATAGGGGTCAATTTTCATTTTATCATTTGACTCCCTTAAGAATAACATAGGACCAAGGAAGCCTAAGGGAAATAAATAAATAAATAAACCTAATGGTATAGCTTGTGAGCTAAATTTCTCCTGGAGTAGGGGAATGCAAAATTACAGCTGAATCAATGTAACACAGCATTTTCTTAACCTCTAACTAAGGAGCAGGGAAGTGAAATATGCAGTAAAGTCTCTCCACACATCTGACCTCTCCACCTGTTCTATAATTTCCTGCATTGCAAGGTGTGGAAAGATAGTGTACAAAGAATAGTCAGTATCCACTTCCTTGTCTCAGCCCAGAGGAATTGGACCTTCCAGCTCTGTATTTTTGCTCTTTTAACATTTCAGAGTAGATTTGTAATGGTTATGATGGGCCTACTGGCAGCTCACAATATACAAATCCCATTGGTCCTTTGTTTAATACACTGGAATGCATTTTGTCTTGCAAATTTTCCGTAAACTTCTATATCATAGATGAACTTTCATGCTTTATTTCACTGTGAGTGAACTATTTATCTTAACACTGCTTCTTATCTTCCTTTCACAGCCCATTTTATTAACTTTTTTTATATTAAGCAAATTCACTTTTTATCTATGATGTTTGTTTTACAGGTAATTCATCCAATTTAAGGTATTTTCTCAGGAACTTCAATTTCATTTTGCCCTTGAAATTAACATTTAATGTGTTTTACATTTTTGAAATAGAAATTAATCTTTATTTGTATTATTAGTCCAGAACTATAACCTACATTCACCATATTTGAATGTTGGTATGGGAATCATCTGTAACCACATATTATCCCAGACAACTACTGTGAGAGAGGACATACATATTTGTGTTGTGGAGATCCTGCAGTGGTTTAAAAAAAAAGTATTTATCTTAATGTTTGACAAAATTAAGAATTTTACAAACACCATTCACACAGTTAGGCTAATCTATTTCTGCCACTAGACCACAAATCCATGACGTAGTTCTGTACCATCACATTTAACCTATGATGATGGCAAATAAAATTCTGTCCAGTTCAGCATTTATTGACATTTTCTTCTCTGTATATGCTATACATACATACATACATACATACATATATATATACACACACAAATATATATATATGCATGTACACACACAGCCTTTTAAAGGTAAGCGTTAACTCTGAGAAAAGCATCAGTTGTGGACCAAGACTACCAGGAGATGGGCAATTTAATAAATAGTTTGTTCAACTTATTACTGTCTTCACAGGTACATTCAAGTAAGAAATTTGACATTAATTTTTGTTTGGCTTTAGATTTTAGTTCTTACTGTATCTCTCTGGCAGAGTAAGAAAAACTTTAAAGCACTGTAATTTGTGCCTGTGAATATACCAGCACAGAGTGATGAAGTCACAACTCAGTCTTCTGCTGGATAAACTTGAGTAGAATAAGCTCTGAAATTCTCTCTTTTTAAAGAGATTTTATATCTCTAAGTAATTTCCAATGTTCTGGTTTGTACTATTTCTGTTTTTCAAAACATGAAGGACTCAAAGCATGTTCTGAAACTGATTTTCTTAGCACACACTCTTCCCTGCTTCCATTCACTGCATAATCCATTGAAATATTGAAAGGTCACCATGAAAGGCTACAGGACTTCAACTGAAACCCATTGTTCAGTACCTTCTTCACCATGATTCACAAATATTTTCAAAGTGTTTAGGATTAATCTTTTTTATAGGAAATATATTCTGAATACTTCCTTTCCTTTTCATAACATGGAAAAACATTTTCTCAGAAGAAATCCATCCTACCAGCTTCAGATTGCACTAAATAAGCACCTTGTACTAATATGTATTTTGTTTATTGCTCAATCAAATATTGATTCAGCTACAAATTCTGCTAGAAATGTTTCCAGATCATTGATTAAAATGTTGAAGAGTGGCAGGCACAGTACCAATTTCCTCAGAACCTCTCTAAAATCACCCTTCTAACATGTTTTCATTTGACAACTACTGTTTTGAGACCTATCAGTTATTTGGTTTCAGTCTACATCACCTGTACATGCTTGAGAATAATATTTCAAATAAGGACATCATATAAGACCAAAATCAAATCAAAAGTGTTAAAAACTCAAGTATATCATGGCTAAATATTTTTATCAAACTTTTATTTTCATTAGTGAATAATAATTGAGAAGTATCTTCGATGTAACTACACTGACATACATTAGATTTTCTCTGTGAATAAAATTATTCCAGTTACCATTTTTGAACATGAAGAGTAGTAAGGGAGCAGTAACTTTTTGAAACACAGTTTGTTTATGTTAAAATCCACTCTCACGTATTATCTTAAAACCATATTGCAAGGCTACTACAAGATTTCAGGTAAGTTCAATAAGAAAAACATCATTCTTCAGTAGCTTTTTTTCCTTCATCAATATGTATCAAACATCAAAGAGGCAATGAGACCCACCAGAAATGGAAAGGAAGTTTCAGTGAAAACACAGAGGATGCTGGACTAGTAAACCAAGTGCTGGAAAGAGTGGCAAGAGTGCTGGAAGAGGCAAGAAGCTGAAAGCTGAGATGGAGAGAAAATACAGAAGTAACAAACGTGGATAAACTTTAATGACATGGTCAATTCATTTTCTCAGTTTGTTTGCTAATACAGCACTTGCAGGTCTCCATCCTGGAAATTTTAAAAAGCATTCTGCAAAACCCATGAAAATCTTTCAAAGGTTTATGTAGAAGACCATAATGTTGATTCTTTGGACTGTTTCCCTTACAGAAGTTATGGTGCAAATGAAATACCGCCAACTTTCATGCCACAGAAATCCATGCATATTATAGACAAAAATGTATCTCCTACCTCAATACACTATCCAACATCTGTGTTTCTTACTAGCAGAAAAAAAACCCCTTCATGAGTTGCTCCCTCAGTCTTGTCCCAGTTTGAAATGAGAAGCACAGCTCATACAGTTACAAGGTCTGAAACGAATGTTGCACTGAAAACGACACGTTGAAGAAACTGGGTCTAGATTTCTTTGGACTAGGCAAGAGAAACTAGGCTGGAGTATACAAACTATATGAAAGGTTGATACATGAAAGGTTATGACAAGAGAATGGTGATTGCTCTACACGTCCACCGGGAACAGAACATGGGTACATCAGTTTTATTTGTAGAAATTAAAATAAGATTAAATGGGATGTAGCAAAAAAAGCTTTCTATCTGTAAGACTCTATGGCAGCACTACTGCCATTTATCACTAGTGTCCAAAACTCCCTTCATCAGAGGTTTGCAAGAACATGTTTTTAGACACTGTTCCAACTTAGACTGCTGAACTGGAAGTTCTCTAGAAGTTTCTTCCAATCATGCACTTCTTTGTTTCCACAAGATTTGTATGCATATTTTGGGATTAATATCTTTCGGTATTAGCCTTATTTACAGTAGTGATTACGCAAAGTAATGTTCAGCAAAAGTTGGAAGTTAATATTACTCAAAAACACAATATATTTTTGTCCTTTCCAAACAATGTGTAAGATAGGAGCTCAGTATGAAATAATCTTTTTCATTTGCAAGTACATATATTACAAAAATATTATGGTTCTGCTTTCAGATGTTATAAAAATTAATATCAGCTTTAAAGACGATGTGATACATGTAAAAATACCACTTTAACACCAAAAAACAGATTTTCACCACAGGTCTTTGTAACAAGGCTTGCATATGCAATACATGGAACAATTTAAAAATCATTTTGATGCATTATGAATCACCTGTAAAAGAATAAGTAAGTGAGGACATTCTCAATTTTGGTAAATATTTATAGAGCCAAACAATATGAAGTATATGTAACAATCAAATTTCTAGTGAAAATGTGTGCAAGAAGGTTTATTTTGAAAGGAAAATGCCTACTCCCAGTGTCATACCCAATTAAATTCTCCAGGTAATGACCCCATTTGCATAGAGAGCTGAACCCACAAGTGGGAATTTTAATGGGCACACCACCTGAGTACATTAATTGAGAGTGACACCACTTGAACTAGTTTTGTGCTTACCCCACTGAAAATTCTACTCATATTATTTTTAATGTCAAGCTACAAGTCAAATTTCAAGATGATGGATTTGTTCTTTTTTAAGCATTGAATTTGAATAAAAGGCGGCTTTAATTCTGTTATGCATTGCATAGCTTTAACTAATCTGTAGTTCTGATTCTCACCATTGCTTCATTTTTTCAGTGATTGGAATTTAATTTTATTCATTAATTTGCAAATAATTAGATAGAAAATAATGCCTTCAGCAGCTAAATTACTTCTGGATTGCTGTTTAATGTACTTTAACCAGAATATGTGTTACAGTTAAGCTGACATAATAGTTTACTAAAATGTAATTGTGTAAATATGTCTAATTACTCTTTCTAAAGAAACAAGAGTGAATATAAAATTTCAGTCATGGATACCTTAATTTTCTTAAACTTAACCCCATGAAAGCTTGGAGTTACAAAGCGGATTACTGAGGCAGGGAGAGCAGTTGTCAACAGTAGTGGGATCCTTGCAACACTTTTCCCTTTACCCTTCACACGCTACTTCTAATGACCTTGAAGTTATTGTGGATTCTAAACCACTGCTGTTAGTCTACATTAAATATGTAATCAAGGTGTCTCCTCCTCACATGAAGAAAGAGACAAATGGAATTGCATTTCCTAGGGAGGAAAGGAAATCCATGTTGTTTAACACATTTATTCTTCCCAGCTTGTTCTTATTAGTTCTCAGTAACTGAAAGTAGCTCAGAATCAAAACCCTAGCATGCATATATATATATATATATATATATATATATACACATATATATATGTGCTACTGTAAAATGTGTTAATTTGAAACTAACGTGCAAGTCTTGTTCTTGTAAGCAGAATTATTTTGAAGATTGCCAGTTTGCAAGATGCTGCAGAATATGTCTTGATAGAACTTCTGGTGCTTTATTTGAGAAAGACATATTTGATACATTTTCATTTTCGAATATTTCAACACTGTTGAGCTACAGTTATTTAGATGCTAAGTCCAAAGTTCCAAAGGTATCACTTTTACAAGTCTCTTTGACTAGAAGTTGCATTTGGCAGAGAACATAGAAAAGATGAAATAACTTACAATGCAACATATATCTTGGTATTGTCCCAGACCTCCATAATGAAGGCCCTTTCAATTCTCTTTGAACCAAAATTTAAAAGCAAAACAAAACCAAATATACTACCTTGTGATAAAGCTAAGGAAAGAATGGTAGGCACTGCAGATCTGGTGCCTAAAAAAGCAGGATTGTAACATGAAACATATTGGAGCACATCATATTCACAGTGTGGTCACTTTGCACAACTTGGAGATGAGACAAATTTCTGAATCCTACATCACTGATTGAAGAGGAATTGTGTAGTGCTTGGGCACCAATTACATACCCTACTGAGATGATATAAAGAGCTCCAATTATAGTGGAGTATTTTGTCAGTTAAAATAGCACACGCATACCAGAATAAAAATCAGTAAGGTACTATTAAATGTATAAAAGGTATTATAGTGTCTTTCATCTTAACATTCCATTTTTATAAGTACTGGACAGTAATGTACTAATAATTGCTATAATACGCATACATAAAATAAGCAAACAGGATTGTACGCAGTGTTTCATTAATCATGGTGAACTGATAAGAGAATTGGAATTGTGCAGCCCGGAAAAAAGACTTTTTGGGGTGGCCAAACTGCAGCCTTCCAGTTATTTGAACGGACCCTAATAGGAAAATGGAGAGAGACTATTTACAAGGTCATGTAGTGATAGTACAACGGAGAATGGCTTTAAGCTGAAAGAGGGGAGGTTTAGGTTAGATATTGGGAAGCAATTCCCAATGTGAGGGTGATGAGGCACTGGAATATTGTCCAGAGCAGTTGAGGATGCCCCATCCCTGGAAGTGTTCAAAGGCAGGTTGGATGGGGCTCTGAGGAACCTGATGTTGTTGAAGTTATCCCTGCCCATGGCAAGAGGGTTGCAATCATATGATGCTTAAAGTCCCTCCCAACCCAAGCCATCCTACGAACCTATGATCAAAAACCATGAAGAGATTAAGAACATCTCATCAAATCCAACATCTGCCTGTTTTGCCGAACGCTAATTCAGAGAATGTTCTCTTTCCAACTATAGCAGAAATAGCCCATCATATTAAAGATTTCTGTAGGAGAGAAAACCCATCCTTTTATGACACTAGCACCAAATCACTTATGCACAAATAGCATAAGCAAGTGTTTAAGAGAAGGCTAAACTTGTCCAAGCAATCAACTTCACATTGAAATGCACTAAGCACACTCGACACGGGCATCTTGGAAGTGAGTGCAGAGTATTATTTTTAATGAACTTTTTTCAATGTCAAAATTGCATTAAGGTCTCCCTGCTCTCTTTGGAAGTGCTAAGAACTGGCAAAAGGCTTGGAAGGTAAGAAAAAAAGTAAGATTAATGTCTAGGACTCTAGAGCTACCACTGTTGTCATCACCACCATGTGGAGTTTTCCACTACATGGTGTATGCACTCAGTTAAAGACTAAGACAAGACACCAAGGAGATAATTCACTAATGTTTAACTTAGTTTTAGGGCCAAGAGTAAGATTTCAGATACATGATTCATTCTATGATCTGTCACCTTTTAGGAAGTTACAAGACTGGAGACAGTAAGAGTTTTATCATGGAGATACATCAGTACAATTGGCATGGCTCTGCAAGAACAGACACCAAATATTGCAACCATTAAGGTAATTTGAAAAAAGCCTCAATGTGTGAAGAGCTCAGAAAAGTTTCTCATTTAGAACACTATAAAATCAGTGATTAATCAAACTATGGAAGAAATAGAGTCATTATTCAATCCAAAAGCTCCTGAATCTTCCTGATCCTTATTCACAGGAACCATTTTTTCTAGAAATATTATGTCTTATGGATACTGGCTAAACCAACTAAAATAGGTCTCAAATGGTGCTATTTGCCTGTGTGTTTATCAGTTCTTTTACTAAAACAATTATTTTGGCACATAGTCTCAATGCAAGACTTCATGATACACACTCAAATACAATTTCTGCCAGTTTTATCATCTTTCCTCTGTAATGGCCAGAGAAGAAAATTTCTGGGACCCTCTGCGGGGCTATAGACGTAGAAAAATCAGTGTAAAAGACTGCAGACATGTCGTTTCTGCTGTTTTAAAGCAGCATAAGGATGTTCACACTCAGCTTGGGCCAACGTGAAAAAAAATACTATGAATACTAAGAGCCGATTACTCTCTTGGTTCAGCTTGTTTTTAGTAAACCAAAGACTTGTTGTGAATGCATTAAAATAATTTTCATTTTGATGAAATTTAATCATTACTGGAATTTTACCTAATTAATCCAATTTCACCATGGAATGAATTTTCCCTCTTAATGACAAACTTTTTTACTGCTGGAGGTTCATGCTAGCACAGCTTCTAGTGCCCGAGTTGGCTTAGCTCCACCTGTAAGACAACTTAGAGACTGCTTCACCCTCTGTGCAAATCACTCCACGGCCAACACCTTTAGGAAGTGTTAAAGCAGAAGAAAAACCACAAAAATACATGAAATTATTCTTCAGAGTAGTAACAAGGCAAGACTAGAAGATGATATCCCAAAGTTTCAAAATAAAGATCTTTATTTCAAAATAGTGTTTGCAGGTAGCACACCCAATTGATATAAAATACAAACAGCATGTTTTTCAAATGCGCCAGTTTGCAGAATTATAAACTGAAACACTGTACAAGTTCACAATAACTATTATAAAATAGACAGTAAAGTTCTAATGTTTTCATTTTATTTAAACTCTACTTTCACATTTGATTTCTAATTCTGCTTGTTTTCATTACACAAGGTGCTTAAAAGGTTGTTTATAGAGTGAAAATTACAAAACAGAATTTAAGAATATAAATATAGAAAGGAATTCCTTAAACTACATGCTAATATTCTCTGCTACAAAGATACATTTTTCAAAAGTGCTAATATCTCTATGACAAACAGTAGCAGATTACATTTAAATGTCAAACAAAATACACAATTTTTTATTTTTTCAATTGTCTGAAATACTTTGATACTTCTAATCACTATGAGGTTTAATAACACTACTTTCACTTCCTAGTAGTTCACAAAGGAAGTGGGAAAAGACAAATCTGCATGTGTGTCCATGTGTGTAAGAAAGAGTATATACACATATGCATGAATAAAGTTCTTGTAATTACTGTTTGTATTTTAACAGTACAGGAAGTGAATGCTTAATAGTAAATACATTTCCCAGGTTTTCATAATGTCAGTAAATCAAAACCCCACTGATTTCCAGTAAGCAGAAACAAGGGCTTGTGCAGGGCAAACTGTATAGATAACCTGTACACAGGAAAAGGACTCCCAAGATTGCTATTTTATTTATTTATTTTTTTAAACCATATCAACCTGTGGTAAAAGTAATTTTTAGTTAGACCTAGCATTCACTAAAAGCATGATATACAAATGTGCAGTTTTCCAAGCACTGAACTGGAACTGCTCCAGCACAGCATGGATATTGGGGCAGGACAAGAGACTTGAAGTCCTCTTCTCTTTCCCAAAAGCACAATTAGACAAGAAACAGCCATAATTCACCTCTCTGTGACCAGAAGGACACGAGGAAAGACAGTTCATGGTTCTGTCTAGCCCCAGAGAACATGTTCCCACAACTACGGTGTCAACCATACACCTACAATGGACAAAGCACTGTCTAGACTTTTTCCAAGGTGCATTGAGTCCCAATGCTCACTGTGATGCCCCCAATTTCCCCAGAGGCATCATGCCTTACAAAGACAAAATGCCTCCAGGCAATGCCACTCAACCAAGGCACCTCTTCCCCCTTCCCAATGCGGTTCAGCCTTTTAGGAGTCATAATTGAGCCCCATGGGCCTGATTCTGAGCACTGGGAATTTATCAATTTAACTATATGATTCCTTATTAGCCTGCCTATTACCATAATATTTTTGTGCTCTCTAACTGGAATTTAACCAATGGAAAATTCTGACATGAATGGAACTGCACTTAGTTTACACAATACAGACCAGAATGTGGCCCAATATACAGAACAGAGACCCCCATAATAAGAAATAATACTTGTAGCAACTATCAAAAACCAGATGAGGAAACCCTCTGAGGGTGAATCTGCAGAATTGCATCAGAATATACCACAACACTGCATATATTAAGGCAAAACGTAATACTTCCCAGCTCCTTAGTATAGTTGAGGATTCGGCTTCAGTGATAACTTGCAGTAGTAGGCACTACTAGTCAGTGTTCACAAGAAGAAGCTCTGGTTAATATCAGACCATTTGTTGACTTAGCTTCACACTCCTGTGATCTTTAGCTTGTCACATTTGGATAAACTGAATTCGCCATAGTAGAAAGAGACATGTATGGCCAATTCACTCAACACACATATTCTATTGGCTAATAATGACTTTCATAACAAGGAGTGAATTTAGGAGATCTACAAATCTACAATCTACAAATGAGATATCTGGAGTGTAAATAGTAAAGTTTAAATATGTGAGATCAAGATGTGTAGGCGGTTTACACAGAAAAGTTCATGAGCTACAGACACAGAGAGGAGAAATTAGCAGATGGTAAAGAAAACAGGTACTTCGATTCCCTAAATCTGGGAATGCCATAAATCTCTTTATGTGTTACACAATTACAATTACAAAAGAGCGATATTTCTTGGAAAACCTTAATTGCGTAATCCCTATTACATAATGGCGTAATAGTTGAGTCCAACAGATCCTAAGTGTATTTTTCAAACATTTTAAATCCCAATCCTTTTATTTTTAAAGCATATATTTTTTAAATGTCCTTTTAAAAAAACAGTTATTTAAAAATAACACTTAAAATGTATCTGAGAAGAAACATTTTTTCATTTGCTTTTTGCATTTAATGGCAGAATTCCTTGATCAAGTCAGTTTTAATTTGGTTTTTATACCCTGTTTAAGTTCTGCCTCCCTCTGTAGATCTTTCTCACACAGTAAAGAAATAAATACTAAGTTATGTGACACTGGTTCTAAAGCCACAAACACTAATCAGGCCACATAATGTACAGGTTTAGATTCTTGAGTTAACTTCTAATAATTTCCCCCTTATAGCCAAATTTTGAAGATTTGTTAGTCTATTAGTTCGTTACTCTAAGGATATATTTTATGTCTACATGGATTTCCAAAGTCTCTTTCTAAAAAGAAGCATTTCAAGTAATAATAGTACTGAAGTAAAATGTTAAGTTCTCTATTATATCTTGATTGATAACAAAGAAATCTGTCACTCTTCTACTCCAGGACAAAACTTATATTTGACTTTAGTTTGTCAGATAATCTTGGCAATGGAAAACACCAGGAACTGCTTTCTAATCAATGAGATATTCAAAACAAAAGACATATTGCCAACATGACCACTGTAGCAAAACCAGCAGTAAATTTCTGATGCTGGCTTTTGAATAAAGTTTAAAACAATAAAGTTGCTTTCACTGCAAACAGAAAGATATAAAGATATTTTGATTTTCAGAATGCCTGTAAAGGCATGTTATGCATGGACGCATTTGAGTGTTTAAAGTAGGTAAAAGGCAAATACTTAAGGCTTTGCCTTGCAGTCTGTTCTCTGACCAAAACCTATCACTTGATTCAAATGGCCTGCAGTATCAGGCCTATAATTCAGTTTCAATAAACTCTTCCATTTGTAAAGCCAAAAGGAAGCTGGAATGTAGCTTTAGTTTCACATACAAAACTATACAATTTGTGTTAGAATACAGATTGGAGGATTGCTTTTTAAAAAAAATATTTCTATAAAGGGAATTAACAGTGCAAGTGTGAAAATCTTACCTTGTCTTCAAATGTATTTAAAGAAAAGCTCTCCAGTTTTATAGAGAATAAAACAGAAAGGGATAAATATTTCATGATGGGAAGCAGATCCCACAGCATTCCATGCAGATCTCCAAGCAATCTGAAGATTCGCAACATGCGTCCATTATGCCACAATCCATATCACACGGGCAGTTACAGTCATCCCCCATCTCGTCCCCGCAGCAACAGCAGCAGGCCTCCGATGTGCAGATGCCACAGGATGCTTGTCCCAGAACAATGTTACAGAGGGTGAGAAATTCACAGAACAAGCAAGCCAGGATACAATGAACACAGCAATCTTCATATGGAATAGTTCAGTAGCATGTCATGAACAAATAAAACAAACAAACAAACAAAACAAAAAAAAAAAGGAAAGGAAAAAAGAGAAAATCATTAATATGCAATTCTAAATCCAGATATATCACAATATCAAATAAGCAGCTGAATGAAAACGGTTCAGAGTAGACATTGTCTACCACAAAAAATGTTTCCTGTCTTCACAATAACTTCTGCAGCTTAACTCATCTCCAACTCAGTGCAAGTTTCCTGTCACCACTCCTCTACATGCAAATCCCCAATACTAAACTGCTCAGATGCACTTCGATCAATCTCCTCAGTCATTTATTGTAAAATACCCATAGCCATTATCTGGTTATACATTCTTACACAGACTGATTTTAAAAAACCAACTAACGAGGGAAACTACCTAAAACTATTTCCAGCCTTTCCCAGTTTGTCTCATCCTTCTGAACCTGTTTTGTTCGCTTACTTATTTGTTGGCTTGTTGATACTTAATAAATAAGAAAAATAAAGGAGTTGCTTAACATTGTTGCTTTCTTTATTGTTTTATGTGCACCTTAAAACCACCATAACAGCATACTATATGCATTTCTTACTTTCAACAATATGCAAAATATTCAGTCAAAGCACACATTTTTCTATGGCTTTCCTACACACATCTACTGGCAATCCTTTTAATGTACTTCTTCAATCTTCAAGAGAGTTCATAACTGCACCTGAACAACAATATCCAGCTTTTAGAAGTACTACTAAATTATATGAGATAATTAAGGTGTCCCACAAAATATCTGCAAAAAATACAGCACTCAAAGAGTAAATTGATGAAATAACTTCAAACAATTAATACATCCATGAGACATGACAGGAAAACAAGGACTGGAGCTAAACACATGCCAGTGAAAAGGAGACTGCAGGAGTGAGGGATATACTCAATGGTACATAGTATGTATAAATTCATATGTATTAAAATATTCAATTTGTAAGAGGCAGTGAATAGACATTCAGAAACAAAACAAAAACTTAAAAATACATGAAGTGTTCAGGATAGAGAAATAATTTTCTTTCCTAGCCTCAGCTTTCCTTCTTTTTACTGCTTGCAAACTTTGAACTCTTCAGCCACAGACAGGTGAAGATTGAGAAAATGCTCTGGGGAAAATATCCTGCACAATCTCAGCCTTTCCCTGTCCCTACAGTCCATCACAAGTATTCTCCTTGAGAGGCTGTTAGGAATGATAGGATATTGAGCTATATGGACAATTGCTCTGACCACCGACAGACATTATGATCTATATATGTTCTGTTCTTACAGTTCACATGCTGAAGACTGTTGTCATAGGGGAAAATTTACAATTACTGGCAACAGTAATACACATTTATAAATGTAAACAAATACATTTATAAACATGTATAAATATTTACAAACAAATAAATTTATAAAAAACATTTGTAAACATAAAAAATAATGCAGTAGCCATGATAATTACCTTGATTGATTGCAAATACCTCTAGCATTGCAGAAACTCTGCAGGATAGTACAGTGTTGACTTACACAAGCAAGCATTAATACTTACAGCAATGCAGTGACACAGCCTCAGATCTGCCAAATGCGTCCTAAGAAGCAAAGGAACTACTTGAACTCTTAGCCCACTCCTACTTACCATTCTACTTAGATACAAACTTAGCTTGGACATTCCTATACTGCAATGTGGCCACAGTCATAATGTACGACTGACTTAAAGTACTACCAACATAAAGTACTACTGACTAACATACTGCCCTTACACCCAAAAGGAAAAAATGGAAATATTGGAAAAAGCAGGAAGGGGAAGAAAACCCAAAACTCTAACCTTAAAATAGCCCTGCTACTGTGCAGGAAGCAAAAGAGAGAGGAAACCACAGGTGCATTTAAGGTGCTCTAAAGAAAGTTGTTTCTTGTATTAAAAGGTTTCTTTTCCCAAAGACATAATATTGCTAAATAAATGACCTTCACAGAAAACACAGAAGATATGTGAAAAAAAGCTGGGGAGTATCAGTTCACTGAAGAGGACCAAAGCCAGACTGATAGCGACTAATTAGCTGGTTGTCATGGAGATGGTGTTAAATGCGCTTAGGTAAAATCTCCTTTCAGATTTTCTTTTAATATGAAGGAAAAAGATAAAGAAGCCAAGAGTTCTGTCTAAGAAACCTTCATATTTGAGGAACTAAAGTTTTAGTATATTGCATCTTTAAAATACAGCTTGAAGCAGCTAATACAACAACAAATGCTGTTCTACAGATTTTTTTTTAGTACACTATAATAAAACTTTGTGTGTATAGATATTTTAAGTAAGATGTTCAAAAAATCTTGCCTGCTTCATGCAGGGATATGTAAAACTGCAGGGAGAGAAATACACATTCACAGACATTATAATACATTTTTATTGATGGGCAAAGGACAGAGTTCACAGATTAAAAAAAAAAAGGGAGTGAACTCAGAAAGCATTTTCTGGACACTCAAAAGAAAGTTTTCCTCCTAATCTAAAAAATTCACAAAATCAAGACTTACAAGAAGAGCCTGTGTTGATTCAAATAAAGGTATTTCAAAGGTAAAAGCTATCAAAAATGGTCCAAGACACTGTAAGATATTTTGGCCATTTGTGTTATTACGGAAACTTTGTAGAGGGTCTTTATTTCCATCTCTTCTTCACTGACTGAAACACTAAAAGGATTTATTTACCTCCCCTTTTATTTTTATTTCCTTCTCCCCAGATGGCAAAACTAATATTAAATTCAGAAAATCTTTTTGTAGCAATTTTACTTAACCTCTACAAACAATTAACATAAAATACAGATACCCTTTAGTGCTCTCTTCATTCTTGCAATGATTCATTTGTACAATGAACATAAACTTTGATCCACATCTCAAGGACAAACCTGAAATAACCATGCTTTTATGTTCTTCATGTTATTGACTTTTAATAGCTATCCAGGTAGCAATTATTTAACACATGACAAAGCATGCTGTTACGTAGTCCTACCTAACTTGCTGAATTCAGAATCATGACTCCAAAGGGCTGTAATGCAGTTGGATAAAATGGGCAGAAGAATAATTACTTCCATGTATGACCCCTATTTCTTGCCTTTAATATACAGATGCAATTATAGGAAAAAGATACAGTTACACTGTGTTTCTGTAGTAATAACAAACCTACCTGCCACACAAAACTCATCCTTCTCTAGTATCTATATTCCTAGAGCAACCTGTCAGTCCCACAGAAAACATTACATAGCTAAAACCCACTTCCTTTGACTGCTGTTATGATCAGTGGAATGCAGCCATGAAGGTGCTATACAAAGCTCTCTCCAAGAGACTACCACAGGTTTTCATTACCATTTGGAGACCACTACAATATATTTCATTGCTTGCACAAGACACTCCAATGATTTTTTCCTGCTTGTAAGACCAAGAAGAATATTTTAAATTGCATATTATTCTAAATTTCAAAACCTTTTAGTACATTAAGAATGAAGACTATACTTAACTTCCACTCTTTTAACCTTACCCCATCAAAATCCTAAGGTTTTTTTTTCAGATGCCTAAGGAGTGGAACACTTTAATCCAATTAGAACTAAACATGTATTTATAAACATGGTGATTTTAGTGTCTGACAATGTCTTTTCTGGAAACTTTGAATATATAGCCTTTTCTAATACGGAAATGATACAGTAATTGCCAGTTATGACACTGGTGCCAGCTTAAAATTATCTGTTTCTTTACACTCTTTTTCATTTGTTTTTGTTTGAGAATTATTGGTTCTCATTCTTCTTTTTCCATTAAATATATTAATGCAATCAAGAATTAGGGGTACAACTTTATTGTGGATGAAACTCCATCAGCCTTGACGTTCATGATGCAGTACTGTTGACAGTAAGTTAAAATTCCCAAGTTTCTTGAGGTTTATGTTTTAATTAAACTGGTTTCCCTCCCTGTGGAAGTATTTAAGTCTCATCAAACAGGCAAATCATTAATGAAGATAAACTTTTTCTTAGGACTTCTACACTACCCCTCATCAGTCTCAAATTTCCACTGTTTTTTCAATTATTGTATTACACTTTTCTCTAATTGAGAAATGCTGCACTAGAGATTGGGACTACACTATAGTGAGGATGTGGCACGCAAACACTGTCTAGAGGCATACTTTCAAAGAGAAAAAAATATTCCAAACCAGTATATCTACCTCAGTTCTTTTACCAAATGCTTCTGATTTCATCGAAACACTGTATCACATATGTTGATATGATAGCTCCCAAAAGCTATGCTAAATGGCATAAATTAAAACAGTCTTGCTCTGTAGGCAGTGCTAGTACATTTTATTAGGCCAATTCACATTTGGGGAAAAAAGATGAGCTTTCAGATACTCAAGCTTATCTTCAATTATTCTTTCATTTTGTCTCGGATTAAAGTTAGACCAAAGTTAAAAGGGTCATCCCAAATGACATTTTTTAAAACCAGGTGTTTCCTTAATCCTTTGGCACATCCCCAAAAGGCACAGATTTGTTAGGGAACTTCATCAAAACTGTTAAACAATGCCAAGGCAAACAGAACCGAACTAACACATTCAAGTTTTGGCTGTTTTATATTATACACACCCATCCCACTACTTTGTGCTGATTTAACCAAAGAGCATATACAGTACATGTAACATCTACTTTAACTGGGTTCTAAATGTTACCACAGACAATATCCAGACAAGAAATAGGCGTAAGATCCCTTCAAACTGTTTACACACTGTTTTTCAAAGGCCAGAAGGCCCCACTTCTAACTTACGCCTGTTATAACAGCTATGCTCATTAAAGGAAAAATAAACAATATCAAAAATAAAACTGTTTTCATGTTTGTCCATGTCTTTAAACATTTGCACGTGCACACCACTTTTTACTTCTAAAACCTCTGCATACAGATATTACCGTGGTATCCAACTCCTTTCACATACTGAAATATATATTCATTTCAATTTCCTTGTATCATCTTCTCTTCATTTTTATGAACAGAATACTTAAGAAACAGATTTTTAAGAGAACTATTAACCATCAAAACTGTACGGGAAATGCAGAAGGTGAACTGAAAAATGTACAGAGAAATAAATGCATGTGAAGGCTGTATGCTTGATACTAACCCGTCACAAACGGACTCAAAAAGCTTTCATACCAAGCAGGCAGGTCACATATGATAAAAGTTTTCCATGTCTGCAGTGGTAAATAAGCTCACTTACAGGATGGTGACCTTGGTCAGCCTTCTTACTAACTATATTCACCAAGTTCAGACAACTCAAAACAAATCTCCAGGCACTCTGCTGTCTCACAGAGAGAATCAAAAAGGGCAAACCCACAATCAAAGTGACAGCTGAGGTCTTCAGCAGGGGTTTATCGCGGGCCCCCGCAGAGCCCTGAACAGAAGCCCCAGCAGGTGCTACAGGCGTCCCACGGTCAGCAGCGCAGGCTGGCAGCAGCCGGGATGAACACACGGCGTCAGCAGCTGAGAGCCACAGCCAGAGCGGCACAGCACAGCCAGAAACCTCCCCAGCACAATGCTCGGAAAGGGGTGCATTGCACGGGAGAGGAGCAAAATCACTCAGCAGCGGCGCACACATCATCGCACCTCCCACTGCTCCTGCAGCGCAAGGGGCTCACAGGCAGCCTCTGCTACTCATCCCCTTTCTTTTGAGAAAACTCACTGCA
This sequence comes from Acanthornis magna, assembly GCA_036785705.1. Lineage (NCBI taxonomy): Eukaryota > Metazoa > Chordata > Aves > Passeriformes > Acanthizidae > Acanthornis > Acanthornis magna. The sequence goes on from JAWUZG010000001.1 coordinate 22,048,348, forward strand.
CCCAGGAAGATGGTCACAGAAAAATAAGAACAGGCAGAAAGAACGAACTAACATGTTGTATGGAATACGGTTATTTCTAGATAATACAGTGACATTTATTTAGACAGGGCAAAACACAGTTACAAAGCCTAGTATATGTGATATTTCAGCATTCAAAAAAACCCCACAAAACTATTATCTCTATTGAACAAGAAAATTAAAATGTTGCCTGAACAGGCAAATCACACTGAACACATGGAAACTTTCATCAAAGCTTATATTCTAAACTCTCAATGCAGATATAACCTCAGGAGTACAATGATCTATTTGAAACACACAGATAATACTAAGAAATTTGCTAATTTTCAGTACTTCAGACTTCCTTAAAATATGAAGCCTCCATTGCCACTGCTCATCACTGCAAATACTGAGACAAGTTAGATGCTAGCTAGACCATGTCCTTATGAAATAGATGCTGTTGGAAGACCCTTTTTTTTGTTACAGGTCCTGTTTTCCACTCAATCCTGTTAAAGAACATGTAAATTACCTTTCAAGACTTATGTGCAAAAGACATGGTTAAAACATATCTCTCTTCAAAATGCATTCTTAAAAAACACACGTGACCATGTGATAATGTTATTTGCCCACTGCCTGATCGAAACCTGTGCTTTGATACAGCGTTGTCTAACACTTCATGTTTAGCACTTCATGATCAGACAAAAATACACTTTGAACCAATTTCTAAAACATAGCAATTAAAATTTTGGCTAAAGTAGAGAGATTGCAGGATACTAACAATAGCTGCCTAAATACTAGTTAATGCTATGGATGGATTTCAGAAGTATATGTATGTTTAAAAAAAAAAAAAGGTTGAGAGATGGCCACCAGACATTTCTGCAATGTTAGGTTATTAATGCACTGAATTTTGGTAAATTTAATTTTACTGAATTTTGGTAAATAATACCAATCAAATGACCAAACAGTATATGAAAGAAAACTTACTGCTGCTCTGGTGTTCCTCAAGAAGGAAAAAACCCAACCCAATCCTACAGAAAATCATGCACACAAAAGGAATGTTTACTGAAAGCCATTTTTCCTGTATAAAGTTATATAAACCAAAATAGAACACTTCTACTTCAAACAGAAGTCTGCTAGCATGCTAAGAGAACTACTCACTACTTTCCATGTATATGCACCTAGTGGCTCTTAAAACTCTGGCTTGACACAAAGGCTATTTGTTGGATTTGCTTTGTCTTCAGTTAAGCCATCAGTATCACTTGGGATATTCTAATAAATTAATGTAATCAGCAGTGTGAGTTAAATAGTGTCCACCAAGCCCATGCTTGGATTCAAAATCTAGAACAGATGAAGTTGCATTACACTACAAAGAAGGAGGAGGAGGGAGAGGGATGTCTCATTCAGATGGCACCCTGAAATGCTGAATTTTAAACACTGGATTTAAAAAAACACCCACACTTTGGGTGAAATCATCACATCTCTAAGCTCATAGCACAAGAAGCACAATTCAGAAAGCTGAGGAAGGTTGCTTCAGGCTTTGCTTCTGGAAAAGCATGAGTGGTAGTAACTTAAACATGGTGGCAAGTCTGCAGTGACTGTCCTTCCCCAGAGTCTCTACCGCAGGCTGCAGGCTTTCCTTATCCAGCTCACTGCTGCATCTAGCCTTATTACACTTCCTAAAGACCTCTCTTGAAAAAAACCCATTGTAAAGAAGATGCCTTCTAGTGCCTTTCTACTTTAGAGAGCCTGGGAAGGAAGGAATAGAGTAGGTCTCTCCATATAGGAGGCAGGCTCATGATCTGTTCAGTGCAGTTTAACAATCTACTGTTTCCAAATGCATACAGCAATTGTATATGCTCAAAGCCTTTTGAATATGTGTAGCACCACATTAAAATCAAATTATCAAGTTGTGGGAGTTGTGGGAACTTCCCTGCCAAACACAGTAACTTCTGAGGTCACAGTAACTTCACCAGAAGTGAGAGCTCCACGTCAAAACGAAATTAAAACCTGTATACCCTCTCTCCATCCTTAACTTTTCACAAATGATTGCTTTGATTCAAAAAATGCATAATTATCAAGCTTCAAGAGGATTTGGTAGGAAAACTCAGGCTTGGTTTTTAGAAAATAATAAGCACCTACTTTGGCCCCTCACCCCCTTCATTACATTCCTTTTCCATCCTTCCCCCTGCCCAACTTCTTCCCTTTCCTCCTCCAACTCTGCATATCATTATTAGTTACCTTCCACTACCCTGATACACATACGAATGTATTCGGTTACTCATTTTTTCTCATTTTGTGATATCTAGATCTACTGTTCTGCTGCCTTGCTGCTGTCTCCTTTAGGCCCCCTCTCTTTAAGCTGCTCTAGACAGGTACCAACACATCTGAACACAGCAGCTAGACTGCCTGCTTTTTACTAATTTACTCATTGCATTTGCTTTTTCATGTTTCCAAGGTGTTTTTCTCCACTGCTCATAACAAACAGGTGAAGGAAAGTAACAATTCTCTTTGCTAGTGGCCTACCAACCAGAGTTTTGGAACTACTGTGACACCTCTGGCATCAATAATTCAAAATATTATTAAAATCTCTTTGAGTTAAAAATTTTTTTATTCCCAACATTCACTGAAACCCATCCAGTTCCTTTGAAAAATCTTTAGAACTGAAACAGTGTTTAAAAACTGCTTTTTAGGAGTGACACTCCAACTATTTCATAATTCCTTTGGTTTTTTGTAGTGTAAGTTATGGAGCTGAGTAAGATTTCTTCAGGGACAATGTGGATTAATAATAGATGCAGAGGAAAAGCAGAGCTGGTGAGTGCACTCACACCCTCTTAAGTCTCACTGGATGTGAAAGTGTTTCTAACCAGAATATTCTGGAATGCTGACATGACTACATATACTACAGACTCATTTTAAAAAGGAGATTTTAAAGCTTTTATACTACTGCTGACAAAATGTCTGTTACACTTTAAGCGTTTCCTATACAAATTCAACTCCAAAAGCCCACAAGATGTGACCCACAGCACAACTGGAGTTGATACAGTTAATAGAAGAGTTCTTAACTGTGGTGTGTGACTTTTTGAGGTGCGGCAGACTGGGAGGCTTCATAGCTTGTGTTAGGACTGTCTCGTACCCTGGAGCCCAACGAGAGCAGTACTGACCTTCAGGGGAAGATATGCTACCCAGGGTAAAGTGATACTGAACCTCATTTCGATTTTGACTATATATTCTGAAATCTGCAGTATATGAAGCAGCATGCTACAAGTCAAAAAATCGTGAGCCTAAATATGCCCCCATGCTGGATGGGGGGCAAGCCCATCCTGTTTCTTGATTCTAACCCACTTCAAGCCCTTCCAGGCTTTCTGTTCTGTCAACAGATATAATATTCTAGAGCAAGGTACCAGACCTGGACAAACCTTGCATTACAACTAAGTGTGGTGCACCAGAAGTATTCACATCTTGTCTTTTATGAGGACTCAAGAAGAATGCAACTTTTGAGAGGGAATAAGAAAAAAATTAAAATACTTTCTCTTTTCTATAGTTTAAACTCAGCTTGACAACCAGAATTTTCACTTCTCTTCCAAGGACATAATCTATTTCCTTCCTCTGGCCACTTTCCTTCACTTAATCCAGTTAGTCTTCTGACTGACAACACAACAGTACACTTATGGAGGAAGGCAAAGCAGATGAAGTAAAAATACAGTGTGTGTATTTTCAGGTTTAAAAAAAACAAACAAGGCTAGCCATTAGAATATAAAATCCAAGGTACTACATAAGGAATAGCAAAATTAAAGTGAATTGAAATATCTGAAAGGGCGTAAGTTTATCTTATCTCTTTCTACTAAAAATTTCCGGATGCTATAGTACACTAAGCAGGTGAGTTAATTCAGGTGATTCATTGTTCAATACTCACACTACAGTCTCTTTCTGCATAAGACTATTCTAAAAATTGCATAGAAGTTATATTATTATACTATATAGATGTGCCTGAGCACAAATACACACCTTCAAGTAAATTCACACCCAGCAGCTCAAATTTAGTAACAGAAAACTTAAGAGCTGCAGACATTTGCAGAACGGGACAAGTTATTCAGAGCATATATCCAAGTTCTCATATTCAAAATGAAAACATTACAAGGCCAGATGTACAACGTTGACTAGATTTAACCTTAGCTATTAAGTGACTCAAGAAACTGCATATGACATTAGGACTATCCTGTATTTCTGTGCTTTGAAAGAATGCAAGTTATAGAATGTGAACACTACTTAATTATCTATATTCTAATCAGATATGCCATTAAGAATAACAACACTTTTTACTGTATATAAAAATATGTATAATGGCAGTTTCAGGCAACTAACACAATTGTGTTGGATATTAAAATCAGATATTAGAATTTAAAGCTAAATCTGAATCTTAACTTTCTCCTCAATCATTTAGTAATGTGACACAATTATATTCACAAATATGAAACAAAAAAACCCAAACCCAACAACTCTTTTTATTACAAGATAATTTTAAAAGAAAAAAGGAAATACGGTTTGCCATAATTAATTGTATAGGAGAATGAACAGGGCAGGCACTGCCTCTTTGAATCTGCAATTTTTTTTCGAGGTTGAATTTCTTAAAATTCAGAGGCCTGCACTTTGTTTTCAGTCACATGAACAGATCTAGGAGTCTGAAGATACAGTTTTTTCCAAGTGCACCAAGGAAAACCATTCAAGAATATTTCACAAAACAGAAAAGGGAACACAGGAAGTACAAAATTGCGGTTTTGGAAGGAAGTGTCAGAGGATGAAAAGTGCAACAGAAAAGTAACAGTAGGCTCTTGAAGATAAATATGAAAATAAAGCATAGGAAGGAGGACCAGACCATGCAAGAGTCTGAGTGAAGCTCTTCTTGATATTATTACACAGATTCACTGAGTAAGTTTGACTAAAGTAGTTGAAGTCAAGAGCAGTCACTCCACTGGCACCAGTAGATTTCATTCAGGCCACTACATGGCGGTCCTTCTGATCTCTCTTCCTTTCATCTAGGCTGAGAACATCTCCATTTCACTGAACACTACCATCTCCCATTTCTCTAAGAATCTCTGTCTGTCCCCTCCCTATGGAGGTGTTTTTTTAACCAGTCACATCTATGCCTGCCTTAAACCAGTAAAATTTCCAGCACCTCTACACTCTTCTTGCTAAGGGCAAGGGCAAAGTCCACTGAGTATATTAGTGCTAATGGGAACGCAGTGGATTGAGAAGAAGCTCAGGAACTCTGGAACCATGAGTGTAAATGCAAGCACTAAGAACCCAGAGACACAGCTAAAACGTAAGAGAAATTATTTACTTTTGCTTATTTAAGTTGTGCAGAAGGAACGTGAAGCTTTTTCGTGCACATTATCTACATCCCAAAAATAGCATATGGCACACTGAACACTGAAGCGCAGGTCAATATTTTATCATCTAGTGTTCAGACCTCACTGCTAGTCAGGATATTGGCTAATAGAACATTTCAAAAGCAGTCTACCCTCACGGAGCCTGCCATTACTGGATTTAAATATTTACTATGCTTTGAACTACTAGTACTTTAATGTTTTCTTCTGGTGCATATGTGACTATGTTGACAGGAGTTTCTATCAGTTCAGGATACTAAGTACAGAGACTAAAACATTATCAGATCATGTTGACCAAACGTTTGAAAGCAAGAACTCTCCCACTGCTTCCCTTTCTTTCAAATACTTAATATTTTCTTTAGTAAAGAAGCTAGTCTTTTATCTTAATAGCTTCTATTTGCTTGTGGAGCATGAGTCACGCTCTTCAATTATTTTCAGTTGATTGTATAATTTTTAGTGAGGTTTCATTGGTCTTTATTCAGTTTGAGTTTTTTGCTAAGAATATTGGCTTACCTTCTGGTGAAGTACCTGGCTTTTGAGAAAACACAGAGCTTATTTTACTCTTCTTGCTGCTGTTACTGTTGACAGACAAGGTGGACTGAATTTTTCTGTGCATTTTTTCTGAAACAGGAGCTGAAAGCTTTCTGTTGTCTGCAGGCATGTGCTTGACCCCGTTGCGAATTCCACTTCCGTTACTCAGACCCACGTGGCCATTTTGGATTTTGCCGCTTTCTTCCTCACTTCTTTCCAGTGCTGAAGTATTTGGCTGAGGCAAACGCTGAGGTTGTGCTTAAAGTGCAAGAAAGAAAGGGTTAATTTAAATTGTAAATTGATAACTGAACACTTTAGGCTAGACTGGGAATGCAACTTTCCTTGCTCATATTGATCTAAAAACAGACTGACAAGTCAACATTCCATCAAGACAACAAAGCAAAAAAATCTCTACATTAAAAATAATTATTACATATTCAAAAAGCACCTCACAGCTGCATGAGGCCCAGATTCCTCATTTGGCAACGCAAGGAAAGGTTCTGGGTACTAAACAGAAAGAATAAGGCAAGCAATTTAAAGAAAGGGAAGAAGTCAGGAGTGGGAACCAAAGTAGCAAGACTGAGATAAACTTGTATTGGGGGAATAAAATGAATAATGGATGAAATGTACCCAAACGAGACAAAAAGTGTAGGAGTAAACATATAGACTGCAATAACGGGCTAAGATGCAGGCTGGGCAACCTGCCAGCCTTCAGAAAATAACCTGAGTGACATAGTAGGGGTCCCATGACAACCAGCCGTCACAGACCAGTATATTAGAGAAGAATTGGAATATCCATGCAACTAACAAGTTTGAGCTTAAATTCATAAAGATTGTGGATTACTGGGAAGTACAAAACCAATAAAAATCTGGTTTTGCGGAGGAGATAACCAGAAGGAACACACATTCAAACACCACAGAGCTATGGAAAGCCAGAGTCCGCCCCTCCATATTCTTCAACTCAGAATCACAATTTTAGAAATGGCGGTAACATGCCAAGATTTAATGGCAACACTAAAACCAGTGTTTTCCTTTTTTCAAAGAAAAAAAAAAACCAAACCCTGTCAAGGTAACAGTCTGCAGTGATCTGGCTAAGTCTCTGAGAGTACATGTTATAAACTCATTCTAATGAGTAAGCATGGAACTTGACCATTCTGTGTTGAGCTACTGTATCATAAAGGAGAATATCTGTAACAATATGGAAAAGGTATTGCCTATGTATTCTTTAGTCTGTAACTAGAGAAAACATGCATTTTATGTAAAGCTTTGTAATAAAAAAAAGTGGTTTTAATTTAACAATTCTTATTTAGAAAAAAAAAATGCAGACTTCATGCATTTAACTAATTAAACTGTACACACCATAACACAGAAAGATTTCACAATAAAAAAGCATCAGCCCAATCACCTCTCCTAATCAAAGCACTACTGCATCATGCTTGGACATAAAGAGGTTTTCAGACAGTCCAATCTTCAACTATTTAAAAATGTTGTGCCGAAGAAAAAGTCCAGATTCTATCCTGTAGATACTTAACAGATGAGAAATTAGTGCCAGCAGTAAGGAAAAGCAGTGCTGCAGTTCATTCTCTTTTCAGATGGTTCATATCCATTTTCAGTTGATTTCACAGTATAGATTCACATATAGATTACACTCCATACAAGGTAACAATACATATAGATAATTACAGCTAGTTTGCTCTAAAAGAAACTTCTCCACTGATCACTTCAGGTACTAGTTACCAAATTTTCCAACAAATACTACCGGGACACACAGACCAACATGGTCTCTAAAAGGACTCAGTTCCAAATTTGCCTAATCCTCAGTGCTTCCCTTTTATCCAGAAAACTGCCACCATTCTCACATTGCTTCCACTGTCATAAACTTTTCCAGATTAAATTTCACACAAATTTTAAACTTTATGACCTGGTCATGCTCACAAGCAAGAAAGGATACTTTTTCAGAACAGTTTAAATATGAACTGGTTCATGCTTTTCTGCCACTTGATATTTTAGTCACTGCCACTAAGGTTTTTGGAAGACAGCCTTGACTGCCCACATCTATCTAGGTCAGAGTAACTCTGCTTGAACCTACTTGACCAAAGTGAGAATTTTCTGTTGCAGGAAAGAAAGAGAGGGTGGGGGCAACAGTTATGTTTTAGACTCCCCAAAGATGTTACAGGGAAGACAAAGATTAAACCTTCCCTGCCATTACCAGCAGAAACTGCTCACAAATCTCTAAGCCGACAAAACAGGAGCACACTATCTGAGACCTGAAGAACTAACTGTCGCCCAAAGACTTTTTTATTGAGAAAACTGAAACTGCTTCTCCTTCACTTTTCCACTAGTGTTTGCAAAATCTATGAACAGAAGCATAAGCAAGGCACTTTCTTCACTTTGGAATTCAATTTGTACTCTGCATTTGGTTAACATTTCCAAACTCTCATAAAGGTCCCTAAACAAATTTTTAGGGAATTTTCTCCTCTCTAAGTACTATTAAAAGTATACTACCAGGAACACTTTGTGTAGATTATCTTTCCATGTATGTGCAAAATTAATTTTGTTAAAAATCAAAAGTTATTCCTTCCATTCTAAAAATAGTCAAAGTAGACCTAACCAGTCAAAAATCCTTGCCGATTTTAGGAATTTAAATTTACTCTCGAAAATTCAGTGTTTAAGTCCGCAGCACTCTATGGCTTTATCTTCATTATCCCACTTAAATGTAAATTTTGTAAGTAAGGAACAGTGTTTTCCATCCTTCATGTAATGATATTTCCTCACCCTGCACTGCCTATGGTACAACTGCACTACTCCATAGCAGGGAATCAATGAACCAGAATTACTCAGGAATGGTTAACCTTCCTCAATAAACAAAAGCAATAGATTATTCTAAAAATTCTCTATGTCTGGATGCCAGTTTATGAAGCTGACAATAATGACCTTTTCTAAGCCAGTTAAATTGGTGGTGGCAGCTTCCAAATTCTTTGTGTATTTTTGGGGCTTTGCTACAGTGCAGTAACTTGACAAAATATCCAAAATTCCATCTTCAAATTTAGGTGTGTTTCTGTTAAACTGTGGATGAATTGAAAGTCAGTTATATGCTTTTGCTTTTATTATTATTTTTACTAAGGGTTTAGGGACTTTTCTATGGTTAATTTTAGTTTTTTATTAACTAATCCTGTTCCCAAAGTACTCTTACTTGAGTCTTTTAGCATTAACATACAACTTTTTAGCTGACTGGCTTTACAGTATTCACATGTGATACGCAGGTCAAATCAAAATGGAATAAAACCCCAAATGGATTAGTTATCTCAATTTAAATTTATTTTAACTTTATTGATAATTTTGCACTAGGGAGACTTGAATCTTATGGTTAAAACACACTTGAAACCAATTAGGAACCATATGACCGCATTCTAGCATAAAGAACAAAAGCAATTGACAGTTCCGAGATTAAACCACAACCACTCAGTTTAGAACAGAAATATTTTTACCTTATTTTTTAAAGGTTGTGTATATCTTAAAAAAAAAAAAAAAAAAAAAAAGGTGTAATATGGAGAACGACACAATGCTTCTTAAAACACAGTGATACCCAGGGACTCTCACTCTCTCTTTAATGATCCACTGCTCTCATTCAGCTGTCTTTCTTTTTTCAAATCTTTACATATGTGACAGCTCTCAAAAGTAGACCATAGACCATCTGGCATTTTCCGAGGTGTAACTTGTGCAAATTCAGCTCTACTGGGAACACAATGCTATCTTCTGCCTGCGTTATAAAAGATACAATAGAATGTAGAACTTATGAGTTGTTTTGAATTATTCATTTTTTGCCTGTATATTCAAGAAATTTTACAAACTCTGCATTTTGTACTACATAATCACATGCGTTAAAGGTACAAAGAAACTTTTTGACACCTCTTTTCTACAGAAAGATGGCATTTTGTTTGATATGTGAACATTCAGCGCCTGTTATATCATTCTAAACAGGCCGTGTGCTGCTACAAAAGATCCCATTTTACACTCTATGTATGAGCAAAAATGTTATTCTTGATATTCACTAACTAATGCAATACACATCAAAATTTCAAATGTGTGTTGGATGAACATTCAGCATCGTCAAATCAGGATGGCAGTGGTCACTTACTATATGTTAAAGATTTAAGAAAAAAATAATTCCTCAGACAACATAGAAAAACGGTCATTTCAAACATCCACAATGAGTAGTTTCAAAATGTCCTAAGAAATACCATGCTTTTCAAGTTAATATGTTTTTAATCTTTAGCAAAACCAGTAGATTTAAGTCAATATTTTATACAGTGCTAACACTAGTGGATTTTCAATAAGAATGATAAATATTAGATTAATGATTCAATAGACTGAATCTTTTTTGATAGAAAACTAGCAGATAATGTAGGTAGTAATAACTGCACATGAATCTGCTGCCTGTGGAAAAGCAATAAAAAGGCAATATATTGCTATAGCATATAATCTATTAGCGTGTTTCACCACTTCCCTGTCATTGGTTTCCTTGCAAAGTGGGCCTTAATACAATAACTTCTGCTGTTATTTAACTGATTTTACATAATAATTTAATTGTAAGGTTACTATCTGGTGAATTCAAGTAGTAAACATTTATTATGGTTTTTGATGGTTTTGAAGTAACTGTGCACATTCTTTTTCAGACTGTAAAACCCTTAGCACACTTTAAACGAATACTGCACATATACATGCACCCTGACTGTACACTGTTTTTACACCTTGCAAAGTCCCAGCTATTCTTAAAAAAAAAATCCTGATGCATGCATTTAACTGAAAAATATATGTCAACAGAGGGAAACTCTCAACCAAAAGAGGACAGTCTAAGATATCATTAGGGATTTTAGACAAAACATAAAAACAAACATACACTGAATGTAGACTCCTCTGAGTCAAAGTGAATCAAAAGAAAACATCAGGAGGGAGAGAGGAATTGAGACAGTTAATTAGTAGCCTAATCACATCAAAAGCAATTCCAAGGCAGCTGATACAGACACCCGTGGAGTTTGCTAGTCTGGCCAATGAGAGTGATGGAAAAAATACTTTCCAGTTTACAGCCTGGGTTACCTGACTACACACCCAGAGAGGTAAGAAAGATGTTTTTCTTAGTGTATGACACAATAGTTTATGATGACAAATCAGGCCACAGTAATACTATTTTTGCAGGTGGATGTGGGAGGAATAAAATGGACAACATTTTTACAACCAAATTCCTGGTTGCAAAAACTGTAATGGTATTTTCAAATATTGAGAAAATACAACACATTGTTTCATTTGACAGTATTCTTAACACTTCTCTCTTCCCAAAACAGTTGTAATCACAATAAGATGATGAGCTTTTTTTGGAAATACATAGGTCCCGATTGAGTCCACTAATGCTGAAAGCCAAGATCTACACATTATTTCGAGCTGGAAGAACTGTTTGATCTCAGTGGTTGCTGCTCCTACTCCCTCTGCATGGATCACATGGAACAAACCATATGTAAGGGAGGTAATAATCAGGCCCCTGGTTTTTATCAGTGCTTTTTCATAACACCAACTTAGAGGGAAAAATAAAGCACCTGACAGTCAAGAATTGGCATAGTAAAACCAGGGGCTGCCTGAATTCTAGAGTAAAAGAGGTGATTCTAAATTGCTTCTGGAAAAAAACATAAATTCTTGAGATATGAAAGGCAGTATTTCCAACTGACTAGCAAAAAATCTTACCTTTTCAAAAATATTACATATTGTGTGTGTTATGTGCTCAATAAGCATAAAATTTCAGTGAAACTGGGAGAACTCAAGTATCTCAATCCCTCTCTGTCCCCACTTCTCTAACTAAAATCCTGACTAGTCTCTATATGATCTTTAAACTACATCAATAGTTTTCTCCGTCTAGCTATCCAGAATATTAACATTCAGATTACAAGATGTACCTCTGAGTCAACCTGTGAAGTGGCTTTTGTCAGCAATTATTTTTGAATATTTTCTGGGACATAAATAGCATATACTGCAGCTATCATATCACAGAAGGCATACATTAACTAAATAACAAGGTACCATCAAGGCACCATCTATCTTTTAAAATCATTTTTTTACACTGAATTTTTTATACCATGCTGACTTTACAAGGAAAACAAAGTATCAACTAACAGCATCAACCACCTTTATAGAATTGCTTCTTGTAAGACACGAGGACATCTTCAAAATGAATACAATATATTATTATGAAACAGGATGTCCTTTGTAATGAAAATACTGTAGTAAAATTGCTGGTATGAGTTTTACAGGACCCACACTGAGAACACTTTGTTAGAATACGTCTGAGAGCACATCCAGGGAACACCTGGTATAACAGAAAGGAGGCTGGCAGGGGACAAAGGGATAAGACATTTTATCCCATCAGCTCTCAGTTGGTGAAGGGTGGACAAGAATGGCAAACGCATGTGTGCATCTGTGTCTATGGGTTGAGAAGTAACACAACTGCACAAGACAGTGCCCAAAGTACTCTTATATCTGTGCAGAGATACCTGCAGTGCCTCCCTTTGGAAGCACTGCAGGACTTTACACACTGTTTGAAGGGTTGCAGGAATTGTACAAAGATGCCTTTGACATACCCAGAAAGATGCAGTTACCACAGGGAAGCACGAAAAGGGCTGGTAGCCAGGGTTTACAAAGTTGATAAGCATTCCAACTGAAAAGATGCAGTGAATTTCTCTGTTTACAAATCCTTTTTCCGAATGTGATTTTGCAAAACGAACAAATGCCCACTGATTTTCTTTAACAATTACAACAGTGAACTTCAAATCTTCGTTAAACTGAGTAAATCCGTAACACTTTCAGTCACCTATCTTGTAACAATTATCTCAGAATCAAAAAACCCTTTGCTTCTAATTACCATTAGACTGTCAATAAATTATTCTTCTTTATCAAACACATATCTTGCTGTCATTAGCAATGTTTTTTCTGAGACTGCAAATATTGGCATCAATGATAAACTTTGCAGATGATCTGGGAATTCTTGGTAGATCACAACATAATTAGAAAGAAAGGTAATTCACATAATGTAATGATTGTTAAACTACACCCACATAAAGTTGAATATAGCTCTTACTGTAGCGTAGTTTGTCACTTCTTGAGAACAAACAACAGGAACTCACCCCAAAACACCAAGTGCCAAATACAAACTAGGGCATTATAGGTAACAGACACCCATACACCTGGGGAATAAATTCCTATATAAAGTTGCATTCAAAAGTGCGAAATTTTACTGCAACATTCCACTCGCAACATTTCTGTACCCATTTTTTCTTCTCATACCTTCTGCTAGGACTGGAAAAGAATTGCACTGTACTTGCTTTTATGTTTCATAGCATTATAACAATGTACTGCAGTGGTAACAGTAGCACAGATGTGGAATGGCAGGTTTACTCCTGGTCACCATTCCAACGCTCCTTGGGCATATTTATAGAGTTTAATAGATTCATTAATTACTACTGCAGCTAGTGTCTTGTTTGGTGGGTTGATTTTTGGGAGATTTTTGTTTGGGGGGGGTTGGGGTTTTTTGAGGGGGGCTTTTTTTTAATTTAAGGATTTTTTTTACTATAAGGTGAGATGTTTAGTTATTTTGTTGTGTGTTTTCTACAGAGGCAATTTATTAAGACGCATCTTCATCTACTTGTTTTTTTTTGTTTGGTTGGTTGTTGTTAGATCTTCCTTTATAATGCACAGTGGCTTGTAAAAATTAGATGATAGAACAAAATAATCAATGCATTAAGAATCAGAGAATTAGCTTTTTGCTAATTCTTTTAGTAATGAAATTGATCTATTTCTTTAACACAAATAATCAGCAATTTCATAAATGTGAAGACAGCGCCTGAAATGAAAAAGGGCACTAGGAGTGCAATACAATCCATCTCACTGAGGAACAGAACACTTTCTTTCTGGAGCTCCAATTTTAAAAGAAAGATTAATCAACCACTGCAGGTAATCCAAGTTGTTGGCATGACATTACAGTAGTTATGATATTCGTACCTACTACAATGTATAGCTTGACCACCACATAAAGACACACTGGTGTCCCACGGAATTTGAGACATTAAGTCTCAAATATTTGATACAGTTTTGATGCCCTCACCATTGTTTTACTTGTTCCCAAATAAAGTAAAAAACATCAAAGAGAAGCTACAAACAACAGGATATCACTTGCTGGGTATTGCCTCATAAGCGGCACAGCAGGATGCACCAGGCAGGAGAGATAACCTCAATGTCATTAACAGCCATAACCTGAGCAAGTGCACAAACAGGTCCTCTTGCCTCCAGCACCTCCTGCTCCCTTCCTCAAAACCCAGCAACCACTGACAAACCATACTCTGTTTCACCACAGGAAAGAATGTGGGATGGTGAGGCAACAGCTTCTCAGCCAAGCCCATTCAGCATTTGCCTCCGAGTGAGAAGACACTCAGAGGCTGGGTTTATTTTCCACTGACCACATATACCGAGTGTCCAGACAGTGGTCAGCTAAAATCACACAAAAAGTGCATTTAAACAGGCTGCACTTGAATTTAAAAAGAACTTGTAGGGAAATGCTTGGAATGAGCAATTCCCTTAATGTTCACTGCTCCCTTGATTTCTAGCCTGCAACTCATGTAAGTGACAGAATTTCAGAAGATTCTAGAAAGTGTTGCACCTCAAGTGTGATCACCTGGTCTCAGGGCACTATCTTTTGTAATCTCTAGAATTGTAAGGAATACCCAATGCTACTATTAACAGTACTAATTGCAAAAATAGGAGTAAAAATATAATAACAGCAGTAAAGAGAGGGTATATAAAAAAGGCAGCAGGAAAACACGGAACATTAGTACAAATATACTAATGTATACATCGATAACTGAGCTTTTTATTCCATCGCTGCAATTATTTTCTCTCTGCTATTCATTCTGCAACATATAGCTGATGCTAAGTTTGCCATTGGCTGGTACCAAGTACCAGAAAACCAAAGAAAGAAAGAAAAAAAGCACTGCTGCAACAAAAATGGAACAGGGGAACCAAATGGACCGTAACTACAAATAACAGGCTAAAACTTGGGATTTTACATTATTAAAACAATAGCAGGGCAAAAACATCAAAAGAAAAAAGAGCAGATAAGAACCACCCAGAAGAAGACAGCACTGGAGGGGAAGGAGACAAAGAGAAAAAATACATAGTGAGCTGAGCCACTTCAGTCTGTGAGCACAGAAAAGTATGGAAGAAAAACCAAAAAAAATTCACAAGTAAAATCCCAGTAGATATGAAATACCTGCTACAGATTTTACAAGAAAGAAAAGAATTAAATAATAAATCATTAGTTGATAAGCAGTGAAATATAACAAAGATAAACACCTCATACTTATACAGTGATCTAGCACTGAAGCAACAGCTCCCCTTCTGCTCAAGGTCAGAGAGGATCCTGGAGCCCAGGCCAAAAACCAGTCACATTCAGCAATAGCAGCATAATGGAAAATGGAAATTCTGTGTCAAGAAGCAGGGTGAGGACTTGAGCTCCACAACAATAACTCTTCATGACCCAGCTTTTCATTACTACACATTGCATACTTAACAGAGCGATTGCCAGCAGGAGAAAGATGTGGAAACATGGTAGAGAGAGCAGCAAATGTCTATTTCCTGATCCTGAAAAAGCAAGGTGTGAGGAGAAAGAGAAGCAACACCTGTCTGCACAGACAACACTAAACACTCAGAGAAGGTTTAGTCTCTGTTATGGGTGTTCTTCAGCTGCAGGAATTCCCTTATGGCAAGCAGGGTCTTCACCAATGCTCCTATGCCCACGGGCTGGATGAGTGGGGCTTCCCCATCCCAAAGCACTCCAGGGACCCCAGGTCACCAAGGGATTTTGAGTCACACACTGAAAGCCCAGGAAGAGCTACTGTCACCAATGCTGACTCATGGGCTCCTGTATGCCACTAATGCACCAGCTTGGCATCAGGATGACCCAGAAATGAGAGCTCTTTTTCCTCTTTTGAACCGTTTCGGTGTGCCTTGAAGTGATAAGGCATCATCTAACCCAAAATGTTTTTGTGCAAGCTGTACAAAGAAGATTCTTGAGAACATACTTTGAAAAGTGTTCTTATCAGAGTCCTTGAAAAACATAATTTCTCTTTTTTTTCTTCCCTAGATTCAAAGCCATGAACAACCATAGACTAAAAGGCTGAATCTCTGTATCAGAGCTGTCTTTTCCCTTCCCCACCCCACAAGCAGTTTAACTTTGTTTGACTCAAAAACAGTTGTTTCATATGCAAAGGGGAAAGGCAGTGAAATATTTCAGAATATAAACATTTTCAAGTAAGAGGTTTGCATATTAAATTCAAAACTGAATGCACTCAACATGCAATCATTGTCACCAGTACTCAGCAACAAAGGCAAATATTTTTTAGTTAACTGCTTATTACCATATTCTACCAATATGATCTAGGAAGACTTCTTTTTGACTCGGTTGGGAAAACCCACCCATCCTGGCCAAGTTTTCATACATGACCTCCATTACATGAATTCAATATAAAAAGAAGGAAAAAAGCTAAATGAGCTTTTGCCTGTTGCTCACAGGTACATCCCTTAGAGCAGGGCAAAAGTCAGACTGCTGACTGCCTGGTGAAGACCGAACTTCCTACAAACACGATGTCCTCGGTTTCCTGAAAGGAAGTAGAGCATAAGCTGCTCAAACAACACACAAGAAAGCACTGATATCTGAGCCACACAGTTACAAATCTGTCCTGTTAGAAAAATAGTGTCACATCAGTGACCAATAGCTACAAGCACAAAAATACAGAGAAACAAATGCATTAACTCAAAGCAGAAAGCATCAGATTAGCTGAAGAAACAGATAAATTGTCTCAATGAGATGAAATTACCTGTAAAACATTTTTCTTTCATTCCACAACTGAGCTAAAATTCTTATTCTCCACTCTGTTCATGAAGCAAGATATAATTCCCTGTGAAATTGTTGCACCCAAATGATATTAACAGTAAAATACTATTTTTTGTCTCTAACATGCAGATAAGGATAATTCTCATTCCAACGTGTTTAAAAGCATTCAAGCTTTCTTATAGAATTATTTTCTTTCTCTATTAAAAATATTTCTTTCAACTTACAAAACGATGCAATTTGACCCACTGAAGTTTATTTGGTTCACCTTTTGCTTAAAAATACTGTTAAATATCATTTAAATTTGAATGAAGTCCATGTTTTGAATCAGCACTTCTTGCAACACCAATTCTTTTTCCTGAAAACCTTCTGTTTTGTCTTATTTAGAAGACATACTTCCCTTTACTCACAAAAAAACACCCCAAAAAAACCAAAACAAAACTCCTTCTGCATGGTAATCACAATTACTTTTTTTTTGATGGAGTGCAGATACAGCAGTGAAATCTGTCCTATGTCAATATTATCCACAATACTGAAAAATGTCCACTTATACATTTTAAAAACATTTCGTTACAAGGTTTTGTAATAAGTTGAAGGATTTCACAGAAAAGAAACAGCATTTTAAGTGAAATGATTAGAATTTAGCTTCATTTTTGTCCTTTTACAGTTCAAGAGCTTTAAAAAGTCACAGCTGAGACGGCAAGCTTCTCTTACCCAAAAAAGATCCAAAGTACAGCACAGCACAGACAGCAACTCCAACAAACACAACCAACCTTCCCTTGCTGCTGACGCAAGCCTTCAGCCACATGAACACGTTCATGGCATCATCAGCAAGAGCAGCACCTGACCAGGCTGGTGACAGTGAGCCAAAGGGCAGCCTCCATCCGCCTGCGCCGCGCGGCTATTCCCTGCTTGGCAAACATCTCGGCCTCATTTCACGCATTTCTTGGCCCCAAACAAAAACACTCAGGAAACCACTCAAACAACTGCTACAGGGACAGAACTACACTGTTTTTAATACTTTCTTATCCACTCTGCTGAAGAGTCCTGCCAATCTGACATTTTATTTGCCATTTGGAGTTAATTCCGGCACCCCTTTCTTTCATGCTCTTTCAGCATAACTGACTACATTTTACTGTGCCATAACATTTTCTGAGGCTGCTAGAACTAACAACTCACAATGGAAATATTTCCCTACCACCTTTTAATTAGTTAGCATTATGATAATTTAGGCAAAATTCCTTGTTTCTGTACAGTATGGTACTGAGAAGCCAAACTACTCAAAAATCATCAGTATTTTATTTTTAAATACATTCTTTTTATTGATATTCCCAATTTTCAGTCTTTAACTTTCCACTTTTGTCGGTAGCTACAAACTAAGACCAGATTATTTTTTTTTTATTTTATGAAAATTTAAATCTCACATAAGCACATGGCTCTAGGAGCTGAGTTTCATAGTGTTGTAAAATTTAACAGCTGGGGGTTTTGCCTGAATTGCACAGTATCTTTACAAATGTTTAATACACTGTTAATTCTCCAACAGTCAGATTACTCATGCTAACAGGAAGGTTCATTGCTACTTACAAAACAGCTTAAATGTTGATGTTAACACACAGATGCTGAAATAGGCTTTTACACTGGAGCACTTTATAATATTTCCAGTCAGGCTCTAAGCACAACCTTACTGTCATTGCTTACATGTATGTCATTGTAACAGAGAAAGAAGTGGGGAAACAAAGGACTGTTCAAGCAAGCAAACAGACAAACAAGAAAAATAGGAAAAGGGGGCACTAGAGAAAATTATGCAAACAGAAAAGAGAAAAATGGCTTGGTGTCATAATTATTATAGGGATGGGTCAGCCTTTATTTTTTTATGTGGTAAGACAAATATGGGAAAGAGGATACAGAATAATTTATTAAAATGGGAACAAACCATCAGCATTCTTCCAACTTTGACTCCACCCGATCACTGATACACACCCTTTACTTTCTTCCAAAACTACCCTAAA
The DNA here is from genome assembly GCA_036785705.1 of Acanthornis magna. Taxonomy (NCBI): domain Eukaryota; kingdom Metazoa; phylum Chordata; class Aves; order Passeriformes; family Acanthizidae; genus Acanthornis; species Acanthornis magna. The sequence continues at coordinate 22,067,196 of JAWUZG010000001.1, forward strand.
TTCTACAGGATCTTTTAAAAAATCAATACTCTGAAGTGCCATTTAATTATAGTCATTGTGAAATGTAGTTCTACTTCTAAATTTTGAAAGCAAAGTGTATTTTTCTACCAAAACCTTCCCTGTGCTATAAAACAAGTCTTCTCTCCTTCTCCATAAGGACTTGCTCCAAAAATATTCAACAAAATATTAATAATGAGACCTGAACTTCTTGCCCTATTCCAGCTATCACAGCAGAAACCCTGGTGTGGATGCAGATGTGATAACAAACAAAAGCTTTTGCCAGGTTTTCTCTTGTTCAAGGAGAGAACACAGCACAGCAAATCAGATCTCGCTGTACTTCTCATAATGCTAGAGGAGCAGATGCTCTGTAATAACACAGTCAAAACCAAATAGTGATTTACTTAAAATTGAGTCTGCCAACTAAATTGTAAAAAAAGACTCCTCAGGCATAGCACTATACTACAAATGGGAAGCAGAAAATCAAGTAGACAGAGAAGTATATGAAGTAACAGTATATATGAAGGAATACAACAAGAAGAGGAATGGATTTAAAAATGATACCTTTTACTAGAACTCCTCCTTAAAGTGCTGCAAGTTGTATTTTTTCCTTCCACATTTCCAAAGTTAAACACTGTCTTATTTGTTGTAAATACAAACTCACACTAGCTCCAAGTTTCCAAGATTTGATCCAGCACAGATTACAGAATGGCTGTAAAGTAGACTCTCACGAAACACAAAGATCTTTATAGCTACTTCAGCTGCCTTAATGCACACTGCTATTTATGTCATAGTGTGATTAGTGTATAGTCCCACTGAATGATCTATTACATTCTAAAAACATTTACCAATACTGATTTTACATTATAAATATGATAGTGACTCATCTCTAAAAAGTCATCACACAGTAAAAAGAATATATATTGAGGTAGGGAGATACTTCCCAAAGTCATAGTTACAAAGTGAGCTGGGAAATACTAAATGAGATGGTGTAATTTGATAAAATCACTTATAAGAAAACTACATGTACATTATCCAAAGTCAGCTCTGTATCCTGCCTCACAATCCAAATATTTTTCTGCATCACCTTTGTGAAAAACTGGGTTTGAGCCCTCATAAAAGCCTTTACAGGCAGGTTGATCCCAAATCTTCTCACCAAAACTTAGTTTCCTTCATTCTGAAATTTAAGCAAAGAGCATTGTTCACTGATCTCCCGTATTTCTGAATTCTACAGACCTAAAAGATGTTGGTTTATGGTTTTACACTGCTCTTATGGCCAATGTTGGTCAGCATAATAATATTTCATTGCTTTCCTGTCAAAATGTGAATTCTATTTCAATTTACAACATATGGAATACAGTCAAATATGCACCTTTCCTAATGAAGAAAGGAGATGGGGAAAGGTAGAATAGAGGTTTTATTTTTGAAGACGTATTTCAGAGTTACCCATACCTGAAGAGAGGCTTGTCCCTGCTCTGCCAAAGAACAGGCAAATGGTTTATGCCGCCTTTCAGCAGCAAAAACTTGCCCTGAAGGTCCAATCTGACTCATAGGTGACTTTTTTTATAGGCTTGCCTAAGAGTTTACTCTCCTTGACTTGTCTCAAAAGCAAACTTCTTAACATTTTATGCAAACATTATACAACTTGAAGCTGAGCTATAATCAATAAAATTCACTTAAACTTGAAGAACCTCTGCAATAGGAAATAGTCTTAGTTGAAATTCTACTGTAATTAACATTAGCATTGCTAAATTTTCTCCGAACAAGTGTCATAATATTTATAGTCCAAAGTAAAAATGTGATAATTGAGATACTGCACAGAATTTGAGGGAAGGAAGTTTAGAAGTAAAATTTAAGCCTCTAAAATTCATGGGTCCTGACAAACTCAGAATTTGAGAAGTTCTTGCGTTAGAATACATGGGTTTGAATTTTATAATCACAAACTTCAAGAGCAGTCTCCACACAAAAGTATGTTTCTCACATGCCAGAACACTACAGTTAATTAAAAAAAAAGTTAAGGCTCAGGTGGCAAATAATTAATCATTCTCTTAAATCAAGCCTCAATATATCTGGAGGCCTACCTCATCAGTAAAATGATTTAACAAAATTGGTATTAGAAATAGCCTGAGTGACCACAGCTGTTTGACATTTTATTGTTTTTCAAAAGGCTCCTCTGGGTTTGGATCACGAAGAATTTTTTAAGGGAAAACAGAAAACCACAGCACAACAACACACCAATAGGTCATAGGCTCCTGTTTTTCCTTGTCTATTATAAAAATACCTTCAGGGAAAGGTACTTGTGGGTACTTTTGCACTATAGTTACCACATTATCAGAATGCAGGAGTAAGCAGTATTCAGCCCTCTCTTTCCTCTGTGTAACTATATAAACAAGAAAAATGTTTAACATGATTACTTAGCTAAGGTTTCTGCCTCTCACTTTTGTATCAGTAAATAAAAAATTCAAAAAGACTAAAAGCTATTTTGACTCTTAAATTTTGAGCAATTCATTTAATTATTTTGATGTAAACACAATACACAGTACTACTTTTCAGCTGTCTAAACTTAATCCAAGCTTTTCACACCCATGACAGCAAATACAAAATTAAATCTCAAATGAGAAAAAGAGAACTTTTGCTATGGTTTAAGCTCAAGACATCTTTGCCAGTAGACAGGTTCCTAAAAGTATGTCTTAGATGATGATACTTTCATACACTTTGTAATTTAGTGTTTTCATTGCTAAATATGGCTAACTGGATACCGTTACTACTGAAAATAGGAGACTAAAACCACACTGGTTTGGTAGCATAGTATTTCACATGAATGCAGTCAAGAGTTTTATTATTCTTCCCCTTTAAGGAACTACTGCAAACATATTCTACCTTTTCCCCTCTATGAGGAACTAATCAGAAAAAGAATGTAACTATTCTTTCCCATATAGGCATAACAGCATGATTAATTCTGAGACAGTACCAAGACAACACAGGAAAATATTCTGAAATTAAGATACAATTTACTTCAGGCCCAAATGCAGCAAGCACATAATCTTCATGTTACTTAAAGAATTTCACCTTTGTCTGGTACTGATGATTACTGCCATCCAAACTTCCTCAGCCGCAGACTATAAATTTAGATAACGTTTTGAGAGTCAGAAGTAAAATAAAACAGAAACTAAAAGGCTCCAAGTAATTCTGGCTATTAGTGATATGCAGAATACACACATCCATCTTATGGCCATCTGGAACAGTTTAAAGTTCTCACTGAAGTTTGACTACTGTTCTGTAAATGGATCAACAACAGCAACAACTTTATTTCTTGAAATGGAGTCACCACAGAGTATACAAATTCCTCATCTATCTCAGTACATGATTAGCTGCACTGCCTTAGAGCACTCAACCTAGAGTTGAAGGGAAGAGGGTACACAGAACATTTGCATCTTGCAGCCTTGTTTACAAGGGACTACTAATTTCAGCAACACTCAAGTAATTTCACAGTGACATCTGTAAACACAGAATCACAAAGGATCAATTAGGTTGGAAAAGATCTCTGAGATTATTGAGTTCAACTTATGACAGAACAGCACCATGCCAACTAGACCATGGCAGAAAGTGCCATGTCCAGTATTTCCTGAAACACCTCCAGACATGGTGACTCCACCACCTCCCTGGGCAGTCCATTCAACACCTTATCATCCTTTCTGTGAAGAGATTCTTCCTGATGACCAACCTAAACCTCCCCTGGTGCAACTTGAGACTCTGTCCTCTTGTCCTGTTGCTGGCTGCCTGGGAGAAGAAACAGACCCCCATCTAGCTCCACGCTCCTTTCAGGCAGCTGTAAAGAGTGATAAGGTCTCCTGAGCCTCCTTTTTTCCAGTCTAACACCTAAGACCCAGTCAGACTCTGAAGACTGTAACTGTAATGATACAGCTATCTGTGAAAATCCCTCTCTACCCAGGAGAGGGTAAAATGAAATCAAAATCGAAGAGAAAGGCTTTGATTGTGCAACTCACCAGGCCCCTCAATAGGCCTGAGAAGTTTTTTAGGACTTTTGCAGAAGCTGTAGTAAGAGAACTGCCAGTATCAGGGAGAAACAAGTAACGCAGGCTCGTTCTCTGCTGGGGAGGCGATTAGAAAATCTCTGCAAGTGGAGCTCCCAGGGAAAATCTCTACTCCTCCATTACTTCTACCAGCCACATTTCTCAAAGATTAATCTTTTTTTAAAGAAGATTCTAAATATCAAATACTGTGCTGCTGTATAAGTACTGAACTGATTAAGTTTTGTTCATTCATAGGTTCACACATTTTTATACCTGGGTGTATTTGGAACATTGTACATAAATCACTTCTTTAACTAATAGAATACACCTTTCAAACTCAGCAATATATTTTGAATAATTTTGGTTAACCTATCCTGCACAATTTCTGTAGTCACACACTTTGTTATGCTGCAAGAAGACTGTATTTGTCGTACTCTCTAGCTCTGAAAAGAGCCATTTAACTCAAGCACTTTGCACTATTTTATAGACAGAATAAACAGGTTCATCTGAAATCACAATAATTGTAAGATGACTGGGCATCACAAAACAGCCAGGAAAATATATCTGGATTAATATCAAACAAAACAAAAAACTTTTAACAGCAGATTATCTAATTCTTCTCAGAAAAAAAAAAGTCCCAAACACAAACAGCAAAACTTAAACTACAGGAATCACTCAGCCAGACAAAGAAGGGAATCTTCAGGCCCTAAAATTAGATAAATAATAATGCAAAATGAAAATGCCAACATAAAAATATAGAAAACAAAAAGATAAAAATATCTAGGTTTATATTTCAGAAGAATATAGTATATAAAATAGTGGCCACAAGAACATGTGAAATTGTTTGATCCCCACGGAGCTGAAAGAAACATCCCTTTCTCTGAAGAACCACTCTTATCAGGAGGGTGTTCCATGGAGGAGAAAGAGGCAATTGAAGCTAGAAAATGATGGATAGCAATGACCTTTCTATCTGTAAAACATGGGCATATTTTAGGTATTTAATCTTGAGAATTGGATTATTATTAATCAATTATTCATGACAATTTGAATCTATGGTAGATGTTTTTTGTTTTCTTAAATATCACATAGCTAAGGTTCTGCTTGAGAACCAAAAAGAAGATTAAATCCTCACAAGCAAATAGTGTTCAAGACTGGCATTTTATTCCCTCCTAAACATTCCCTTCCTGCATAGCAACACACATTGAAGATAACCTAGTGCCCTTTGCAAAAATTCTGCCTAAATATTCTGAAATCCATCTTCACAGCCTTTTTTCTCTAAGAGGGGAAAAAAAAATCCTGAACCTCTTCCAGAGAACAAAGCAGAGCATTGTAGTAACACAGAGCTGCAAAAACTGCTATGGCTTCATTCCTACAGCCACAGGTTACCCTGCTGCATGTTTTAACATGCACTCTTCCTCACTTGCCAACAGTGAGTGATAACAGAAGCAAAACCACTCCATTATGGGCCACCAGACCATACAGTGAAAATAAGTAGAAGGTGTTTGCAGATATTTAAAATGCGCTGCCAAAAAAGATAGCAGATGGAGTTATTCTAAAGCTCTTTTGAAAAGCAGAACCTCCACAGCCAGATATAGAATAAAAAAAATATGTGTGTATCTGTGAAGGGAAAGGGACAGGTTTCAACATTTTCTTGAAGAATCACTGTGCTGAAAAATAGATGTCATTCCAACTGGGGGAACCACCATAGAAAGACTGTCCTTTACTCACGTTCTAAAACTGAAGAATACAGAGAGCAATTGCCACCTTGTGATGAGTAAAACCAATTTAACGCACCCAAAACCACCAACTATTTGGCAGTTCTTCCTGTTCTCAAATACTCTGGTCAAAAATGTACACCTTATTCCTAGTCTAACTGAACTTCCAGACATTGTATCTAGTTCTCCCTTTGTCTTGCTAGAGTTGAAGAACAGTATTACCAAATTTCTGTTTGTTGTGGTATGCTTCTTAGGGACTAGGCAAAGCCCCTCTTTATTCCCCTTGTTAACACTAAACAGATTGAATTCCAGGAGGTTTTCCACAATAAGGCGTATTTTCAACTACTCCAGTCATTCCTGAGATATTTGTGGTTCTCTCCTGACCCTTCTCCAACTGAACAGTCTTCCAGTAACAGTTATGCAAGCATATTAACAATTACTAGAGAAAGGTAATACAATTGCTCCTTCTTACATAGCCCTTCCTTGTTTATATGTCAGTATACAGTAATCTTTTGATCCTCAAGTTCTCTTCAAAAACAAAAAATCCTTTGGTTGAGGCTTCCCATAAGATTAACCATTTATCCAGGATATTATGAATGTTTTCATTAATGGGGAGAAGGGATGCTCCAAAGGAGGTGGGGAAAAGGCTGACTTGGAGGAAATCTCGAGAGGTTAAAAAAGGGAGCTCCAAAAAAGGACTGAAAGGGCAAAGCAAGGTGAACATAAAACATCTTACTGTGGAAAACGGGGGCAGTGTTTTAGTTTATTGATGTTGCCTGGTAAACTGAGTTCACAAGTGCAAATGAGAAATCATACATAATGAAGTCATTACAGGGGCTTTAACACTGGACTTCGTTGTTAGTGTGCCAGTAAAACTGACTGATTATTCTAGTTCCATATAACAGCAGGATAAAACAGCTGCAAACAAGGAAAACCTTGGAAATTAAATGCTGGAAACATTTATAAAGTAAAAGCTAATGCTAAGACAAATGGAGTATGTATCAACTGTGGGGATGGAAAACAATCTGTATGGGAAAAAAAAGAAACTGAATCATTCAGATAGTGGTGAACAGTTGTGAAGTATGCCCTGCTTAAAACAATTTAAAGAAAGAGTTTTAAAATATACTGTAATAATCAAAACACTGCTTATTGTTAACCCCAAACTTCTTTCAATAAGCAAAAGTCTGGTTGAACCAAGACCATTTTGAGCTACAATACTTATTTTTTAATGTGAAATACCCAAGTAATGTTTATGAAAAGAAAGCTTCTCTTTGCTGCACTTGTTCTAGTTTTCAAACATTAGTTACTAGGTACACTGAATTGTAAAACTTATGCAAACTACAAGATGTATAATTGAGCCAAGCACTGTTCCTCAGCTTTTAAAAGGACAAACTTCCCTACTCATGAGCCCCCTCACCAAAAAGAAACCAAAAAGAAACTGCTTTGATTTCATAATTTTTGTTTCTTCCATCTAGAAGAATTTAAACTAAAGGTTATTTGAAGCAAAGAGAGGTTTGCATCACAGCATCTAATCAAATACAGCTCATAATAAAGCCTCTATCACACACTTCTTAAGACTAACTGTTTTAGAAACTTGCAGCTTTCAGCTAAACTTGCTTTTCACTAAGTCAGAGGTAAAGCTGCTCCAGGATGAGGACAGTTATGCACACTGGAACAGTACCTTTTACCTCTACATTTTATCCTATCTTTGCCATTTTCCCTGTTCTTTTTTTTTTTTAATTCAGCAGCAAATAATCCCCCCATCACAGAGCTATAACTACATATAATCATCAAGTCACTTTACCAGGGGTCTCCACTATCTGCTGAAATTTCTACTATATGTTGAAAAGAATGTATTATTTCTTCACACTCCCCCAGTGCAGCCACTGCAGTATGTCTTTGTGATATACAGATTAGAGGAAGAATACCACTACCCTACAGTGCTTGGTCCCTTCCTCCATGTTCAGTTCATGCATGTTCAGGCATGCTGCCAAATGCTAAGAAATAAATCTGCTTTCTCATGGGTTTGGGAATAAGGAAGCCTCTACAAAGAGAGAATGAGAAGGAGGCCATTCCAAAAGCAGAAGTTGCCATACACACCCTTCCATATCCTCAACATAAGCACAAAGTAATTGCTTGTCCAGGGACAGTTATGTTTAAAATAATAATCTTTTGGGACTAAGTAAACTCTCAAACTCTGCAGGACAATTCTCCCTGTCTGTAGCCCTTTAAGAATTATTTTAAATCGTCACATAAATTTCTGACATGTTAAATTCAAGTTTTCTGTAAAGGATCTAGGCAACTATTCAATACATTGGAGGTGTAAGTATTTACTGGAATTCATTATTTAGAATAAAAAGGATTAACTAAGATTTGAAAAGAATTTCAAATGCTAACACAAAGTTCCAGAGAAGGTGAACATATGTATAGATAAGACTAAAAAACAGCTAAGCAAAATAACGAAACAAACAAAAATCATCCTAAAATGAAACAGACAACTTCAGAAAAAAAATCACCAGTTTTGACAACAGCAGGCTCAGAAGTATGAATTTATCCCACTGTCTACAGTATAGTGTGCATCATAAAGGCAGACTAACCCTGAAGTGTATGATCAGACAATGACCTCAAGAGAGCCGGAGCACCACTCTGCATTTAGTCCATTTTCTTTCTGAATACACCCTGTAATTACAGAACAGTTCCTCATGCTGCCCCTCCCTTGAGCAACTAATGTTCAAGCATTCATAGAATTTTAGAGCAGTATTACCTCTGGCAGTTGACAGATATAATTTTGCCTTAGGAGGGTGCAATGGATTGCATATGATCTTCAGTTCAAGACAGGAAAATGTGAATAATCTTGCGTACCTTTATGTTTTAAAGCATACAGGACATACACTAGGAATGTGGACATGTAAAAACTAATTGAAACACTCCACAGTTCCACAGCATAGGTCTAAAACATTATCTTACAGCATTCTCCTAGTTTGGAAAGGAATAACTATTTTAGGATTCAAAATTCCTAAAAAACTTACACCTGACTAGTCCTCAGTGCATCTGGAAGCAACTTCTTTCAGCACAGTTTATTGTGCATACAGTATACAATGTATACACATTTACTGTTGCTGCCAATGTGTATAACCTGAGAAATAGAGGGTGATGACACCTAGCACAGCTGCACACATGCAGTAATAACTATACTACTACTAATGATAAGAGAAGAATAGAACACTAAGGCTTTAAAAACATAGATGCTACTGAGGTCTATGCTATACTGCACCATTCAAATCACACCTTTCTTTATACTCGTTGCTTATGCATGCTGACAGGAGTCAGTCTGGGAAATAAATTCAGGAGATGTGCATTACAGTTGCAAGACAATTGCATTTGACACACATTTAACAGAGTCAACAGGCAGTATCCCGTTACACTGTGAAAGCAAGCCTCAACGGCAGCAATTTGTTCTGGAAATACTTACTTCTGATGAGGTCACCATCAGCACGATTTCCCCAGATGGACTGCTCTTGTATCTCTGCTTGTATACTTTGATTACTGGAAGGCTGGTTTATGTCTTTATCTTCTGCCACAGTAGTCCCTTGGTCAGTTTTTCCTAAGGAAAAACAAAATTCAAGATTTTAGTTTCTACAGTATTTTTAACTCTGTGTGAGCAAAACTAATTTTTGAAAATTAGAAGCAAGGGAGTATAAAACATAACCTGTCTTACCACCTGCTTTTGTTTCCTTAGAATTAACTTGCAATTAAGTTAATTTTCCATTTGTTTTCTGGTCTAGATCAATGTAATTTCTCTTCAAGAAAGACTTTTAGTCATATTGTATTTAATTGTGCAAAGTAATACAGCAGCTTCTGTAACAAATTACAGTTGAAGGGGTTTTGGTTTTATATTTCGTTTTTTATTTACAGAATTTTCATATAAAAATTTGAATAGCCGTGTCACACAAAAACCATTAGTTTTTACCCACATACATGTGGCTCTAGCATATAAAAGCTGTAGTAATTTTACTAAGTTCTGTTCTCTATTATTTACAATTAAACGCATAATCCAAGACAAATATAGTTGAAATGTCCAAAGTGACTAGTACAAAAATTCAGAAAAAATATAATTACACAATTACCTATTTTTCATTGGAAAAAATAGTTTTTAAAAGCCATTGCTCATTAAAAGTCAACATTTAGCAAATAATGAAAAGAAAGAGCATTTCTTCTCTCCAAGTAAACATAAGATGCAGGGAAAATTCCACAGTAAGGTTATTTGAGGGATTCTTCATCTTATTTCACAATATAACAGATGTTGCTGCTTTGACAATTTTGCCGGTTAACACAAGCAGACCAGAATTTCCTCAAACCAAAGTAAGTGACAGTTTTCATCTTCATTGTCATTAATGTTTTAATAATCAAATTCAACACACACAGATCTTTCTGTTCTTGATTGCTACAGATTTTTCCTACTGGCATTCAAGGAAACTTCTTCAAATCTGGATTTACTTTGTTCATTATTCACAGCGACAGATTATCAGTTTTTATCACTTACTCAAGGGATCTGTAGAACACTAAATATTTTCAGTTTATGTATATTTTTTGAGTATAGCTACAACATTTAATATTTACAGTAAATCTAAATGAGCAACTGCTGAAAAGTCTGTTAGCTCTATTTATTTGTTTCAAACAAGAACGTGTTTATAAATCCCTTATTACAATGAATGATACCATATCCTCTAGTAAAGCAATTATTCCAATCCTGAGACACAGAAAAAGCACTTATTATTGTGACACAGTGAAGGTTAGTTTCTTCATGTAACCCACAGCACTTTGATTTTAAATCCTAACTTTCTGCCTTTGTTATCCACCCTATTAAACTGAGGCACTGAACATCACTCAAAATAACATATGTCATCTTGTATGTATAGTAGCATATGCCTTCAAGCACTGCTGCTCCCCTCCTATCAATTTGCACCTCTGAAACGTCTGACCTAGCTACCTCGTGGTACTTCGATCTCAGTCCTCCCTCACACCAACAACTTCTCAGTATTTCCTCAAGCCCATCCTCAGAGGAACTGTTTCTCTGGGACTGGCATAGTTACTGAAATGAATGGGAAGATACTGCTTGACTTCAGTGAGTTCTGCCCCTTGCCCTGATGACTTAATCTTACCTAGATAATCATCCTATTAACATTAAAAAAACCCAAAAAACAACAAAACAAAAAACCAAACAAAAAAACCTACCAAAACCCCAAACAAAAACAACCAAAAAAACCCCAAACCAAACAAAAAAAAAAAAAAAAAAAACAAACAAAACAACCGCAAATCAAACCAAACCAAACCAAACAAAAACCCCTAAAACCACAAAAAGCCCAACAAAACAAAAAAACCCCACCAAACCAAACCAAAACACAACAATAAAAAACCCCCAAATGAAAACACATACAGTTTTTCAACCCCTTTGACAGATATCAGATACAATTTATTTCTGCCTCATATCTATCAAATACAAATTGACTGTATTGAAGTATGATGATTTAGCCTGTGCAGTTAAGTATTAGGTACAAATGTGTTTCAAAAATGTTTGAAAAGTGTTATGGAATAGACTGAATAAAAATAAGTAGTGTCCTGACAGAGCTAGTGTAAAAGCATTCTGCTTTCCACAAACACTAAGCTTAAATAAGCTATTTTAGGAGATTTTGCTCTTAAATTACTTTACTACAGCAATGACACCAAAATTACAATATGTACCCAACAGTGCTAGTACAGACCTGCAGAGTTGCTGTATACAATTCTCTTGTATAGGACATGACTTGGCAGAACCCTATTATTTCATGTAGTAAACAATGAACAGCTATAAGGAAACAATAATGTTAATATTATGGGGCCCTCAGTGCTCTAGATTACATTTTTATCTAAGAAATCTGAGGAGTACAGAATACAATCAGTCATCATTATTCACACAAATTTATTTTCCATCCCTCTGCTTGTTTTCAGTTTGGTATTTCTTTCCCTTTTTTTTCTCATTATCTCGCTGTATGTGTATTTTTCATGTGCACTTTTATTATCCTAGCTGGATATGGTAAATGACCAGTCATGACCATGTAAACAATAGTAGCAGTTAACAAGAAAGATGAAGCACTATTAAAAAGTAAAAAAAGAAACAATGCTGCAGTTGGACACCAAACAATTTTGCTAGAAAGTTCAAAGCAATTAACATTAATTATCTCTTCTTTGATCTCGTGAATTCACATGAAGACATCCCCGTAAAATGCGTAACAGAAACCTACACCATTAAACGTGTTTGGTATCTCACTTTGCACTCCAGAACTGCCCAGTGGAGCAGCTCAACCTGAGAGATGCTGCTCTATGGTGTGGTGAGCTCACCCTCGGCAGCAGCTAAGGAGCAGCCTCTCCTTCCTTCTTACCCAGCAGGACAAGGAAAAAGAACAGAGAGACCCAAGGGAGAAAACTCATGGGTCAAGATTTAGTTCAATAAGTGAAGAGGAAGGAAAAGTGGAACAAGAGATGCAAAGGCTATCACTCACCATCCCCCACAAGCAGACTGATGCCCAAGCTAGTCCCTAAGCAATGGCTATCTCGCCTACAACCTCCTCCCCAGTTTTTATTGCTGAGCATGACATTCTAAGGAATGGAATAGCCCTCTCGCCAACCTGAGCCAGCTGCCTGGATTGTGTCCCCTCCCAAACCCATGCTTACCCCCAGTCTAGTCACTGGAGAGAAAACTGGGAAAAGAGAAATTATTGGCTGATGCTGTGCAAGTGCTGCTGAGCAATAGCCAAACCACTGGTGTGTTATCAACCTTGTTTGAGTCACCGATCCCAAACACAGCACCACAGGGGCTGCTAGGAAGAAAATTAACCCCATCACACCCAGACTTAGTACAATGGGGCTTTAGAAATAGCAGACCTTACAATCTCTTTATTTGAACTTTTTTCCACAATCACTTCTGATGCATCAGACCACTGAAAACAGACACACATTGGTATCTTGATTCAGTTGCTTTTTCTTGAATATTTACCATGTCTCAATTTTTTTACAAAGGAATTTATTGATTATTCCCTTATAACAAACACTTGATAATGAGATCATAATTTTTTTTTTAATATTAGAGGTGCCATGACAATGTAACAATTACAACCAGTCACACATGAATACAGTCTCCAGATCATTCCTGTCTTTTGTTGATGCTTTTATGTTAGGTGCCTAAGAATAGTCACAACAGTAGTTTATGAAGAATGAACACAAAGACCTTACTCTGACAGAAATACTATTGACTGGATCTGGCCATAGAGAAGTATGACTTTTTTCTACTGCATCTTCAACTAAATTTGAAGTTTCAAATTTCTGTTTCAATCAAGCTTACCCTTAAGAATTCATTGTGTAGGACTTCCTCAGTATTTTAGCTTCTGCTTCCTTTAGCACACCCTTCCACTCTCATGTGGCTAACCTCCAATACTGACAGCCAAGAAGAAAAAGACATGCTCTTCTTAACAGTTCAAATAATGGAAAGAAAAGACTCATTATGTTCTGAGTCTGGCAGTGCTAAAGTATAAATCCAATCTCTCTTCAAAACCACAGTAAGTTACTCTAGGTCATGTCACAAAAGCAATACAGACTTCTTACCTACCACAGTTCAGCCCCAAACCAGCAACTTGTGTGGCTCTGTACTTCCCCTAAACTAACAGCAGTGCCAGGGCTGAAGAGCTCCTAGTCAAAAGCCCCAGGGAGTGACACCCACACAGAACACCCTGTGATTTATCCTGAAGGTGAGCATAGGTAGGAATTCTACTCATCCAGAGATTAATGAAAATTTAAGATTTAAATAAATAAAAGATATGACATGCTGGCAAAGTATAGAATTGGGATGGCTAACAGCCAAATCTTATCTATGAAACAGACAACTGGTGAGCTACTTAGTGAATAAAAAAATTAAAATTTTAATCATATCTCAAAATTACTGCTTTATTAAATAAGTGAATAAAGTGAAATACTGCTTAATATAGAATTTACTTAAGTATATAAAAATAATTTTTATAGTACAGTCATTTTACCATAATCTTATTATATTTATTTTTAAATTACACAGCAAGACGTGTATTCCATAGAATAAAAACTTGTTTTCACCTTTGAGACTATTGTAATATTGACTGTTAACTTTTGTTTTAGTTTGGAGAATATGCCTCTGGTACACGCACTTCTTTGCAACATGACAAATACATTCTACAAGACGCCACCAACTGAATAATGTCAGCAGTCTGGATTAGCAACAAGGCTACTATTACAACAACCCTATCAAAAAGAAAACTTAGCAAACAGCTGGAGCTGTCAAGAAAGGCCTATATATATTCAGCAAAAAGGGTATACAGGGCAATCTCCCCAGATTCCTTCCAATTCTGCCTTCTAGGCCTCTGGGAAGTTGTTGGAACATACGTCAACTAATTCCTGAGAAATTCTTAGAACATCCCAGTGAATTATCTCTCTTTTCAGAGCTACATTTGTTGTAACTTTCTCTATAATGCAGAGCATATTAAGTGGAGGTCATATTAATACACATACCTGATGGAAAATACAAGAAATATAGGTAAGGGATGTGTATTTGCAATACACACCCCAAAGCGCTCAAGGCTTTGACAAATAACCAACTTTTCTTCTCCAAGTGCTCATCCATTTGTACATTCATTCTCCAGCTGCCCCCATGAGCCGCACCACATCTCCTTATTCAGAAATGAGTCTCTGTGTGCTCAAATGTGGCATCATACCTCAACGTATCATGAAATACATAACATACAAAAAACAAAAATGGAAATAAGTGCCTACGTTAAGCGGACTGCTTGTCCTCAGACTGTGATTGGCAGCCAATTTCTGTTCATTACATGACACATAACCCTATATACTGACTCAGCCATTGCTTCCAAGAATGTGAATCATAAGAGTGCAGCACAGCAAAATTACAAACTGGACTTGAGAAACAGGTTTAGTTTGTCTATAAAATTTATGAGTTTGTCTATAAAATTAATTTAATGAATTCTACTACAACAACTGAAGCCTTGCTGCTATGACACATTCATTTTCTGTTCATCAGCAATGTGGTAGACTGCTCCAAATAGAAAGTAAAGAAAAAACAACTGCTGGGAAAGGTTTCTGGAAACCTGAGTGCATCATTCTCATCAAGGAGAGAGAAATAATCAAAATAGACTGGCACAGTGGAGTCACTGTGATCTCCAAAAATGCAGTCACGAACAGTCCAACAGTTTTATGGCTTCGGGGCGGAGGAAAGATTTGGAAGCATGGGGCAAAGCTTACTTAGGCACCTAAAGTTGACCCAGCTGTTAGGATGTATAACATGAATCCCCAGAAGGTCTGAGTTTACCCTATAATAAGCAGATGAAGATTGAAACATACATGTGCAAAGTTCAAATCATCCCAAATGAAATTTTGTCCTTCAAAGGAAAAAGGAATTAAAAAAGAAAAAAAAGTGCCACGAAATATAAACACAGACACAGAAGTAGATCTCTGAGGAATAAAAAAGTCAAAGAATGTTTCCAAAAGGAAATATGAGAATCAGTTCTCTGTCTCAAGCCTACAATTGTTGGGAGGGATTGAAGAGCATGTGACAAACACTGCATTTCTAACACTTCCTTTGTTCATTAATAACCTTGCTGGCAAGGAACTACTGAGGATGCTACTTCCTACTGAAAATTCCACTGTTCACAACAATGACACAAAGAAACCCTGATAATACCACATTTCACAAGGTAATCATTAACAGTAACGCCTACCATCTACTTCATGAAAGGCCTAAAACTTCTAGGCATTTTACTTAACTAGTAAGTTCAACAGTTTGTGTAACAGAATGCCTATTCCAGCATTGCCTGAAACAATCTCATTTCATTAAGGCCATCTAATTAATACAGATAATCCACAAATTATGGAGTTGGAAGGCTCCGATTAGATATTTGATTGTTTTAAAAAGAAAAAAAAATTATTTGGATTCATTTAATTTCAGCATCTTTCACTTAAACGTCTCATTGCAAACTTCAATGGCTTCAGAAGTGCCACTGAAAAAATTAGTGTGTCGAAATTAGAGCAATTTAACTGAGCAATTTTTTGGAAAACTCTTACAAAGAATTTTCCAGGTGCCAGCTATGGAATAAGTAAGAATGTACAAGAAGTCTGACACCCCTGAACAAATTAGAATCATGATAAATTAAAAATTAATAGCAATGTGCAAATAGGTATTCCGCATTATTATAAGTGCTAAAAAGGTCAAATACATAAGTGAAAATTTTTCACAAATAACCACACTAATTATGCAGTCAGTTATGAATGTATGTCATTCATCCACAGAGATTTCACATGTATACAAAACCAGTTTCATGGAAGTGCTAAGCAATACGTGGCAGCTACGGCTGTATTAGCAACAGCATGGGGCAATAAAACTGGGCCTGTACAGTGAAAGACACTTTAAGGACATTCCATATTATACATGTTCCAGGGGCTTTCTGCTTTGCACTAGTTCTCAGATTTAATCTCAAAGACTGAAGGCTTACTAGTGGCTCAAGAGTATTAGGCACATTCCTGCAGCTTTTAGAATATTTTGTGCAAAAGGAATCCCATCCAGGTCACTCCCTACGATCACTCCACAATGCAAATCAAAGTGGTGGTGAACAGATGTACTTCAAAACTGCATGGCTGATCCAAATAAAAACAGTAGGATAACACACTCATTGCTAGATGTTATTTATTAGGGGAAGGGAAAAAAAAAAGCATCGTTTAAAGCAAAGAGAAATCTAACTTCTGAGAGCCCAGAGTTGAATTTAAGAAGAATTACTGTGATAAAAAATAAACCTGTGATATCGGATGGAACAAAAATATTTCACTATAAGATACAAGACCTTCACAGTTAACTCCATGAAATACAAATCTATCACACTCATGTGGGCATGAATCACTTTACTGGAACGGTATGCACGTGAAACTGAAAGTAGACGTGTACTTTTATGACAAACTAGAGTCTGACATCTATTTACCAAAGTTTTAGATATTTTAGTCAGTAATAGTCAATAAATGCCTCAGTACAGGCCCACAGCAATGAAACAACACAAATTCTCTCAACTCTTGTCAGATAGCAAGAGGGAACACAATTATAGAGGAAATATTTGGTAAACTTAAGCAATCTGAATACACTGGTTAATCGTTAAAATAAAAATATATTACTCATAACACAGAGTCATTGCTGGTAAAGTGGAATAATTATTGTGATAGCAATCACTGTTGCCTCAAGAATGTCCAAACATTCCCTGCATTAAGTCTTTTGTCACCCAATCTCATCTAGGCATCAGACTCCTTTAGTGCTCCTCATCATTAAAACAGTTAAGCACAGAAAACATGAAGAGATTTCAATCACATTCTTGAAGAGGAGTACTTGGTACATTTTCTGAATGGAAGTATTAGTTGCTGCATATGGTTTCATGAGATACCAAATGAGAACTGTATCACTATCCAGCAACAGTAAGATGATTTTCACCAGAGAGGACAGTCACTTATAGAATTTGAGCCTTGATATTTCTACTAGACTTCTCCATTCTCCTACCCCACCCCATAAAACTAAAAACTTCTAGTGGATTTCCATAATCTGAAGAGTTATTAGTGAAATTATTACTCTGAATTTCATAACAGATTGTTAATTATTATAATTATTGGTTTTATTTTCTTTCTTAATTGAGCAAGCTAAATATTATTCCTTTGTTATTCGAGGTTACAGTTAGGTACCAATAAGCAAAGATAAAAGCATTTAAAATATTTTATAGATGGTAGTCCTACACTTTCTAAAATGTGGCATGATTCTCTAAACGTAGTTCCATATCCACTGAATTTCTCTCTTGTATTCCATGGTTTATTCAAATGCAGAGGATTTAATAAAAAAGTCAACCCATAGTCAAGGCAATAATCACACCATAACCTCTAACATATGAAACATTTTCCTTAAAGCAGAGAGTCTAATGGTCAGTAATTGCTGCATTCCTTCCTCAGGGACATTATTTTGGTACCTAGCAGTTGAGAAATACCTGATCACAACCAAATTGAAGTGGTCTGAGCAGAGACATGACACTATTCACTGACTACATCATACAAGTAGATGCAATCATAATTTGGTTCCAAGGTCCATGAGCTGCAGAAGAAAGAGGGCATGACCAGGATCTTGAACAAGAGTGCACAAGTAGAGCTACACTTTTGGAAGGATGTGACAGAAATTAACGTGTTGGTAGAGATTAAGTTAAACCTTCCATCCTGCAGTGTGTCTCTTGTATCAGCAGACTCCACTGACACAGATAATAGTTTAAAGTTGAATTTTGACATTGCCACAAAAGAATGTGCCCTCTCTCACAGCACACTAATTGTGGAGGGGCGGGGTCCAGTATTTGCACTAATATTTATGCATTTATTCAAAAATGAACTAACAGGGAAGAACAGTGACAAGGGAGATGTTGAGAGAGCATATTGGTTAACCTAACACAGAAAAATCTTTTCAATCATGAAAGCCAGAGCATGCCACACCTGTAGGCCAAACTATGTCTCAATCCAGTTTTCACCATGTCCACAACTGATGAACATCCCTGCTATCTGCCTAAGCTCTAGTATGTTCGCCTTATTTTTAATCAGGTTTGGGATAGGTATTTTTCAATATTCAAAATTCAGCTGAAGTTTCTTTTCCTTTCACAGAAAAATACAATTAATCTTCAGCATCTGAATGCATAGGATATCAAGCAAAAGGAGCACTTTGCATGTCTCTATTTTTTGATGATACCTCACAGAACTGCAGAAAAGTTTGTTCCCAGCATATAAGGTATCTCTATCAGTTAAACAAATATACAAAGCACATTAAAGTATGCTGCTAAAAACCAGAAACTCCTTCTCATTAGAATGCACTTAATACTTTATAATACATACAAGACAAGCTGTCTTTTTCTGATTAAGGAATCTTTAATTCTAGGTCAACAGAGATTTCAAGTATCTCACTGTAAATATAGGGAGTCATTTATAGGTCAATAATATTAATTTCAACCAAAGCTTTTAAAATTATCACCAAATTCTAGAGAAGTCAGTGTAATTTTGGATGTCCTGAGGCTAGAATAGAAGGATAGGGGCTGTTGAAAGTCCAAGACATACTATCTTAGTTCTTCAGCCCTGGAATATCTGAATTACCTTACCCTGTAACCACACACTGCAAAGCTGACAACAGAAATTCTGGAATATAGACTGGAAATGTTATGAACTCACCTCTTCCTCCTTCCACCCCCACTTCCCCAACAGACTTAGACTAGAAAAAAGCAACAAATATCCACATTAAAAATCCATATTATTTTTAAATCTAAGTCCCTTAGAATAAAAATCATGTATTTGAATGCTGAATTCTGTTAAAAACCAGCCTTGTCTTTATGTGAACTGTACATAAGCTTTAAAATTGAGCATGTGCCTTGATAGGTGTGGCCAGTGAGCAAACCATAATCATTATGCTTGCTTGTACCTTACTGATCCCTAAGAAAGCTGTGAGGTTTAATTGTGTCATCCAGATTTTCTGCACATTACTTGTCAAGCACAGATCAGTATTTGTTTCCTGACTTTTCATTTAAAAAAGAAAGTGCATGTATTTACAATCACACGTAAGACTTTCAGTTCATAGTGAAAACTCAGTTTGAAGTAGCACTGTGAGAATGAGGCCACTTTCCACACTAGGTAGGTTCACTGACTTCAGTACCTTTGATGTATGGCCTACATGCAGAATTTAACCAGTGCAGCCGGTTGACCACATGACAGACACAAACAACGCACTGAAAATAAACACGTATTACAGGTACTGATGGTTCTGGCAAAAATGTGATTCTAGCAGTTCAGTTCCACATGCTTGATCTTCTGCATTTAATCTTTTTTATTATTATTTTTTACTGTTTAGAAGTTATGAGTCATTCTCTAGGACAAAAAGAAAAAAAAAACAACCAACAATAAGGTAAGTATAAGCCAACTTGCAATGTCTGTCTGCCAAAACATTTTTTGCTTAGCTACGGATACTTTCTGGTTTCTGAAATGAGTCTTTAACTTTGATTACACATAGCCATTGATTCTCCTAGTTGCAAAAACAAGACTGCATCTTTAATCCACAGTTGCACAACTGTGTTACCAGGCTCTGCTCCAGTTAACCACTTATGAATAAAGTTACAGTTCCTGAACAAGATTATTTGTCTGTTTTTCAGAGACTTTTTGTACTCCTGTCAGAATTCTGGAAAACTGCAGCTGTAAATGAATAAACAAAAAAGTCTCATCTTCACAGACCAGAACCTGACAGGCAAACATTCTTCCCAGTTTTGAGGAAAACCTGCAATATTCCTTGTCAAACTTTCCGACGTGAAAAGTGATCAGAGTATCAACGTATTTTGTTCAAAAGCAAATAAAATGTAAGTTAAATAATTTATCTTTAATGAATGCACTTTTAAACAACCTTTTAAACAGCTGATATGAAACAAGTTATATTCTTAGAAACTTGTCTTAGCTGCAGCATCACAGAGTAATCTAAGAAAAAAACAGCAAAGTGACCTCCAACCTGAACAATGCTCTAGTTATTGGATCAACCTTCCACAATTTACTTCAAGACCTAGAAGGAGAGCTTTATAGGAAAGAATTTCTAAACACAAACACAAAGCTCAGGAAAACAAAAGCGATTTTCAAGGAGCAACATCTGCCTCTGAATGACTGCAGTTTTTCAAGTGCTGAAAATCAGTGCTGAGAGCAGCGCATTTTTTCCTCCCTTTTTACTTTTTTTTTTTTAATACGTTTTTTACATGGGAATTTCGGGTTAAAACAATAAAGTGGTGAAGTGAAAGTGTGACAGAATACACCAAAGAGGGGAGGGGAAAGAAAAGAGGGGTTAAAACCCACAAATCAAATCAGTAAATGTATCATTCAAATAAAAGGCGCAACAATTACAGAGAAACTTTAAAGCAACTTACCTCGAGGGAGGGAGATCAAAGAGCTGTTTTCAGTCGCAGCTCGCTCTGGCCCTCCAGGCCCCGGAGGAAGAGGTTCTCTCACTTGGGACATCTGCCAGCTCTCTCGCCGAGTAACAGAGAGCCTGCACCCCTCTCCAACAAAACTAACACGCGACCCTGAAGGAACAAGCAAATGAGAGGACTCGTTAATGTAATTTACGCAGAAAACTCACGACTCTGGGCGAGGGACTGAAGAGGGACAGTAAGGAAGCGGCGGCAACTTTGCGGCGCGGCGGCGGGCGCGCCCCCCGCCGCCTCCACGGAGCACCCGCGGGGCCGGGGGGCGGCGGCCGCGGGGCGGGAGCGGCCGCGGGCCCGGAGCCGGAGCCGGGCGGCCGCGGGGGTGCCGGGGGGGCCCGTCCGCGGCGGCGGAGCCGGTCGGCAGCCCGGCGCGCCTACCTCCGCATTTCCTCCCGCTCCGCCCGGCCCTGCGCCGCGCCCCGGCCGCGGGAGCCTTCGCGCCGCTGCCGCTCCGCCGCCGCCGCGCCGCCCGTCCCCGCAGCCTCCTCCTCTCGCCGCGCCGCCCGCCCCGCACCCGCGGGCCTTCCCCCGGGCAGTGGCGCGCACAGCCTGGCACTCACACCCGCTGTCCCACCGCCGCCACGGTCACTCCTTCCCCATCATTTCCGGACAACGAAACATCCCACTCCGGCTGGCGGCGGCGGCGGCTCGGGGCGGCGGTTGTGCAGGTCCCGCCGCCCGCCAGAGACGGGCCCGCGGGCTGGGCAGGGCTGGGCTGCGCGGGGCCGCGTCTGCAGGGCCGGCCGGCCGCGGGGCGCCTCGCTGCCCCCGGCCCCCAGTCGGGCCTCCAGCCATGTAAATTCCCCCAGGCCACCGCAACCCGTCAGACAGAAGTAGGCAAGAAGGGGAAAAAAGCCCCAGGAGAATGTGAAAGGGAGGCTTTCCCGCCCGGGCAGGGTTTGCAGCCGCGGCGCTGGCAGCGGAGCGGGGCACGCTGCATGGCGCAGCCGCTGGCTCCAAGTTGGCCGCGCCGCTCCGGATCGCCCGCCACCAGTTGCGCCTCGGCGTGCGGAGCGGCACGTGGGGCGCCGCGGGCCCCGCTGCCCTCCGCCGGGCCCTGCTGGCGCGGCCGGCCCTTCCACCCCTGCCCCTGGCTGCTGGCATGGGATACAGCCAGCGAAGGACTTCGGAGCGGGCACACAGAAGCATTCAGAGCACACCAAGAATAGAACAGCAGTTTTCAAAAGTATAACCCTAGAGTGCAAACGACTTCTGCTACCATCTGCCAAGCAGTGTTACCTGGACTTTCTCCATATAGGAAGTACGTTTCTTTCCGATGGCACGGTCTGATGTGATCATCAGTCTCATGCTCTGATCTTGCCCACACCATAGGGTACTGCAATTATTTCTCACACGTGTGCTGGTGTCCATAAGCTTCATGCTTTGCCTTGTTTAGCTATCACAGTATGTCACCTTTCTCGACTGAAGTGTGTCCGTGTTTAAAATCTATTTTCCTTCAAATTTACAAGCATATTTTTTACTATGGTTTAGTAAATATGCCAGCTTTACTGATATGTCTCATTGCAATGAGATATTTCGATGTATTTTTGGGAAATAAAAGTAGGAAGATAAAATATGCACTATCAGCATCCTAACATAAGAGACTATAACTGATGGATATTTATTTTGATACCACACATCTTAAGGAACATGCCCAGGTATTAAAAGTTAACTTCTTAAAGTTTAGTCTGTCCCTAACATGCTTGCAAAACAACCGGGATAAAGTGTAGATACCTGACTAGGAGCCAGTTGTGTGTGAACTCCACATCCTTCAGGGCTAACTCTTATTTCAGAAGTCATCAGTAATTTTGCACCATTGTACAGCTTTATTGTTATTGCTGGTGCAAAAGAGAAGTGTGATGAAAGGTGCATATACTTTTCTCTGACAAATAGTATAATTTTAAAGTATTTCAGTAACCTAAGGTATTCTTTGGTGCAGCAGAGACTTTCTTTAAACATTTATATGGGAAAATGGGGGGAAAAGATGTTTTATGTAGGAAAGAAGCTCTGTTAAAAAAAATCCATTTGGGGCACACAAACCTATTATTTTACTGTGTAATAATAATATTGGTCTCAATATCTACATTTCTCATCTATGAAAACATTGCATAACTTTCCACAGTCCCCTCCTTGCTGTCCTGGGGGCAGAGTGATCAAGACATAAGTTAGAATGACTTACCTCAAACTCCCAAGTGAGTCAGTAGCAAAAGAAAGGTGATGACTCACTCTCAACATACAAGCTTATGTTTTTCTCTCTGCAACTGGAAACACAGCAGAGAGCTGTGGGAGGAGCAATAATTTAGCCAACCACACCCTGCTTCCAAAATATTTCATTGGATAATAAATGCCTATGAAGAGCTAATACCACCCAGGGTTGGTATTTTGGTGGGTTTTTTTAACCTTATCTATGAAACCCACATGGTAAACTCCATGACGTTCTGTTTATCTTCTTTTAAAAGATGGTGGGATGAGTGCACCCTGACAAAGTTCAGTTGAAGAGTTCAAAGCAGCTAAGTGAATTTAGAGGATCTTCAGCAGACATTACAACTGATGCAGTCAGAGGTAGTTCTAAACAAAATCAGATTTAGAAATGGTAAGAGAATTCAATGCACAGAAAGCACAGTTCACTGAAATGGTGCATTTAAAATATTGTGCAAGACACGACACATTACATACCAAAGGCTGTGATTGTAAAAAGATTGGTCCAGATGCGGTCCCTATTAATGAGATAACCACAGATAGGCAAAAGCTCATTGGCGTAAGCACTTCCTGACAGCACAACATACTTCTAACAAATCCTCAGCAAATCTAAAATAGTTGTATTATTTTCCTGTAAAATGCGTATCATTCTAAAATATTTTTGGAAATTCTCAGGAAGTGGGCTGTTCAGATACCAACACCAGCAGCCTCTCAAGTAGGCTACAAATTTGAGATATACGATATCTTACTAGAGCTGCCGAGTTACAGGCTGTTGCATATAGGTATTTCAATACAGTTTTCCATTGCTAAACCATAAAATTCAGGTCTTGTAGGCAATTAGTAGCAGATTTTGGGATTGATGTGAAGAGAGATTCACAAGCCTTGTCAGTAAAAAGTAAGTACAGTGTGTAGGCAAATTAAAATTTTCAGAAAGAAAAAAAAAACAAAAAACCCCCCTAAATAAAACAATCTAACAACCCCTCCTCCCCAAAAAAAGAAAACACACCCCACAAAAAAACCCAGACACCACCATCACCATGAAAAAGCCCTCCAAGTTCCTTCTCTATTTAAAAAGATTCTTTAAAACACACTTCTATTAAAAGTGCACAGAATGTAGAATATAGTCATATGTCTTAAGGACAAAATGACAGAATTGTTTATCACCATTTCCTAGACTGAGCTCCTACACAAGCCACACAAAAGATATTACCTGCAGTCAAAATAGACTTGTGACTGAACAAAATAAAGTGTTTTAGAAATACACAGGTTGTTTATTTACAGCTGCAGATGTTATTTACTCACATTATTAAAAACTCGAGCTGTATTTATAGATTGAATTTTCCAAGGCAAACTTTTAGTCTTTGTTGTTTTCTTGGATATAAGATAGTTTGTGTTGGAGGAAGTTGTGGGTATCAGAGATGCCCATCTGAGAAATGCTGTAGGAAAATTGTGCATAACTCTTCAAATAAAAAATGTGGTCAATATTACTGTTACTTAAGGATCAATGAAGGTCGGTACTCACATTTCCCCCCCATCCTAAGACTACCCTTTCCTTCCCCAAGGCTACTCATTGCCTGATGCTGATTTCCTTCTGTTAGCAGGAACAGTGGAAACTGCAAACATTTTACTTCCCTCTTAACACCCTCAAATAGTTCTGTATAATGGACAATAATGTTATTGAATCTTTTTATGATTGATTGCTTGTACCTTAGTGCTTGTGAGTTCAAATTATTCTTCTGCTATGTCCTACTATATCTAAGAACATGATTTTCAACTTTTTAATAAGTAATTTCAACATATGTATTCTAACATACGTATTATTCTAAACTTCACCAGTCTTTTCCGTATTAGGATCATGGCAGGATCTCTGTCCTAAATATTTTACATTACATCAATGCTGAAATGGAAAGATGGTTATAGTTAAAAGGGCTAGATAAAAAACTTGGAATTAAAACCAAATTATATTGTAAAATAACAATTACAAGTGAAGTTTACTTATTTTTATATATTTTTTAAAAAATATAGATTAAAAGCAGAAATACCCACAATATATGCATAAGACAGTAAGAGAGAATTTGAAGATCAGTATCATGCACGGTTTAGAGTACTTTTGGTTCCTGTTGTCCATGACCTAGCTTGTATGTTATCCTTCTGCAAAATATGCTGTATAAAGCCATGTAAATTGTCAGGTGCCGGAGCAAAGCTGGTTGCAGCTGTGTTGTTGATGAGGATTTGTACTTCATAAAGCATGAAGTGCTGTGGGATTGATGGTGCCTTAGACACCAGCTGGTCCTAACAGGGCAACCAGCCCCTTTTAGGCCAAGGAAATCCACCTCCAAAGAGCACAAACATAGAAACAAATAAACATTTGAATGTCTAAAATGAAACCAGAGACATGCAGATTTAACTCCTTCCATAACCAGAACTGGAGTAAAGAAATGCAGGATCGTTTAGAGAAGCAACTTGTTCCACTAATGCTGTGCCTGGGAGCAAAGGGTTTTTCTGCCATAAACAATCCTTATCCAGGTTTGATGTTTTTCTGCCACAGGATGGACTCCACAGTGGAGAGAAAATGAATGTGAAGGTAAATTACTGCTTTCTGCTGGTTAGAAGTATTTTTCTCCATTTTATTTTTCTGTTTATACAAGTATAAGAAGTATAATAGTATAAGAAATAGTTTGTTTCTGTAAAATACTAACACAGGTGGCAAAGATTTCATTAAAATTTATAAATTATGAAGTAAAACAAAAATGATTCTCTGAGATTAATTATTTCTGATGTAACTCAAAGGAAGTTCAAGGAGTTGCATGAAGATGAATTCAGCTCAAGCAGCTTTGTCCTGCTTAGGGCAAAGCACATCACATGGCCTGGCTGATGGTACCTTCAGCTATTCCTTAGCAAGGTCAAGCAAGTAGCTCCCTCAAGGAGGTAATAGAGCTCATGGAAAATAACATATCATGTATTGAGGCATGCAAAATGATGTTTTATCACAACAAAATGCCAACTAGTAATTCATTACGTTCCTACAAATAAGTCAAGAAGAAGCGTTCAGTTTGCAATTACAGATGTGCTGGATTGCAACAATTAATTAATTTGCATGTCTTTCTTCAGTTATTCAGCTTTTCACTTTGCAGTTAATATTGCACCTTCATTAATTAAAAAACTTATTTAGAACTTCAGAAGAAACTTAAAATTCAGCAAATATTAATTTTTCAAATTCTGTACTGATTTTTAAGGCATTCAAGATTATTTGGAACTTGTCTTGACATTAAAGATCATCTCAGCAAAGGCAAGTAATGGACAACAGCATCTTTTGAATTAACTGCGCAGGAATTTTAAGGAAATATTGATTAAAAAGTGTAGCTAGCTCAACACAGAATATTGTAATCTGAGTTATATAGAGATATAGTAAATTTATAATCACTTAATGAATTTACCTGAAACATTTAGTCCTAATAATCCTACAGGCTGTATTTATAGCATACCAAAAAAAAAATATTTCTGATGCTTTTCAGGTTAACGAGACTCCTTATACTTTTGCAGTCTGAGAAGTATCAGGATCTGGCATTATTCTACATTAGTATTTCATGCACATTCCCTACAATTGTGAGTATTCATGAAATTTACATTACCTTTTCTCAGCAGTATCAAACTAATTGCCAATATCAAATGATGTTTAAAAAAAATGCCTTATCTAGAATTCTACAAAACCAAAAATATTTCCATGTGAAAAGAATATGTAATCAATCTCTTCCCAAAAATTTTGAAATTGAAAATACTAAACCAAGCATGTTTTACAAATAGAATAAATAATGCAGTGGAACAGAAGACTATATGTTATATTGCTGTGTGAGATCATGGTAACACATCGTGAGATCTATAAAAATTCAGTTAATTTTGTGCATCTTTAATATGAGCTCATAATACAGAGTACAGTTGCTCCTTTTGAGCTGCAAGAGAGTACACTCTCTTGTGAATGAGTATTAAAAATATTGTGCATTCTGTCTTATATTTTCATAATATAGAATGCTCTTACATATTGTGTATTATTCCTCATACATATTCAGAGCATATATTGTAACAGCTCCTTTGGAATCACTAACATGTAAGCTGTGAATGTGTATTAACAGCCAAATTCATTTGCATATTATGATTCCATAATACTGAATGCACAACCAAATCGTTGATAAAAAGTCATTGCCTCACATAGAAACTGAATTTATTTTCTCATGTTTCTCACTCACACCTGTGCTATCTTGCACAGCCATTTCTCACCCATATCTGATAAAAAGAAAAGAAATACAAGTACCACAAAAATTCTGGGATTTACAGTTTTCTTGAAGTAAAATATTTTGTGAGGGTTTTTGCTCTATATCATAATCAATATTTTCATTAATTGTCTGAATATATACTCCTGGGGGTTTTTTTGGGATCCATATAAATGACTGGATTAAAGTCTTAGCATCAAGAGCTCATTCAGATAGTACATGTAAAATGCAAATCATAGGAAAAACAAAAATAAACCCCAGCCAGTTCTACTAGTATTTTTAACTGTTGTGATTTTGTTTATTTGTAAATTTGTCTAAAATAATGGGGAGGCTGCCATGCAGTTCTCTAGGTAAGCAGAACTAAAATTACAAAATAATATTACACAATAACATAATTACAAAACTTCATTTGGGTCAAAAAGTTACTGTTTGTCTACATTGACGGATGAGCATTCTGGCAACCCATGCAAGTAAGGACAGAAAAAGACACCTTTTTACTTTTCTAAAACAGGGAATGAAGGAAAATCTTCTAGTCTTCTGCCTCAGTTTCTTACTTAGATAAATGAAAGTCATACAAATCCTAGGCCCAGGTCTGATCTAATTCTGTGACTATGTTGCTAGGATGGGGATTTTCCCCAGGAAGAAAAAGAAAAGCTAAGGACCTCTTGACTTTTGCCCAGGTTCCTTCCTCATCCTATAGAGTTGCTGGAATAACTGGAAAGACACAAGAGGAAATTGCCTATACCGTTTCAAGGACTGCATAGTCGCCATGCTGACTATTAGTTGTAAAATAACTTCAGGTATATTATTTTAATAGGAAATACTAAAAGTTACTGTATAGTTCTGATACCACAGCAGAGATATTAACTCCCAAAAATAGTCAGTTATGCTTTCGGGCAATAAATGGCAATCCTAAACCACCTACTATGCAAAAACCAAATAATTACATGAAACTATAATAATACCTCAGTTAAAATACTAATAAAATCAGAAAACACAAACTAGATTCAAAGTGACTCCCATATAGCTGGTACTTTTGGATCACATCTATGCAGATGCAGTCCTGCCCAGTGAATGATGGCACAATGATATTGTCCATTAATATGTGTAATATCTGCCACATATCATTGAGAGAGAGGCTGTATGTATGAATGTATGTATGTAAATATGTATGTGGACAAAAAATCACTGGAATTTTAGTGTTTTCCCTTTAAAAGAAGTTATTACATTTTAGTTTAATGCAGAAACCTATTACAGTGTAAAAATTCCTTTATTTCTCTTTTATTTTTTCTGTAGTTTGTTTCAAACATTTCAAAGTATTAATGAAATTGCTGTAAAAGTC
Source organism: Acanthornis magna (assembly GCA_036785705.1). Taxonomy (NCBI): domain Eukaryota; kingdom Metazoa; phylum Chordata; class Aves; order Passeriformes; family Acanthizidae; genus Acanthornis; species Acanthornis magna. The sequence continues at coordinate 22,095,831 of JAWUZG010000001.1, forward strand.
ATAATGTTAAAGTGTAATTTTATTTAACGTTGTTTTATATTATAAGATCTATAAACAAGCTTCTGTAAACTTATAAAATCGGTTATTTTGAGGTCAGAGCTGTGGGGTTTTTTTCTTTTATTATTGTAAATAAAATAAGGTCATTTGTACTCAATTATTTTATACTTCTAGCATACTATCTGCTCTCTCAGAAAATGTTTCAAGATATAAATTCCAGCAGACTAAATTACCTTGATAATCAGTGATCAACATAAGTGAAATATTTTTCTGTTGTTTTTCAAAGTGAGCTTTATATTTTCTCAATAAATTATTTGCATTTTTTACTTAATACAGTTTATTACAGCTAAAGTAAAATTCTAATATCTGGGATCTACAGCCAAGGAAAATTTAAGCAGTTATGGCATGGGTGCTTTCACTGTTGAACCTCTGGTGTTCCAGTCCTGGATCTCTGACCAGTTTCCTGATTTTTTTGCCCAATTTTGTTATGTCAACAATTTTTTTTTTTTTTAAGTCAGGTTTGATTATATAAGAGTGGTAATCAATCCTGACCTTATCCAGTGCTCTCCAGTGGCTAGTTAAACTTTCAAGCACTTCTACTATGGTCTTCAAGAAGATTTGGCACCTGGTTTTTAGGATAAAAGGTGTATTTTTAATCAGTTTGCACCATAAATATAATTAAGGAGTAATTTGAGTGAGTAGCATAAATGGTAGCACCATTTTCTCTCATGATTTTGTCACTTGCAGTGGTGGCAGGAGAGATTCCAGCTCACTCCACTTTTCCTCACCTTAGCATCTGTCTGTTCTGAAACTAGGAATGGGAATGTTCCTCCCACACTGTCATCCCAAAACAATAAAGACTTCTCACCAGAATTGTAAATTCTTCAAATTGCCATTTGTGAGTAATGCTGAAGAGAATCATCTAAATATTTAGAAAAGTGTTATTGAAGTGCTCTCTCAAAATGCCATAGTATTTCCAAGGTCTTATTTTCTTGAGGAAAAAAACAAAATATACACCTGGAAATTTATGGGAAGGAGCCTGCAAGATGTGTATTCAATAAGTATTTCTTTCTGCCTGCCATTGTATATGGGATCAAATATGCTAAGAATTAAAAAAAAAAAAAACTTAAATAATTTGTTAGAATGGGAAAAATTTGGAAGTTAATCTTCAGAAACATATAAGTTATCAGCCATTTAATTTCCTTGATATAAAGCTGTAGTTGGAAAAGACAAAACATGAGTGTAAGCAGAAATACTAAAAATGCTGGGTTTTGCCTTTTAATACCAAAAAGATAACTCTCTTTTATGACATGCATAGCTTCTAGCATCTTATCACTCTATAAATTCTTCTCCTGTATGAGATTTGTTGTGGAAAAAGAACTGATGAATTGCACCAAGGTGTCATGACACAGGAGAACAGTATAATACTTCTGAAAATAAAGCAGAAGATATTTTGTCTTTTTCTGAACATAAATGATTGAACTTGGGAACAATAGAGTGACTTATGCCTCACACTGAGGAAAAAAAATCAGATTTTGACCCATGGATATAGCAATTTGAAAAATATTACTAAAATTTGCTCTATAGTTTGCAGAGATGTACACAATTTGGGAATTGTGTAAGTGAAGAAAAAAAAGTGAGGAAAATACACAACAGATTTCTATACATACCCCTTAATGTTTTTCTGAGTGTCTCTCTAGACACTCGTAGTTAACTACAGTCACAATGTGCATGTGTAAAGGATAAGCTACACCAGACCATGAGATTATGCATTTATCCTCATTTGTGAAGGTGGATGCCTAGAACTTATGAATGGAAAAAGATACGTTATAAAGTATTTAATCCTAATCAATATTTATTGAAAGAGACAAAGTAACGCTAGTGCAAATTTACAGTACTTTACTAAAAAAAACAGCAAGTTGGACTTCTTATAATGCAATCATTAATGAAGTTTTATGATTTATTTTAACCCTGAAGTGGGTTCTTAAAAACTCTAATTATATTCATGTACTAAAAGAAATACAATTGTCACTTAGTTTCATTAAGCCTGACAGGTGACAGTTTCAGAAATAAATGCTGAAACTTGTGAAAATTGCAAGTTCAGGTTGAAGTGACAATAATATGGTATCAATGGGATGGAATTGTTCTTCTCCCTACATTAATCAATACTAAAATTTATTTTTTAATGTGTGAAGGATGTTTCGTTTCATTGATTTATGACTAGGTTCTTTCTACGTAAGTATTTCTGTCTTTGGATTTTAGTTTCATTTTAAATTGTTCTGTCTGTTTATAAATCCACAGCCTATCTCATAAAATACTGCTGTTGGGAAAGAATCAGTTTTCTGCATACCATGTGCAGTTTGTGATATTGATCATATAACTAAGTCAATTAAAGGAGACTTGGCTTTAGAAAAGTTGTACTGTTGGTACCTGGGGTGTACTCCATGCAACATCAGAAGATTTACATTTGTTCAGTTTATCATATCTCACTTATCTTTGCAAACCACAGGCTACACCTGCAACCCCCTAGCATAATCTAGATTTTTAATTTCCAGTTGTGAATACATATGCTACTGAGCTAAGTCAGCATTATGGTTAGCTTAGCAGAGCCTGTATCATAGGTCACAGATCGGAAGCTCTTGAGCTGGAGCCGAGAAGACCCTGCCATAAAATATATTCATTACAACTTTATGGTTCAAAATAAAAGCACACACACTCTATGCTGCTGTGCGTAGATGGGGTTTGCTTATGTTGTGCTTTGTGATAGCCCATGTGATAGCCCAGAATTTTAGTACTCTGGGATAAGTGAGCAGTTAAAAACTTTGTTTTCCAATGCAGTTAATGAGCAGTGTTCAGGTGTGTATACAGTGGACTTTTATGGACAGCTATCAGAAAGAATGCTTGCAGCACCTGAAAAAAATTGAATAAAATTTTTGGACTATTTTCTTGAAGTGTGGGTAAATAACGTGGAGATGATAATTGATACATAAATTTAAATTTCAGAAATTACAAGAATGAAACCATTTAAGCAATCTCTTTCACAGTACTATAAAGTCAATGCATGAAGGATTTCTAGAGCAAACCTGTGTTGGGATACAAGGGTCTTTCCAATTAAAAGTGTAGTTAGTACCAAATATCAGACAGAAATCTACCTCGTCAACAGGTCTAAGCTTGTCTTTGACACAGTTTGCAGCAAGACAGTGTAAACATTTTCATGTTGAATGTAAATGGCTGTGAACGTGTTGGTAGCTTTCTCTGCTAACATCACGTATTTCTGTTCTCTGCAGGCTGTGTGAGCTGTAAGTTATGGACTTGCAACTTATATTGCTCTTTACATCTCCTGTACATCCAGCTCATTATTCCCATAACCTGCCAAAATCCACTTATAAGTGGGTAATATCTCTTAAACGTATTAATCCAGTTTGAATAAGAGACAATGTTCATAGTGGAGGAGTATATGGGGCAATTTGTGGCTTTTGAGAGTGATTAAATGCTGAAGTGGAGCTGAGGCATTTGATTATCACAAGAGCTATTTATTTCTGGAATATTCCAGTCACATGACTATTTTCCCATCAACTAGTGAGAGAAGCACATTTAACAAACATTAAAAAGACAGATTTTTCTGGGTAAAGGAAGGTTTGAAAGCAGTTGAGACCGCCTGCTCATGTCCCATGAAGGGCAGGCATAGGTAAAATTTGTATAGAATTCAGAAGGAGTATGTTCCTCTCCCTAAGATCAAAGCTAAGGACAAATAATTGTCTGAGGGAGTTACCTGCATCGAAACTGAGGGCTGAGACTGAGGTGTGAATGTATGTGATTTGAGTTAGGATTTATGACTCATTTTCATATTGCCACTGTGAAAGGGTAACAATTATCATCTGCTTGGACTGGCCTGTTAACACATGTTGGAAACAAGTCCAGAGCAGCAGAAGTTCTCCATTCTCATGGGAACAAGCTTGTTTCATTTATATCCCCAAAAGTATAGGTGAAGCAAGGATTGACACCTTAGGAAGAGGCCTCTACAGAATTAGAAGGGAGGTTCTAGTGGAAAACTCTCCTAAGAGCTTGGATAGGAAGTTGAAGTTGAGTTTCAGGGCTTTTTTTTTTTTAGTTAGTTAATGCTGTGAGTCATAAGTAAAAGGTCAATGCAAGGATACTACTTTGTATTTATTTAGACAGTGAATACCAAGAAACTCAAAACATTCACATACAGTATTCTGCTGTATTGGTTAATGTGGGTTTTTTTACAAAGGCATTATTGGTGCTCAGGTTAAAAGGAGGTACTGTCTTCTGCAGCTGAACTACTAAACCCAAGAACATCAGTCTGTAATCTCGTGATTTCCAGAACTGGGGAAACTAATCTGAACAGGCTTAGTGACATTTCTGATCATCATTCTCCTTCCTCTTCCTCTGAACTCATATGCATCAGTCTAAAGCTATTTAAAATTCAACTTTTCTTATGTACTAGAAATGAAGAAGGAAAGTGGAAGGTGCTGAGGAGTTGGGCAGGCAGGTTTCGGGAGTCTGTCCAAACAGGAAGCAGGTAACTTTGCTTCCACTGGCAAACTGGCACTTCCTTGAGTGTTAGTCAGAAAAGAAATATAACGTATTTTTCCTTTTCACTGACCATTACAGAAAAAAAAGAATAGAAGGTCTCATTTACCCTATCAGTTTTCTGTCTTCAGCTTTCTGATGTTCTCATTTTATATACATGAATGATTTACAGAGATAACAGGGAGGAAATCTGAATTGGGGAACATACTTAACAGTGTTTTTTAAACAGCATCCTGGCAGGGGCAGGAGGTGGACTACAACTGCACAGTAAAATAAATGAGTACCTGTATTTAGAGTTGCTAGTTGTCTGATTTCAGTGTCTAGTTTCTTCCTATATAATTTCAGAAGAAGGAGAAGAGGGAGGTAGGAAGATTGAGGAGCACAGCATTCCAGAGGGGCACTAATTTTCACTCCTCTTTGCTCATAGATGCTCTATAATTCCCATTACTCACATGGTCTCGTGGTGAGAGGGCAGATCTCAGGAACTGCCATGTTGAATCACTCTGGAGATTCTCCTAGAGCAGCCTGTCTCAGAGAGCAGGCAACACCAGATATTTCAGAGAAAAGTGCAAGAAATTATTAATAAAAGTGTGGGATAATACCTTCACATCTACATGTGATGAGATATTATACTAACTTGCAAAGAGCTGCTTTTCTTTACCTTAAACATCAGACTTGGTCCATACAAGAGACCGTCCCTACACATAGATGGTTTATACAGTTCAATCATTACATTCTGTTCTGCACAATGAAATATATAAAATTTCACTCTAATATGATGATGGATTCCATTTTTGTTCTCTAAAAGTCATTCAAAACCGAGAGTGAACATGGTCTCAATGCATATAAATTCTGAGTCCCAACTGCAGTTCTTTAAACATGGTTTCTTCTGCTTTTTTTTTTTTTTTTTTTTTTTTTTAACACAGGAAACCTCAACTCTTCTAAAATCTACCACAACTCTCACTGCATCTATAAGCAAAACATTTAATCTTTACATGTCTCCTTTTAATTACCTGCAAAATAAGAACACCAGTATTTGTTTCCCAGGAAGATTATATTCACCTGGGATGCCAGGTACCAGTGAATTCCAAGTCGTTATTATTTGTTAAAACTCTCAACACAAGAATTAGCAAAATCGGTGAACACCCCTGTAAATAATCTTCACCAGGACTGTGTCAGGGGTCTCCATTAGGAGGCACCATTACCAGATTTTCAGTCTTGCCTATCAGATTTCAAGTTTGGCCATTCTCACCTGTGGTATTATTGACAGAGAAGGCTTTCCCCACTTTCACTTTCCTCAGGCAGTCAGAAAGGATGTGATGACAAAATCAGAGCTACCACCAAGATAGCAGGGTAGTTATCTCTGAAAGCATACTGGGCCACGGTTTCAGAACAATCCCACAACACGATTTAGAAGTTGACTGGCTTCTTGTTAAAGGCGTAGCAAATCAGCTTGTTCATTCTTGGGATGATAATGCCATTTCAGTGAAGTACAACTGACTTCCTTTTACATTTTCTGTGTGCAGCAAAAAACTCCATAACAATACTGTTGAGCCTTCTGAAATGAATACCTCTTGAAGCAATAAATCTGTTAAAGAAAAATATGGTTTCTGGGCACCTGGGCTATGTATTTAAGGATTTGAACTTTCTTAATGCCTAAAATCTGGGGGAAAAAAGTCCAGAAGGACACCCAATTAGAAGGATATTGACTCATCCTGACAAAGAGGTGGGGGGAGGGAGAAAGGGAGGAAGGAGGGAAGAGATCAAGGCTCACAACAAAAGGCCTATTCATTTATAACAGCTTGGCTGTGGAACCATTCCAGCATGCTTAAAAATACTTTATCCATTAGTTGGGAGCTCTTTTCTAAATGACAACTTGCTGCCCGCATCTGACCACAACCAGCTCCCTTTTCACACCGAACGTAGTAAGGTTCACGTTGTCAAAAGCTGCTTGCCGCCTCTTCTGGACGTTGTAAGGAGGTGAGGCAGAGTAAAGCAAAGGTGCCCTGTGAGAAACAAAAATCTCTGACCTCCAGCATATAGCGAGGGGAAGAACAATGCTGTTCAGTTCCTCCCAGACTATTTAAAAAAAAGAGAACAAGCGAATACAGCATTTAACTAGAGTTCTCCTCACATGAAAAACAGGAAGAGCGTTTTGGGTCAATGAAGTTATTAAAAATAAGATAATTTAATGCCTCAGTACATGAGCTCAACAATAGTCGATTGCAATTTTATATGAGGCTCTTTATGCTAAGCTCTGATCACACCTGAATAAAATCATCAAGCTTATTTCACCAATGTTCCTACATATTAGCCAAGAAATATATATTTTTAATTACAAATGCTAAATACTTGTTGAACAGCAAGATTTTTTAAATCAAATTATTCTCTCCTAGGAACACTTCCTCCTCAGTTATAAAGTGGTATAGCTGGAACTATTAATATTTTATGTTGGGGACTGTGGATACAACTTCATACAAAAGCTTTTCTTTATCTGAAATGTGACTGTTGCTGTAAAATTGTCATTCCTATCTTTTCCCAGTATTTTGTTGCAAACGCTTTAAGAGTGTAGTTTGAGGAAAATGAATGTCTGGTTTAATGTGTGTTTATTTCTCTTGACACATACGTTGCGTCCTTATGTTAGTTTGCACTGAGACTCTGGAGAAGATTCTGCGAGAATACTGTGCAGTTGATCTTCTCATCAAAGTATCAGCTTTTCTAAACGTGTCATTCAGCTACAGCAAAAAGTACTCTGTATTACAATATATGCTATCTGATTCACCTTCTTACAAGGATCATCTTTGTAACTTTCTCTCATGTGGATATTCTTAATAACACCAGCTTTATGTAAATGCAAAAAGACTACATCTGTATCTACAGCATCTGTTTAAAGTAAAAATACAGGGAAAAAAATACTTAGGTTCTTATAACAAAGTATTCAATAATTTATATTTGGGGTTTAGATTTTAGATATAGAATAACAAGGTTTTTGAGAATTCCTTGCTTTCTCTTCTTTGTTTAGTTGATTACTTTCAAGCTAACATGCGGAAGCAGTGGTGAAAGTTGGCATTGTAAATAAATATTCATATGTGTCCAGTTAGTTACTCATAAACATGGTTGTAGTGTAAAGAGCTAGATGAGTGTGCAATAGCTGTCTTTTTAGTTTCCTGAGACAAGATAGCTCTTAACCTACGTTTGCAGGTACCTTGAAATATTTATGAGCAATACAATATGAATTCTAAAATATATCTCATTTAATGAATACTGGCATGTTATAACCCAGCTCTGTAGAAGGCCTAAGAAAAATGGCAGGGCAAGATCAAACACTTGTTTACATCTCACTGGCAACAAAATATCATTTTACTTTGGCTGGCCTTTAAGTGGATGTCAATTTACATAATGCAGTAAACCACAAGCCAAAGAGAGAGAGAGACCACAGGTCACACTGTCCAAAATGAAGAAACAAAGTCTGGTTATAGTTTTATCCTGCGAAGTGGTTGTGGGAGGTCCATCCCTGGTTGCAGCTGCCTCTCATTCCAGCTCCACCTCCTCTGAAGGAGGTTCCTCCTTAGGGGAGGACTCGGGGGATGGAACCAGGGTCTCAGATCCATCCCTGTTCTGGAAGAGAGGCGTGCCCAGGGTCTTGGATCAAACCCCTCTTCCCGAAGGTTCTGTTATGTTCAAAGCATTATTGGTTATAAGTTATTGTACCCCTCCCTCATATGATTTGGTTGGACCCCGGACCCTTGTATCCTCCCCTTGTCCCTTTCCCTATTGGCTGTATCCCTTCCTTAAAACTGGCTGCACGGGGACAGTTCTCCGGTGTTCTCCTCCACGACTCTCCCTCCCGAGTCCCCTCGCCCTTACCCCCAGTAAAGGAGAGTTCAGGGGAGACCCCACTCCTGCAACCCTTTGTCTCTTCTTGCCTTATTCCATCGGCACCTCGTTGATCCCTCGCTGGGGGCAGCCCCACCTCAGCATGAAACAGCCACGCAGAAGCTGTGAGAGCACCGAGGGCTAGCGCTTCGGACGAGGGCAGCCAGGACAGCCAGGCGATATTAATACTACAACTGGTATCTACATTTTATGTGCAATGCCGGGCTTGTAAATGTTTCTAATTTAATGGGGCAATGTATCCAGACATTAATAGCTCATTTCATTTTCTAGACTACATCAAAGAGCAAGATGACCTCTCCGCAATAGCAGGAATGAAAAGACTTCCTGAATTCTGAGCCCAGCCGCAAGGCAGTTTCAGAAGCCTTCCTGTCATTGCCTGTCTTCTGATGAGTTGCCTGGTTGGGGGCTTTTTTTAAGAGCAACATTTACCTACTGCATAGGAATGCTCTGAAGATTAATTCGTTTGCATTCCATGTGAAGTATGAGAAGTGCTAGGAAACAGATTTCAGCTGTGGAAGTTCAGGTGCTGCTATCAAGCTGTGCAGGAGAAACTACCTGGTGGTGTCTGTTGACTTTCAGCTTCTTGCTCTGTCACTGCTCAGAAAACACATCAGGGCAGAAGGAAGGGGACAGCCTTCAGGGACAGCCTCCTCTTTCCAATCCACACTGGAAAATGCCCTGTGGCCCTCAGCCAGAGGGCACTTGTGCAGAATGCTTCCTTGTCCTTATGGCAGGTGAGGTGTTGGGCCTTGCATAAAGCTCTCCTCATTCCTGCCTGGGCTTCTCTGTCAAAAGTACTTTTAACTGAAGTTGGATCTTAATGTGTATGCACAGATGTTAATCAGTCAAATTGGAACCTCAAGCAAAACAGAAGATGATCAGCTTGTCTGTATAGGTGTAGCTCATATATCATGTTCCACTTTATTATTGAATTCTAATTTGTGGGGTTAGTGGACTCCTTAAAACACAGAAACACTTAGAAATCCCTGCCTCATCAAACATAAGCAGACTTAAGCCAGATCTTAGTACCAAAAAAAGCTGATTATTAATAGCAATATTACAGTGAATACCTCAAAACAAGAATGTCAATATTCTTTTTATCTGCAGTAATGATATTCTGTTCTCCATCCATAGCATGAACTTGAGGTACATTTGCATATCTAAATAAATTAAATAAACTTTTCTAGAAATAAAACTATACCAAATACAACATAAAGCAGAATTATGCACTTATTAATCCTGTTTATAGGAAGATATAAGGAAATGAAATTAATTTTAATGAAATGCATAAAATAAGGAGAAAACATAATAGACCACTCATCTCTGTATCAAGTTAGACCAAGTTCAAAGACCAAGCTCATTATCTTGTCTCTAACATTAGCCTGAAGAAAATGCCCCTGCAAAAACAATTATATTTCATAGAATCATCAAATGTTAAGGGGTTGGAATGAACCTTAAAGATCATATAGTCCCAACCCAAAATGCCATGGGCAGGAGCACATCCCACTAGCCCAGGTTACTCAAGGCCTTATCCAACCTGGCTTTGTACATTGCCAGGGTTGGGGCACACAAAACCTCCCTAGGCAGCCTTTTCCAGGGTCTTGCCATCCTCACAGTAAAGGATTTCTTCCTCATATCTAACCTAAATTAGAGGACTGGGCAATCACCAACCATATGAATTTCAACAAAGAAAAGCTCCGGATTCTGCACCTGGGATGGGGCAGCCCTGGATGTACACAGCCTGGGGAATGAGATGCTGGAAAGCAGTGCCATGGAAAGGGACCTGGGGGTCCTGGTCGATGGCAAGTTGAATGTGAGTCAGCAGTGCCCTGGCAGCCAGGAGGGCCAAGAGTGTCCTGGGGGACATCAGGCACAGCATCGCCAGCCGGGCAGGGGAGGGGATTGTCCTGCTCTGCTCTGCTCTGCACTGGGGCAGCCTCACATTGAATATTTTGTGCACTTTGGGGCACCACAATATAAGAAAGATACAAAGTTGTTAGAGAATGTCCAAAGGAGGACAACCAAGATGGTGAAGGACCTTGAGATGAAGCTGTATGAGGAGCAGCTGAGGTCCCTTGGTCTGTTCAGCCTGGAGGAGACTGAGGGGAGACCTCATTGCAGTTACAACTTTCTCATGAGGGGAAGAGGAGGGGCAGACGCTGATCTCTTCTCTGTGGTGACAGTGACAGGACCCAAGGGAATGGCCTGAAGTTGTGTCAGGGGAGGTTTAGGATGGATATTAGAAAAAGTTCTTCACACAGAGGGTGGTTGCACACTTCCCCAGGGAAGTGGTCACAGCACCAAGCCTGATGGAGTTCAAGATACATTTGGACAATGCTCTCAGGCACACGGTGTGACTCTTGGGGATGGTCCTGTGCTGGGCTGGGATTTGGTCTCAATGATCTTTTTGGGTACCTCCCAACTAAGTTTATTCTGTGCTTCTGTGCTTCTGTGATTCGTACCCATCATTCCTTGTCCTGTCACTAAAGTTCCTGATGAAGTGTCCCTCTCCAGCTTCCCTGTAGGCCCCCTTCAGATACTGGAAGGTAGCTATAAGGTCTCCACACAACCTTGTCTTCTCCAGGCTAAACAGTCCCAATTTTCTCATTGTCTTCATAGGGAAAGTGCTCCACTCCTCTTACCAGCCTCTTGGCCCTCCTGTGGACTTGCTCCAACAGTTCCATGTTCTTATGTTGGGAGCACCAGAACTGTATGCAGTACTCCAGCTGAGGTCTCACAAGAGCAGAGTAGAGCAGGAGAATCACCTCTGATCTACTGGCCATGCTGCTTTTAAAGCTGCCCAGGATTTGGTTGGCTTCCTGCACTGCGACTACACACTGCTGGCTTATGTTGAGTTTTTCATCAACCATCATCCCCAAGTCTTCCTCAGCAGGGCTGTGGAGAAAGTTATTAAGTTATATTTCCTGAGTCCACTCTACCAGGCCACACATATTTGCAGTTCATTATTAGCCAAACTTGGTAATTGTTCTTATTCATTAGCTTTTTTGAGTAGCTCATTCTTCCAATTCTTTTTCAAGCCTATATCACCTTTTAATACCACAAATGTCCTGTAATAACTTAATTACATGAAGAGGATTTTTTGTTGTTTCAAACTTCACTTATTCAAATTTCATCTGATAGCTGCTTTTTCTCCCTAGAAAAGAGAGTACACAATCATCCCCTTTTTCACTCCTTCATAACCTTCGTGATTTTGTAAACTGCTGTTACATTCATAATGTCTTTTTTCTAGCCTGAAGAGTTGTAAGATGTTTAATTTACAATCATATTGAAACTGTTTCATACTTCTAATCATCCTTGTCTTCTCAGTGTCTTTCTGATTGGGGAGGGAGGAGAAAAAACTGAACGAGAAGCATATACAGTATTCAAGGCAAGGGCTTGCAGTGGAATTACAGAGAGGTGCAACAATATTTTCTGTTTTGAGATGACAATTTCATAGACCTGCTTCTCTACATTTATCCACTCTTTATAACTTGAAGATGTCATTCTTGAGTGAAAGGTTGTGTATGTTAAGTTAGGATTTAAATATGTAGTTAGAGTTGAAGTTATTTTTCCCCATGAACATCACTTAACATTTATTTACATTTCATTTCACTTGCTTTTTTTTAACAATGATTATGTTCTACAACTCTTCTCAGCTGGTCTTCATCCTTCTTGTCCTGAATAAATTTGTAATACTAGCAAACTTGACTATCTCACTTTCCACCCACCTTTCCACTTAATTTTCTACTATGTTTAAGAGCACAGATCTAGCATGCACTTTCATAGTTCTCTGCTAGTACCCTCCCTCAACTGAGAAAACGGACTGTACAAATTTATTTTGTCTCCAAATTGTCAGCAGTTATCCATCTATGCAAAGACCTTCACTGTTACTCAGTGGCAGCATATCTGTTTTATAGGAACATTCTAAAAAGGGATAGGTACATTGGAAAAAGCCTTTTGGCATTGCAAGACAACTTTGACAGCTGGATTGCTCTTGTCTTCGTGGTTGCTGACTCCTCCAGTGAACTGTATGCAAAATTTTAGATGTGACTTTGTTTTACAAAAGCAACACTAATTCCCCTCAAACATATCACATTTCTTCCATGTTCACTAATACTTTTCTTCTGTTCTGTTTGTAACTGCCCAGTTCAAATGGGAAAAAAATAGATTCATTGGTCGTCCTTGGATTTCTTTTTTTTTTTTTAACAGCAATGTATATGTATATGTATATGTATATGTATATGTATATGTATATGTATATGTATATGTATATGTATATGTATATGTATATTCATTGGGGAGCAAAGCAGTTCAAAACAAAAGGTTGTACAGTGTAGAAAAGAAACTGGCATTTTCAAACCTAAGTTACTCTAAAGTTCTTGATTTCCTACATGCTAAGTTATCTTTTAATCTTAATTTTGTAATTTTGTTCCAGGAACTCTGCTGGAACAGATGCTTTGATGTCAGAACCTGTTTTTCAGGGGCTTCAGACGTGATACCATGTTTCTGCACAGTTAACAGACTCAAAAAGATGTAGTTTCATCTTTATTTTCTGTATTTTTTTTTCACATACCCTGATTATCTAATTAACATCTAATGTCTATCTACTATCTATGTAGACTCTCTAATGTCTCCACAAACTCTTGTTTACTTCTTGCAAGCTTCTTGTTCTTATATGTGTGAAAAAAACCTTTTTATATCTTTTGCAAGTCTGTCTTAAATTCATGTTAAGTCTGTCCTTTCCAGTTTCTTCCTTTTTTAGAAGTTTCTTCATTCTGCTGTAATTCCCTTTTTTCAAAATTAATGGGGTTTTTTGCTTTGTTTTTCTGTCAGTGATTTTGTAATTAGGTACATTATGGCCACTGTATTAATTCTAAGCTTTCTGTGTTGATTGAAAAACAAGACAAAAAAATTAAAGCCCGCTATCATTCTGATTGCAATAACATTTATATTGACACCTTTTATTTTAATATGGGGGGAAATTAAATGAACTCCCGATATACCTAGTAAAGGGCATGCTCACAGTAAGAAAATAGAGGGGGATCATGGTAAAAGGCTATTAGGGTAACATACTGGAATTTAAAATTGTTCTTGGTCATTCCAAAGACAGTGACAGTAGCCAAAAACTAGTATGACTCGGTGCAAGTGACCTTCACATCAGCTCCAGGCAGTGGCAGTGGAAAATGTCCCCTGCGTATGGCTGAGCTAAGGTCCATTGCCAGCATGAGTTTTCAATTCTCTGGCCCCAAGATGAACAGATTATTGCTCCCAGAGCAACCACTTGGGTATTGCCTCACATGATAACACATTCAACTCTCTCCCAGAGCTCCACTTGTTTTTGACACCTTCCTCTGATCTATATTGTCTTGCCAGACTGTACTGGGGCAGTCAGGTCACTGTGGTGGTGAAGAGCAGTGACAGGCAGGGGCCCTGTACAGAGCTGCTTGCTGAGGTGGTGGGTTGCACATGGTGCAGAAAATATGGCTACTAAAAAGAAATAAAGGACAGCCTGTTAGGGCTGAAACTGTTGTATTGGGCCTTTCATAAGCACAGCCAACCTGCAGTACAGATGTCGCTCTCCAGCCTAGAAGAGTCTGTATGTGGCCTCTGACCCCCACAGATGGGACAATGAATGACCCCAACCGATTTGACTGTGTGAGAAAGCCCAGAATACGAAACCCAATGCAGCAGGCAACACTGACTATAAAGAGGAAATTTGGATTACACTGGCAAAACTAATGTTACATGGGTCAGAGATGGCCTTTGACTTTTATTCAGAAAGGTTGAATAAAACTAAGGGGTGACACAGTATGGTTAGTACCTGACAGGGTGCTATTTTTCACTCATGTTATCGGTAAGACAGAATTTGGACACAGATTTTGGCATTCAATGCTCACTGCTTCTGTGTCATTCCGTATTGAAGAGGACTGCCAAAGAGAAGTTTAGAATTTAGTCAGTCTTGGAGCATGTTTAACATTTGGCTTACAATTTGAAGAATCCCAGCCAGATCTGCCACAGTGGGCTCTCCATGACTCATCCTTGTGGCTGTTACCTGCATCATTTGTAGTCTCAATCAGCTGTTAATGCTGCTTCTGTAAGATTATAAAATAATTGCAAATAGTTCAGATTAGGAGGTGTAAATGTCACTTAAAGCTCATTTCTGTTTCATGTTCTATCTAGCATTCTCTGTAGGCAGCAGATGAGGATCTACAGAAAAACAGGATCCTAGAAACAAACAATAATAACAAGACCTAATCAGAGTGTAATAATCTTTTGAATTGCACTTATGTTAGAAGGTAATCACTGATATTCACACGACACTGAATAAGTAGCATTTCATATGGACTTCATAGTTACAGAAAAAAAATAAAGAATATGATTTCCTAAAGAGCATCAGGAACAAAATATGAAGAAAACACAGCTCTGAAGTTTTAGCACTGGCTGTCAGGCGAGCTATATTTTCTCAGTAACTGCATAAGATCCTGTGCATGGTTAAGCAAATTTTGCCTCAGTTCTTTACAAACACTGTGCTTGAACGCATTTTTCATTTGCAATAGTGCAGCAATGGGGTGTCCACTGGGTCAACAGTCCACTGGGTTCAACTAGGTGAAAACAGGCGCCTAGATAACTTGGCTGGTGGAAACTTCTCTTAGAGAGTATAAGCACCACCCTGATTAGACGGCAGATGAGGGATTGTCATGATAGGTATCATGACAAAGGGTCCCGAGGGACACCACCAATGTAAGGAGTTGCCACCCATTGTCTCTTGTTCCAGTGGCAGCAGGGTTTGAGCTGCTATTGCTACAGCCTCGGTATGTGAGCATGGGAGTTGGGAGGGCTTCCAACAGCAGACATGCAGTTAGACACCTGGATCTGGGGCTACGCAATATAGTCCTACAGTGTCTCACCTCTTGTGTTTTTAAAGTACACTATAATAAGAATATAAGTATATGAGAATAACTACTTCAGCAGTGAGTGCAAAAATAAACTTCCTGTTTATGTGAGGTACTTGAAGAAAGAGCATTGTTAAGAATTACTGTTTTATTTATCAAATGCAAGAAAGATGTCGTTCACTATTAAGATTTAATCACAAAATTGAGATGTATGAATAAAGTTAGACATTAATAGCAGAAAATTCAACATTAATTCCAGATACAGAAGACCAGCATTTTTTACAGTATAAATACAGAAAGAATATAAGATTTCAAATCTCTGCTTTATTTTTATACACATACAGTAAAACAGTATTTATACATTACACAGATGCATGGGCATAGTGCATGTGTCCTAGCCACTTGAAAGCTTTTGACCTGCTTAAAAACCAAAATTTGTCTGCAACATCATACTGAATGTATACATTTTGTGCAGGTTTATTTCCTTTTTTTGTACAAATTGGTTTCTTTTTTAAAATAAGATAAAAAAATTGTGCTTTGGGGTCTAAAATGTAGCAATTAAATAAAGTATCCAGTATTTTATTTATATATTTATCATATTCCATCACATAATCTTTGCATTCATAAATATGGTAATCAAGGACTGTGGACTTTAAACCAACCATATAGCAGAATGTGAAAAGTAGTATTTTAGTGGTTCGTGATAACAACCATAGTGTGATATGAGATTCTTTATATACACAAATATGATCTTTAAAATGGCCTCTATCAGCTTAAAAATGGACAATATCATGAAACTTGTTAAAGCCAAGGTGAACTGTGGCACCATATCCAAATGCAGAAAAAGACAATCACATTTTTCGACATTTCTACTGCTGATGGCATTGAAATGTCAGCAAAGCTCAAAGCAAAAGTACACAATAAATTTGATATTACACCACATGTTTGATTAAGCCCAAGGGTGAAATTGTAACCTGCAATTTTATTCTGAGTCAGTAGATTTCTGACACATTTTGATTCTTAACAAAGGGAAGCTCAGTCTTAAGACTTCACAGAATTCAGCAGGACTGTCATTGTTTTATTCAGACTCTGCTAAAAACTGGTCTTTACAAGCCTGGTGGACACAAGTACATTAATAAATTTTATTATTGCAAAAACTATTTCCAAGGTATTGTTTCGAATAGCAAGGCTATGACTATACTCAAAACATAGGCTGTTAATTAATGGCACATATGTGGTATACACATACAGCAACAGTATTTTCTGATGAAAATTAGACTATTTTCTATTTCAGATTTTTAATATAAAAATACTTCAAAAAGAGTTTTCTACATGTACCTGAAGTTGTTCACATTTAAAATATAGGAGTGTTGATGAATAAAAACATCAAGGAATTCCTGAACATACTTGCTTATTTTTAAAAATCCATTTATTCTCATTATAAAGTGTAGGATAATTCAAATAAGATTTAAAAATTCCAACTCTGGCTCATAAGGAAGACGCGGGGAAATTGTATCAGTTATTGTGACAGTTCTTGAAGAAGAAATGCTTGACTACAGATAAAAGAAATACAAATGATGAAATCCGCTCTGCTTTATGACCATGGAGCATGGTAATTAACTCACACATATTCAAACACTTTTTGAGAAATACCCTATTCAAAAGCCACGTGTTGTTTTTGTTGTTTCCTAATTTTTATCACACTGCTGGATGGCTCAGAAGTGATGCTGTCAAAGCGACAGTCAAGGACCGAAGTAATTGGAACTGCTGGGTGAAAAGACAAGCTCCATACAGGAATTTCCTGCCACTCCAGTGACTGTGACAGAAAAGCTCTGAAAGTGCCAGTAGAGATTTAGAATGATGAATAGCTGCTACGGTTAGTGAGAAATCTTGGAAGTTCAGTTTTGTTTTATTTGCTGAAATATTACCAAAGAAGGCTTGAAGCCTGTGACTTGTAAAATGTGACTCCAGAATGACCTCTGACAGTTGGGGTTCCTGTGGATGTTATGCTTCTATTTATCTGTGGGTATTGTCAGGTCCTTTGTCTCATTTCTCAAAATAAAAGCACAACCTTTGTTCCACTGTTTGTCATTATTTATACACTACAAGGTCACTTCCTTTATTTTCAGACCTCCTAATTTTCCTGATGTTATTTTTTCGGTCTGTCTTTTCCACCATTCATAATAATTATCCCTCTATGCCATTCTCCAGTCTTCAGAGATAAACTAACAAGGCTATGTCCACCTAATGGACTTCAAAGTAAATTGTTGCAATGTTGGACCTAATTACCCTGCTGCTCTGTGGAATCTGTAACCCTGTGACAGGCACATGGGCTCCTGCTTCCTTGAAGGTCCTGAAGAAATAGGCTTGTGAGAATAGCATCCACTGAAAGCAGGGAAATGACACAAAGTAGGAAATGCATAAGGGTATCTATCAGCACTCCCAGGCAAGGGATCTGCCTGCCTTCTGGCTGGACACTGATTGCCTCTTCTCTCCTGTGGTTCTCAGATGGGAACTCCTTTCAGGTTTTAGGTGCTTAACACAGGTTAATGCCTATGACCACAGCAGAGAGCTAGGAGTAATAAGTTAGGGAGTCTAAATAATGCAGTACACCCAATTAGCTGCACAAGACCCACACTCAGATTCTACCTCTGAGGTAGGAACTCTTCAGTCTCTCAGGTCTTTGGAGAGCATTCCCCATGATCGAGTTAGAGCGACTGAGAACTAAAACAACCTCTTTGTAAGTCTTTTTCATGTAAGGAATTATATGGTAAATACAATTTGAGGTTATCAACATGACTAGATGTAAGAAGCAAAAAAGATGAATTTGTGAAATCTTGGGGTGTTTAACCATTGTTTGGTTGTGATATACAGAAATGTATGTCAAGTACTTTATACTTTGAACACATACAAAAGCAGTGGAGTGATGACTTCGAAGATCTACCCAAAAATATTAGTCATCTACATTATTTGAAGTGAATAGGCTTTGGCATGATTTCACCCAAGTGGACCTAATTGCAGAAACAGGGCCTGAAGACTTACCCAAAGACCATCTTCCCAAAGCATTAAAGGTTAAGACTGGTGAAAAGTACACTGGTACTGAAAAAGTATCTGCTAGGCACTCTTAAGACATAAAGCCAGTACCCAAAATAAGCACTAAAACAATTTTGTTCTGTATATGATTTTTCAAAAATGCTACAAAGCATCACAGGAAGCAGGCAAAATGAAAGCAATAATCTTCAAATCCTAACACCACATCCTTTTGCTTCCTGGCATAAGTATAAAAATGCAAGCTAAAAGAAGATAACTTCTTGCTGAATGAAACCACTTGCACAGAGACCAGGTCTTAACTACTTTCTTCTCTTCTGCTAAAGTCTCTAAAAAACACAAATACACTAATCTGAGGGATTGGGAAAGAAGGATTTCAGCAAACCTAATAAAAAAAGAAAGAAATACATTACATGGGAAATGTAAAATTATTAATATAGTTGCACATAAAAATATTCTGTAACTTCATTCTAGAAATTACTGTAGATGAACATTTCCAAAGGGAAAAGTTCTCTTCAAGGTTGTAAATGCAAACATTTACAGTTGATAAAGTTAATTGTGAAATATGTAGGCTCTTTCTTTCTGTCTCAATTGCAAAATACAGAATCCTGCAAAAATATAAATTTTTCCCAAAGTTGTAGTGAAATAAATTTGTAGACCTCTAAAACATTTTTCTTCTAGTTTCTGTTATTCCTCTTGTGCTGTTCATATACTACTCTTTTTCCTATACAACTTCTCTTTTCCAATCCTATTTGGCTGTATTTGGCTGAATTCCTCTTTCATTATAACAATAAATTTCTAAAGGATTACTGTAATTCTCTAAAATTATCTACACAATATATCAGAAACAAAAAAACCTATGAAATTGTTATCCATGTTTATTTATTTGGTGTGGAGGGAGATTTCTGGATGGTCACCCCACCCTCGGCTTGCCCCGCCCTAGAACATAGGGACAGCCTGGAAGAGGTGGACACTGCGGTCTAGCCAACACCCCTGGGGCTGGGTTAAGGGAGGCACCGGCTACGGCCCCGCCCCTTATTCCAGCTCCTTCCCTGTCTGTCAGGATGGAAGGCTGGTCCTAGGTGTGGCGAGGCGCCTAACCCCGCCCCTACTTCTGGCTGCTTCTACATCTTAGTTCTCCTGATAGGCCCCTGGACCCGGGAGCCGCCTCCCGATTGAAAGGATTGGTCTTGCTCGGGTTGTACCCTCCCCCTTCATGTTCGTTCATTGGTTGATTGTTTTCCGTTATAAGCTGTTGCACAGCCCTTGTCGGTTGTCGGTTGGAATTGGCTAGCCGGTGCTCCTCTCCCCTGTATCCGGCACCCCAATAAACCTGCCTTGTCTACCGACCACTTCACTGCCTCCTGTCTCTCTGTGACGACTTCGCCATCGATCCAAGGCCTGAGCATCGACAGCCCAGGGTCGCCTCGCCTATAGGAGAAACAACCTCCCGTGACCCCGCGAGGGTAAGAGGCGCACGCCGTCGGTGGAGCTCCCCTTGGACCCGTCAGGTGCCTACCACCTGAGCTGGCTAGACTGTCCCAGTCAGCGACTGGCTGACCGGAGGAGGACCTTAGCCTAGGGAAATCAGGCTTTGGTCTTCTACAACTTGTTGACTAAAAAAAAAGAAATCCTTTCTAAATTTAGGACACAATAGATATGAAGAAGATGTGAGTTGAAGAGTCAGCATAGCAGTACTTTCAGGACACTTTCATTGGCAGCACTGGCAGTGCTCAGATACTTACCTTACTGAAACACCAAAAAAAGAGATGAGAACAGAAATTATATTAATACAAGACTGATCCTACTCTCCAAGCTACCAGTCATGTTCAGAGAAATAACCCCCCAGCTTTACCCTTGAGACCCATGTCCTCACTCTTGCCAATGTTTCCAAACCAACTCTGTTGTTTTCTCCCTAGTGTGCTGAAATTATACAGAGCAATCTCTTGCCAACCTTGGAGGAGATACTGATAAGAGGAAGATATTTGGAGCTAAGTTGATATTTCCATTTAGTTGACACGTATGTGCGTATTGTGATATGTCCCTTTGCTTTTGCCTAGTCTGACAGATTGCTTAAGATTGAAAAAAAGTGCCATGGTCACCTTAATCTTTCTTTCTGCTCTTAGCTTTCTGGAGCCGCTTTTTTGAAAGAGTCACAAAATATTGTTGTACTCTTATAAAGTTGAGGTGTTCCTTGTCCAGTGGAAGAACAATAGGCAGTTTTCCATTACATTCATATAATGTCTGTAAGTTATTAAAAATGCTCTAAGGCATGCATGTCCCAGGAGAAGCACCAATTGAAGGGAATATCATTTATATTGTGCCTATTTAAAATATGTTCAAAGAACATTAAAGTTGAATAGCCAGTGTTTCAGACAGGATTACCTATTAGGGAATGCCAGATGAAAGTTTATCTACCCAAATTTTATATATATCTGTATCATGTATCTGTACAATGTGCTGAGTTGAAAGGAACCCATCAGGATAATCAAGTCCAACGCCTGGCCCTGTGGAGGACTCCCCAAAAGTCAACGTCATGTGCCTGAGAGTATTGTCCAAACCCTTCTTGTACTCTGTCAGGCTGGTGTTGTGACCACTTCCCTGGGGAGCCTGTTCCAGTGCCCAACCACCCTCTGGATGAAATACCTTTTCCTTGTATCCAACCTAAACCTCCCCTGACACAACTTCAGGCCATTCTCTCAGGTCCTGTCACTGGTCACCACAGAGAAGGCATCAGTGCCTGCCCCTCCTCTTTCCCTTGCAATTGCATTGTAACTGCAATGAGGTGTCCCCTCAGTCTCCTGCAGGCTGAACAGACCAGGTGCCCTCAGCTGCTCTCACACAGGTTCTCCTCAAGGCCCTTCACCATCTCTGTTGCCCTCCTTTGGATGCTCTCTAATAGCTTTATATCTTTCTTATATTGTGGTACCCAAAACTGCCCCCAGCACTCAAGGTGAGGCTGCCCCAGTGCAGGACAATCCCCTCCCTTGCCCGGCTGGCGATGCTGTGCCTGATGTCCCCCAGGACAGGGTTGGCCCTCCTGGCTGGCAGGGCACTGCTGACTCACATTCAACTTGCCATCAACCAGGACCCCCAGGTCCCTTTCCATGGCACTGCTTTCCAGCATCTCATTCCCCATGTGTGTACATCCAGGGTTGCCCCATCCCAGGTGCAGAATCTGGTACTTGTCTTTGTTAAAATTCATACTGTCAGTGATTGCTCATCTCCCTGATTTGTCAAGGTCTCTCTGCAGGACCTCTCTGCCCTTGAAGGACTTAACAGCTCCGCCCAACTTAGTTTTTTCCTTTGGTGTCATTGGCTCCTCAATCATGCATTGTTTTCCACTTCACAGGACATCATTTGGACCTCATATAGAGCTTTTAAACCACCAAAAAACAGGTATAAATGCTCCTTGTCAGTTGCAAGGCAAGCTGTGGAACAAGAATGAAATGCAAGTCAGTTCTCATCCATTCACCAGGAAGAGGTTGATCTGCTGTCTATAGCCTCTATTAGGTACTAAAGCCAACCACATTGAACTGGCACATTCATTCTGAAGTGAATTGTGCTTGCATTTAAGTCATGGCCCTTTAATATTAGAAATCAGTATTTTACTTTTTCTGCTAGATCCCAGTTAGATGGATACTAGCTGTCTCAGATTCCTGCTTTTTACCAAAGAGAAAAGTTTATTTCAGGTTTATCTCATCCACATCTTGGTGATTTTACCTAAAGCATGATTAAATGTGACAGGAATATCATTGGCAGGATCAGCATATGAAAACTGTCGGCTCAATGCCACATACTCGGATGTGCTTGCTCCTACCATTTCTTGTCCTCTTTGACTGCCAGGACTTTGGACCTTCCAAAAACCTTATCCTTAGTTTTAAGAGAAAGCTAGAGCTCTCAATGTTCTTTAATTAGTTTTCAATTCTCCAAAGAATTTTCTGTTTGTTTGGTTTTTTCCACCTTCTCTGAGAAGGGGAAATTCACATCCAGTAATGGCCACTTTTTGTGGATTGGTGTAGTCTGAGGGACGCAAACTTCAGCAGAGGATATACACAAATTTTACAGAGGCTACTAAATTATTTTATGATTTTTTTCTCCAAATCATCCATGTGCTGAGAATAGACTCAAAGCCAAAAGGGGAATATTTAGAGAGACACAGCTGTCATTGATTTGGTGGTTTTAATGAGTGTATATCATCAAATATCATTTTCACTTAATAACTTGATAGGTGACAAGCCGGTGACCATAGCTACACCTGTGTCATTTCTGAAAGCAGGTAGTCTTAGCAGATGCCGTAGATCTTTATGTTGATGTATAGATCAATGTTAAAATGTTCTACTATACATTTCTCTAGTTAAAGTGAAGAGAAATTAAATATTCATACAATATGAAGCTTCCTAGGCTGGAAATAGGGTTTCTCTTGTCAAAGGAAGCAAGCACCTTCTATGAATATTTTGCTTGCCAGAAATATGGAATAAGCATTACCTGACTTCTTAAATTCCCCTTTTTATTTGATTTCTTACCAGACTGAAGTGAAATGTGAACTGTAGCTTTAAGGCCTCTCCCAGGCTAAATACGCTCCAGGTGTACTGGAAGCAGTTAATTGCTTCTGAAGGGGACTAAGAGAATATTGTTCCAAGAGCCTGTTATTTCTGAAAAGACACTAAGATCAGGGTTTGCTGCCTCAGTGAGTTCCTATGGTGAAAGTTATTCATGTACAGGAGCTATCTGGCTTGAAAGAGAGAGCTTTTATGGAGAACCTCTTTGTGGAAGCATGAATGCACTGAAGATTCTCTACAGAGGGCTATTTGAATTAGACGCATCTTAAACAGTGTATGTTGAACTAAACCCCTCTGAATTTTATGGAAATGGGCCCAAAGTGGAAAGCCAGGCTCAGGATCCAGACTTCCTTCTAACAGAGGGAGCTAAATTTGGGGTTTGCATAAGGCTCCTCTCTAATTTCATTAACAGTGAACTCTAGATGGCTCTTTTCAAAAGTAAACTGAAATCTCTTGATGTAACTAACATTCTTTTGATAAAAATAAAACCTTTCACAATAGTAATTCTGCAGCTCCATGATATTCTGACACAGTTTCTAATTTTCCAATGCTGTACAACTAAAGATGCATTTGTATTATTTATGGTCATTAATTATAATGAGAAATACATGAAGACAAAAAGCTTCATGATCAATTCCCTCCCTTCTAGCTTTCGTATTATGACATCCTGATAACTAGCAACATATTGCAGCCAAGAAATATCACAATTACTTAGTCATGCTCTTGCAATTTCCCATGACTATGTGTTTAAAGTGGGGAGGGGTTAATATAAAAAAAAAACAAAAAAACAAACAAAAAAACCACCCCAAAACACTCTGGCAAGTGCTTCTCTCCAGGGGCACAGGTTTTTGGTAAATTACATTGAATTATGAAACACATGTCATGTTGATTTGTAAAGAAGAGCTAACTTGTGATTGAGCCACTGTGCTAAAATATTTAAGGTGCAGGCTAAGTGCGTATTTTTTAATTTTCCATCGTGGCCCTGGATAAATCATCACATTTTTCAGTCTAATCTTACTCTTGGAAGAAATTTATCTGTTGGGATTGAAATTTTCCAATAATTTAGTCTCTATGGGAAATTTTAGAACAGATGTTTCAGGCTTGGCAAAATTACAAGTAAAGGAAAGAGGCACTTATTTTGGGAATCATGAATCAGTTTTAATGATTGATGAGCTCTCTCTGTTTGAGTGTAAACAGGTTGTACACAAATAGCTTTTTTAAAATAACTGTCTTTGCCTATTTTTTTATATCCCACATACTTATTCTGCTGCCTTCTCTGCTCTCATCTCCTTACTTACAATTTCAAGATCTCTAACACTTTCGCAAGACATGAAAATGTCATCCTCAAATCTGGCACAACTCAAGTACTGTAGTATTTGTGTCATTTTCTTGTTATTTAAACTTCCTAAAGACCTTCTCCAGACAGGAGGTGAAAAATTTCAATGAGACACTATCTCCATATCTAGCTACACTTCAACTGAATTTCTTCACTCTTCTTTTCATGCTAAACTTAAATATAATATAATATAGATGTGTGTCTGGGTTATTATATATATGGCCTTTCTACACTTTTCCTTTGCACAACTTTTGACACTACTTGAATTTCCATCAAGTTAGAAATCTGTTCATAATTCCAAGAAGCTATACACAATCTCTTGTTTTTTCTGGCTCTTTCTCAGGAATTATTCATTGTTCGCAGGTGATTGGTGGCTGAGATATTTCTAAATCCAGGCTTCTCATAAGCATGACTAGAGTGTCATTAAATATTTTTTAATGAGCATAAATTGCTGGCTATAAACCCCAACCATCTGGCATTGGTGTGTCCTAGTGGTTTGTAAGACAGTAAAACAATACATCCAACCCATTTTGCTCCTAGAACAACTGTAATTATCCAACAGAAACCCAGGATTTTTTCATATTTTTTTTGCCAGAGAAATAGCATTTCAATGCTATTTAGTATAATTTTAAATTTATTATTATCATGGAGTGTAAATATAGCTGCAGTTTGGAAGGCCTCAGTATCAAGATTTCAGACACACCCTGTAGTATCAGTAGTTAATAAGACACCACCTACTCTCAATTGATATCAAAGTCAAGAATCTGGAATACTTTGGATTTACAGGAAATTTCTAAAATTACTTGTTCTTTGTTCATTCAGTTTTACAACTAGTAAAATGCGAATAGGTTCAAGAAGCAGGCAGAGTGTGCTTGGCAAGGAATGCATAGATAGGGACAGCACGGCAAAGAAGCCATGACACTGTACATGGAATACCTAAGAGCACTAAATGTGGGGAGAAGGCCTACAACCCCCTAACTCCCTTCCCCCTTAATAAATTAACTTTTAAAAAAAATAGGTTGAAGGCCTCGCCTAACATACATGTCTTTATATTCTTTTTATTTTTATCTTCAAATAAAAATTTGTTAGGTGCTTCTTCCACAACAGGTATAAGGAATTTAAAAAAATGGAAGAAATCCTATCAGTTTTCTATCATACCTTAAAGTACTGTTCCACATCATCATTTGCCTTCATCAGAATCTAACTAAGATCTGGTTTTTCTATGTTACCTGTACACTGGTCTGTTTGGACTATTTCAGACTGAGGCAACAAATCAATTTGAAAAACTGCTTTGGAGAACATCAACTACCAGAGCCCCTGCTCACTTGAGCAAATGTTACATTTTTTGTAAACTGCAGTTTTGGCAATGCATCTCACAGAGAGACAATATCCTCACAAGTACCTTGTTTTCAAACTGTTTAAGGTTGCATAACCAAAAAGTTTAAATTCTATGCAAAAGCAAATAGAAACCAATTGATCTCCTGCCTTATTTAACAATTTGATTTAAAGTGTATATTCCAGAGACACTCCAAAATGCTCCATAGCTGAATTGATGAAAGTATGGGTTTTGGTAACATCTGAAACAAAACAAGAGATGTTGTCATTTCAAAAGCTCAACAACAGGACAACCATCCTGGCACTTTTAATTTAAATGACAAGTATTGTGTCCTTTCAGGAGTCCTTATACCCTCACATTTTGACAGTATGTTGAAGTCTTAGAATGCAGCAGCTCTGTCCTCGTCATAGGATCTCTAAAATTGTGCCATCTCAAATTAGTCATGAAGCCATGAATGTGCCACCCAGGAGAATTATTTTTTTTAGATAGTCATCTTGTTCTACTAAGATATTTTAAGCCCTCCAGCAAATTATTCAAAAATCGCATTGCTTTTCCATTCTGCCTAGGCTGTATTTAAATGCAAGTAACTGAACTGAGGCAAAACAGTGTGCCCGGTGGAGTCAGGCTATGACTTCTAGCAACAGCACTGACCAGATGTGTTACAGGAATTTTACAATATAATGTTTGAAATGTATGTTACTATTCAACCTGCTCTGTCAATGCTGAAATCCTGCTGAACAGTGTCGGCCTCAATCATGAAGCTTTATTCTTCATGTCCTGTAGTGAGGATTGGTAAGAAAATGAACACTGTCTGTGATGCTAATGCTATCACACACATAATAAAGGACAGTCTGTTTGCAGAGTTGGATGGGGTAATGGCCTTTGCATAGCACAAGAGGCAGGCTCAAAAAGTGTTTTACAGTGGTAAAATTTGTAATATTCACATTTCCATCCATGACAGTGGCTACTAACACTTTGGGACTCCCTATGGGTTAGCAGGGCAAGTGACTAAGAATGAAAATCTTGGGAGTGAGGTGGTTCACAGGCATTTCTTAGCATTTGCTAAGGGTCATCCTATTCTCCTTCTGTTCCAGGAAGCACAAATTAAAAATAAAGCTATCTAACACACGTGGAAATTGAAGAGTTAAGCTTTCAAACAAACAATGGAAGCCTATTTTCTGTAAAAAAAACTGTATGCTAAAATCCGATATGTAAAGGCTGACTCACTGCTAAGTATTTTTTCCAGTTTATTGACATAGAAGGTACACTGAAAATATATATTTTCTCTGTTTCAAATGTGGCTGTTGTCCAGTGCACAGTACTGACTACTAACTGTCTATTCTAATACCAATTCTGTAGTTATCCAATTAGGTAGAGCTGGGAAACACACATCAGACATTCACATCCACATCTGTATATGACAGACAGAACTTCTGATAGTCAGTGAAGCACACGGAAAGTGGCTGATTAAATTCTTCCATCTGAATTTGTAGGCTGAAAATCTGATCTCAAGTTTTTCCACTCTTTCTAAAATCTGACAGTTCAACATCCACCTACCCAACTTCAGCTGATTCTTAATGTGATTTAGAATGACATGAGACTGCATTTTTACTGGATGAAATGTGCACTGTAATTTGTTCTAAATGTTAAAAAAGGAAGATTAGTTAGATTTCTATATTCATAACCACTCAAACTAGGCAAAAAAGTCAGTGATTTCTACCTGTTTAGACATAGGTAAAATATGTAAGGATTTTTTCCTATTAAAAAAGTATTATAATTACTCTTTCTTTTAACAAAAGTTAAATTAATAAGCATAATAAATACACATCAGCTTTCATATGTCTTTTTATGAGAATGTGCAACCCTATTTTTTAATTGTTTTTGTTGAGGAAAACTGAGGAATCCTTTAAGAAGATTAATACATGCAATGTGCTTTTAAATGATAAAAAAACCCACAACATTTGAAACATTTTAGAGCAGAAAGCACTTAATAAAATCTATTAGAAGTAGTGAGAAAATATTCAAAAAGTCAATTTGTAAAGCATTTACTTATATTTCCTACGTGCAAATCATTTTGTATGGACTACAAGGATCAGAGAATGAAGTGTCAGCAAATAACTTGTGAAATACAAGATACCCTTGTAGTTAAATATTTCATTTCTGCATGAGTGGTCGTGAACATCTATGGATTTACCAGCCTTTTGTAGCCTATATAGCAGGATAATATGAGAATACCTTCTACAAGTGAAATTGAATTTTAAGATATTCAGATAAAGTGGGTCAGAATAGTATGGAATTATCAACAAACTTAAAACACTTCATGTCAATTTTTATTACATTCAGTAGAACAGAGCTCTCAAAAATGATATAATCTAACCTTTTCAATAATAAAAAAAGAATACTCCTTCTTTAAAAATCTGATCTCACAAGTATTTTTCTTTAGGGAAATACAGCTCATCTCAGAAATATCCCTCTCTTCCTTTCACTGTCATTTATCATTGAATTCAACTGAATCTCTTTCACTGAGACTTTATAATTTCATCTTTAATACCCCCCACTAATCTCCCTCACGGTGGCCTTCAGCCAACAAATGTTCTTTACATTACAATACCCTCATTTATTCAATTCCCAAGAAACAGATCTGTGAAAGGGTTAACCATTTGATTGTCAAAAGCTTTGGGTTCTGCTGAGCTACTAAATTTCATGTGCACTTATTACCCAGGTTAGGTTCAAGCCATTGCTGGGCTGGCACAGCGTTTGCCTAACAGGGATAGACCCCTGTAGGGAAAACTAGACAATTAGATGATACTCTGCACACCTAGCATTTATTCAGCCTAAGCCATACTGGTATAAACTCAAAGGTAAACCATCTTTCCCTGATTACTCACTGGGAGTGCTGGTTCCACAAGAAAGGGTTGCAACTAAATCTAAATTAGAGGAATGGAATTAGTTTACCAGATCACAGCTCCTGCTGCCCCTCCATGCAATACCAGGATGACATTCGACTTTGTTTCAAAAAGGGGGTGGGGAGAAATAATTTCCATCTTAAATGGGTAATATTAAAAGACTCATTTTTCACCATTTAATCGAAAGAAAATTACTTTCCAAACAAGCAAATGAAATATCACAGGGTCTGAAGTGACAATAGCAATGTATTTGTCTCATGTTCAGTCTTCCCACTTTCAGTATGCTTATTTAAAAATTATTAGGTGAAAATTAGTCTCTCTACCAAGTGACCTGCATTTCATATGAATAATTAAGCATTCTTTGGAACAGGTACATGAATATAAGTTTACTATGTCCCAGGAGAATTTTCTTGCTTCCTATCCCTTTAACCTTTCTCTTAGTCCATATTTAGTTATTTAAAGCAATCTTTAATAGCCTTAACAGGAAATACTGAGGAAACTCTGCCTTCTTTTCAGGGTGCCTGATGGTAAAAACATTAGAGACACTAGACGTGGAAGATTTGGCTTCAGATTTCTGTTTCAAATTACACAATTTGCAGTATCTTAAGGAAGTCTTGTCCTGTATATTGAGACTCATGCCAAGTCAATGTCTCCTTCCAGATATTTTCTGTTACAGTGTCCGATTCCTGTAATGTCTGAGAACAGTTCTGGAGTTTAAACTTGTGTCTGGGACTCAAGATAGATAATTTTATTGGTGTTTAGGCAGGTGCTAAGTGTCTGGACTCAGGAGCATCAATACCCCACCCTTCTCACTGGCTGAAACAGGTACTCGCACAGCTAACAAACAGCTACCTGAGCCAAGGATCCACAGTGTAAAATATTTCTGCATGAAGTGGATTCAAGTAGGCAGTTTCCACTCTCCCCCTGTTTCTTTCACCCAGAACAGGTCTTCATAATTGGCCACCCACAACCAAACAAAAAAAGTGTGTGTTAACTTTTATCCTCCTGAAAAAATAGTCTGATAAATAAGGGGTTCTTAACCCCCTTGCAAAGTCTATTAACTGAATTTCTGATGAACTGAATTTCACTTTGAAACAAGAAAATAAAAATAAGCATCCTGTGGTGTATTTGCCAGTCTATATCATGGTATTATGAAAACCTGAGTGCACTGTCCAATTTTACTTGAAGAGAAGAAAATATGTTATTACTTGTAAATACATGGGATAGCAAGTTCAGGCATTATGGCATCTTTGAGAACAAGGGCGTTTCTCACCCATCCCTTCAGTGAAAATGAAGCAGGTGAAATGGAAGAAAAGGCTAAAACTTCCTTTCTTGTACTAAAAGATTCTGCCTGCATTCTAGGCATAAAGAAAACTGCTACTTGTGATACAAAATGGCATATAAAGGTTGTTTGATTGCATGGAAGAGGGACTAACAGCTTTTCCAATTTTAAAAATGGTCATACTAGAGACAAATGAAGGGGTTCTTATCATCATTGAAACAGCTCTTTTTGATTAAGTCAGAGGAATCATTTAAGATATAGGAGACAATCAACCATGTTCAGATTTGAAGAGAGCATCTAACTGACATAGCACAAAACAAAAGAAAGTCATTAAAATAATTTTATTTATGAAATATCCCTTACTTATTAAATGCACATTCATAAAAAACCACAGCATAATAATAATAATTGATATTTAGGCCAAGATCGGTAGGAATTATTATCTTTATAATATAGATGGTGACTTAATTAAGACAGAGAGGAGGAAAATTACCTACTTAAGGTCATACAGAAAGCCAGTGAAAATAGTAGGAAGAAGCACCAGATGTCCTGTTTCTGAAATCTCTGTTATAACCATTAGATAGTAATTCCCAGTCTGGCAAGCAGTACGGTCTTCTAGTGTGCTTCATGCCAGTACATATTAAAAAGCTAAACCCAAAGCCAACAGCAAAATGTTGTCCACAGCATATTACTTGTTTACTATTTGGCTGATAAATGAAGCCCATTAGAGATCAGTGACAAAGTGCCTAAATCTGCTTTTACATGTCCTTTGCATAGTCAGGTTTTGACCAGTCTGTAAACCTGTCTGTTGACTTGCTAGAGAAAAATAAAAGGCATAAACCACTGCCAGCCATGTTTCAGCAGAGGAGGAGGCTCTGTGAGAGGCTGCAGGAGGAGCCTACAGTAGGAAAGTGGCGGCGGTCACACGCACAAGCACAGGGGGGATGGCAGCACCCCTGTCTTCAGCTCCAGCACCCACCCAGCAGCCCCCAGGCAGCACAGGGTCTCTGTTGCTCTAACACGGACAGCACTTGCATATGATGAGCAAGTTACTCAGAGAGATTTTCAAAGAGCGGTAAGATAAATTGAAGCAAATGTGATTGACTGCTGCACACTCTTAAATATTATTTCATTCCAACCTACATTTTTCAGCCTGATTCCTTCCATGTGTTGCAGTGCCACTGCATTAAGATAGCTAAACATAAATTACAGGCTTTTCTTTGCAGCTGTTTTTTCAAGCTTGATCGTTGCCGTCACCACAGAAATATTAACCAAGATTCATTCCAAGAGGACATAGCAAAAAAGATGCAAAAGTGCTTCTCTATGAAGCTATTAATTGAATATTCTAACTATGTAAAATGAAGTACCACATCGCATGATAGTAATTTTGTTTTTTAGATTGCCGTCTCTCCCAGAAATTATGGGTAATGGAAGTTTTAATGTTCTTTAAGTCACATAAAGTTATATTTCTTTAGGTTTTGCTATTTAATATGAACGTGAATTATAAATTTTGAGGTTCTGTTTTTTCCTTGCCAGAGTATATGACCAGAAACATTCCAAAGGAAAAACAAGATCTTCAGCAAGGCTACTGTATATCTGGGTTTCCCTAGTCTTGGTGATTTTCCTACTATAAATTTGGCTTGGGGCAGATTCATCCTGTTTCATCTAGTATTCCAAAGGCCTGTTAGCACCAGAAAGGTTCAGAAGTTTTGGAGAGTACTAATAGCATGATGCAATCATATCCACATTGAGAGAAAAATAAATCAGACACATTGCAGGTAAGATAACCTGATTATGGATCTGTATTCCCATGCGGAAAAAAATTCCCCTGAAGGACTGCAATCTTATGCCTAAGAGTAGAAATAATGTCCCAAATGCAGCTCTGAAACTCAGATCTTCTGTGGCTTTTCCCCCTCATGAGAAACATACTTCTTGTTTGCCTCTGGGAGTTCACCCACGTTGCCTTGCAAATATGCCTTTATGTGTGAACTGGAGACAGACTCGTTTAGCCCCAAGTCAGAGTCACAGAATATTCTGAATTGGAAGGGACCCACAAGGATCAAGTCCAACTCTTAAGTGAATGGCCCAGAACCATCAAACCCACAACCCTGGCATTATTAGCACCGTGTTCTGATCAACTGAGCTGATCTCCAATATCTCTCCACTGACACTGCAGGTACAGGTGGCCATCAGCCAAAAAGCAGTAATAGGCTGCCCACATCATGTGAATGGACACTTGCATAGGAAGAAACTAGTAACAAAGATTCATATAGTCATGGAATGATTCTTTCTTTTAAGATCTATGAAGTAGAAATCATTCTTGGTTTCTGAATCTCCCTTTATCTTTGTCAATAGGTATTTTATATGAGATGAAAGGCACTGATAATGAAGAACCCTGAGAAAAATGTATTTGCCCCTCATTCTGGTTCTGCCCACCAAATATTAACAGAATATTAACAAGTAATTGAAATTATGTAAATGAAAGTGGACTTCTGGTTCTCTGAGAATAAGCTTGAAACTAAGAGAAGGCTTTTTTCCTCTTTTACATGGAAAATTATACATTTACCTACATATACTACAACAGTTACTTGAGAAGTGTCTTTTATAAATTCCTGATGTTTTGATAAGTGAATGTTACATATGAAGGCAACTGTCTCTTCATACATTTTAAACTGCCTATATTTGGAGTCCTTTCTGTTCTCATGTGTGAGGAACTATTTAAAAATGACTATAGCACAGAAACTGTCACTGAGAAGATACTATCAAGTGGAGAATGAATGCTGTCAATGCTTCCAAAACCAATTAATCATTAATTTTAATATTAGAGTGTACACATATAGAGTGTGTATACACATATAGAGTACAATACTAGAGTGTGTGGGGGGAAATTTGGACTTTTTCACTGAGTTTCTGCCTGTTTTTCTTGCAAAGACAGAAAATCATGTCTGAAAAGGACTGAAAACATGACAGAAGTGAACAAAATTATCATGGTGTGAAAGTCAAAGTTTCAGTTATCTATCTATCTATCTATCTAATTCTAGTACTCTGTCTCTCTGTCTCTGTGCATATATACATCTATATCTATATCTATATATATCTATATATATATATCCCTATATCTATATCTATCTGTCTATCTATCTATCCTTATATCTATATATATATCTATAGATATATCTAAATATATCTAGATATATACCGATATATATCTCCAGACTTTCATATATTAAAATATCTGTTCTATAAATTTACTTTCAGGCACCTGAAATATGCAATAAAATAATGCAGAAGACGTAAAAATGCTCAAAATGGGACCAGTTGCAAGTGTTTAATGAGGAGTAAAATATTTCATTAAATGCTGGAGGTAGATAAAGAATTTGGCAAGTCAGATACAGAAAGAAACTGTTTACAAGATCTCCAAGAAACAGTCTGTGCCTGTCAGAAGCACCGAATCTACATTTTGTAAGGTTAGATATCGTTGACATTCAAATAAATAAATGTTCCTATGTCCTTTTCAAATGAATCCCAGGTTGACCCACTTTTCATGGAAATGTTTACACTTCCTTCAAGGTAATTCATCTAAACTTACTTTTTATTGCACTGAAATGAAAACTAATTTATCATTTCCCTATTTATAATACTTGACCATTTACAGCCAAATATGTACCACACAAAAATATAACAAAGACTTAACTAGCCCAAAACTTTTGTACTAAAAGCAACCTGTCGACATAGTCCCTGTCATGAGATTTTTCATTTGCTTTCAACAAACAAAATCAGCTATTTAAACTGCCACTTAACACAGGAGAGTTAACAGTTTTGGCCCAGCTGTGTGAAGAAGCCAAATCAGGAGCAGCATTCCTATACTTTGGTGTCCAAGAAGACAGTTTAAGTGGTGACTGTCACTGTGTCAAGTACCCAAAATGTGAGAAACAGCCTTGGTCATGGCTTTGTGATAATGACCACAGGATTCACTAGTTATTTGAAGTACAAATACCACTTTCAGAATCTTTTCAACCGTCTGCAGGACTCACTAGCAAGTCCAGGCTCCGTGAGACCACCAGGACTGCTGAATTTTCACGGCCTGTCTTTTAGGAAGAGGTAGCACTGCTGGTTTGTTTAGAGACATTGTCTGTCATGGCACCAGTGTTCTGGAGCATATTATTAGTCACCAACAGGAGTAACGAAGTTTTAGATAAAAGGTACAAAACACAGATTAGGCCAAGTGCGTGGGTCTCTGGGACATTAATGCAGCATTATGTTTGTATGACATCTGGCAAAATGGCTGATAAAATAGCCATTTTCTTGATGTACTCAGACATGCACTAGGAAATAGCTGACGATATCGACGAGTCCAAGGGAGCATGATAAAGCATTCAGGAGCTGCCATTAAGATTTCCCAACACACAAGCCATGCTTCTGATTCTGCTTTTACATGCTAGCAAAAAGATCTCGCTGCCCCCTCAAGCCTCAGACGGAGCCAGGTTCGGCAGGGCAGGAGGAACAGAAGCTCAGTTCAGTCCTGTCTGCAACAGGCCTGCTGCTGTCCCTGCTTGCTCCTGTCCCCTGACATAACGGGGCAGGATGGAGCTGGGGAGCGCTGCAGAGCAGCACGGGGTGGGACCAGGGATGCAGGCAGCAGTGGGGACCAGGGGTGCAGGCAGCAGTGGGACCAGGGGTGCAGGCAGCAGTGGGGACCAGGGGTGCAGGCAGCAGTGGGGACCAGGGGTGCAGGCAGCAGTGAGACCAGGGGTGCAGGCAGCAGTGGGGACCAGGGATGCAGGCAGCAGTGGGGACCAGGGATGCAGGCAGCAGTGGGACCAGGGGTGCAGGCAGCAGTGCTGTCATTGTGCCCTGGTGGAACTGCTCTGCTGCTCCAGCAGCCTGCCTGAGGAACCCCTGTGCTGCTCGTGTGTGTGAGCTTCATTCCTCTGGTCCAAAAGTCTGTGCAGGAAGGTGAGGGTTAAGGAGGAGGCACAGTTCTGTGACACAGCTTCAAATGTGGGATTTTTGCTCCTCGGTGCAAGGCTGCCCCTGCCTTTTTGAAAAAAAAACATAAACTTCCTAGTCAGACAGGCGGGAAAATACAGACATGTATGTATGTATGTGTGTGTAAACACAGAGGAATTAGCTTTGACGTTCAGAGTTCCTTAATTTAGGGGAGCCCTTGCTTGCAGTCATTTTGAGCGACAAAAGCCACCCCTGATAACTTCGTTTGATCACCATTTAGTAAATATATATTTCAGTCACTGAAAGATGTTCAAATGCTGGAAACTGGAAAGAAGTATCAGACATTTTTATAAATACAGTGACTGATTCCATGATTTATTCATGAGGTTATAAGGTACTGTTGGGTTTAGCAATCACTCCATAAATAGGGCAATAAAAGCACAGACCAACACCTTTCACTTACCCTAGTAAGTAACTTCATGGTCAGATTTGTATGGTATACTGAGCAGAAAGCCATTTTATATCAGATAATGAAAATATTTAGAAAACCTCTAGAGCAGTGAGGACTATAGAACTCCTAAAACTATAATTGTTTTAAGCCATTATCAGAAATGAAAATATTGCAAAATTATGTAAGTTTCCCAGTAAATAGTGTGTTACACCAAAAAAACCTCAGGTTGCTAAGAAAAGCCTTTTTGAATTGCATGAAAAAAGGGGGACACTTTTTAAGCTCTTTCTCTACTACTTAACAATAACTATATGTGTGTATATATATCCCTATTGGAATAAATATTTCTTTATAAGTAAAGTAGCTATCATTTGGAATACAGTGTACTTTATTTAATTCAAAATCAGAAAAAAAATGTTAGGATAAGTTTTAAAAAATGTAATTGTGTAAGGCTCACCAAATGTAACCACACTTTCACTGCAATAACTTTTAACATCTCAACTCTAAAACATTTAAAGACAAATGATAATGCTCATTATTTTAAAAAATAATAAATTATTTGAGTTCACTAAAAATTTGGGCCTGTTCTAAGCTGCTATATTTATTCAGCATATTGGGGAAATATCTTTTCTCTGAGATGAAACCCGGGTCTAAGTTTTCTCCCCCCACGTGAAAAAAGTAACAGCAGGCATGAGAGGTATGATTCTGATTTTGAGGAGTTTGTGTGAACTCTGCTTGATCAATAGCTGAGGCATCTCCAATGAAAACCTGGGGAGCCTTGAGTGACAGTAGAAGTTTCATTGGCTAATATAATCCCACCCAAACTGATTGAAATAATTTGCATTCACTACACATTAGAAACCTATAAAAACAGATTTTGTCCTGTAACCACAACAGAAACTCCAGATCTTAAAAAACCCACAAAAAATACCCAGAGGAAGTCAGAAAAGTATATTAACATGACCAAAATGCTCTTAACTGAAAGCATTGTTCTGAATTTCTGTACTCCAGTCTATTGGAAATATATATATTCAGCATGTCTGCTAAACCTTTCTTAACAGATTCAGCTCAACAACTATATGTAATATTCATGTCACATAATGGAAGCTGTCCAACATTATTAAAAACAAATATACTTTGTAATAATTTATTTTACCAGTGCATTAGATCACACAGCTTGTTTTCCATGCGGTATTTCTGTATATCTTTTGGAAATGTTATAATAAAATTAAATTACTTTTAAAGGATGAGTACGTGGCATTAAAAGTATTGGTAGATTCACCAGAAGGTATGTTAATGACTGCAAATGTTGTGTAGGTGGTGTGGTTCAGTTAAGGCCAGGCAAGCAGGCAGTTAGGTGTGGTAATTCCCACCTGGTAAGTCATCCCAGCCCTCACAAGTTTCAGCGTCTCAAGGACAGCTGAATTGGCTTTTGAATATAGGATGGAAATATTTAATCTGCATCTACTTACTTTATTTTGTGGGAATGAAAGCAGTGATCCCATCTGCATTTAAAGCAGCCATAGTCACAGGATACCAACACCAGCTACCTCATACCATGTATGTCTGGGGAGCGAGAGGCTTTCCCTGAGGACACCAGCTTAGCTGGGTGAAGCCA
The DNA here is from genome assembly GCA_036785705.1 of Acanthornis magna. Classification (NCBI taxonomy): domain Eukaryota; kingdom Metazoa; phylum Chordata; class Aves; order Passeriformes; family Acanthizidae; genus Acanthornis; species Acanthornis magna. The sequence continues at coordinate 22,132,658 of JAWUZG010000001.1, forward strand.
GCTAGGTTTCTAGTTTTAACTAGCCAAGGTAGTTGAGAGACTGTAAAATGCTCTTGGTGATCAGTTGCAGTGGGATTCAAGTGCTAAGGAATAATCTTAACAAAAGGACAAAGTGAATGTAAGTTGGTGGTTCTCAAGCTATCGCCAAGGATTAGCCTTGCTCTTGACCATCTTGGGCAGCAGACTCTTGTGAATAAACTGCAATTTTTTTCTCTTTTAAAATGCAACACTTCGATATCTGTGCCTGATAGAATGGCTCCTTCTCCTAAATAAACAAACCAGCAGTCAAGTTTGTGCTCAGCTGCTGCCTTCCAAATCTTTCTTCCAGCAATAATATGAAATTTTTCATATACCAAACACCTTCCTAATTCTCAGACAAATCATTAACAATGTGAGCTGTTTTACAACAGGTAAAACTAAGGAGGTTACACATGATTAGCCTAAAACCACAAAGGCAGCCTCTGTCTACGCAGAATAGAGAGCTGAGCTAAATAAAACAATTATGAGTCCTGCTCCTGACTGCCTTCAGAAGCCAGTCAACTTTGTTCCAGGATGGGAGAAAGTTACTGTTTACATTTTTTTATACTGTAAAATATTATGCCAGAAGTAGTTCAGTCAGCTTTTAGGAGCCAATTTGAAAAATTTTCCACTGTTGTTTGCCACATTTGCACTTCCTGTTTTTATGGATGATTTGTTTCTGGAAGTGCTGATACTGCAAAATATACACAATTCCATCAAAATAAACCAAAACCAACTGAACCTTTGCTTTTCATGTAAAACTAAAGCACAATCTCATGACTTTGGAGAAAAAACTTGAATTTTGTGAAACTTCAACAATTGTTTTCAACCTTTTTCAATTACTCACCATTTCCTTTGTTTTATCAGCTACAAAGTTTGGCACTGAACTCGCTGAATTAAAGGAAAGATAAGGTTATTATGTGAAGTGAAAAAGAAACTCACTGCTCTGCACCATCTTCTCACATCAGTCAAAAAGTTTAATTACAAAGAATTCATTTACAGCAAATTATTTTGCTCATGGGCTTTGCAAAGTAAAGTGTATCTCTATAGCTGCAGTATGCTTAGCTTCACATAAAATCATCTACACCTGTGTTATAAGTATTATCCTGTATGTCAAAGCTGTGATTTTTTAAATAGTTGGCTTTTCTCTCTAAAATAGATTTAGAAAGAGTCAAAGATATCTCTTCTTGTCTGATCACCTCTCTGATGTTACAATGTCCTCAGTGCACCCATACCTCAGGATTAAAATGCTCTGCCAGGTTTTTTCCAAGGCAGCTAACAAAAATCATCATTATTTTGGCTACTTAGTAACCTTTTAACTGTTGCTCTAACTACATGTTCACCAGCATCTTTCTCATAAAATTTCTGTAAGAATCACAGAAATGCTGAAAAAATTATTTTTACAGTGCAGTGGAACTGCTAAGCTTGTGCCTCGTTTTTGATTAATTTCATGCCTGACTCAGTCAGAGATTAGGCCCTGACACAGGTTATAATTAAATATTGAAATCATGAAGTGCAAGAATGTTTAATTTTTAAAATATGAGTTTTAATTTACCTCATACAGAGAATAGCTCTGGTCACCTGCAGAGATGCATTACACACTACATTGCCTAATGTAGGATGCCTGAATAAGGCTGAGCATACAGTTAAAGTAAACTAATGCAATTTACTGAACAGCAGTCAAATATTTATCCAGTTGATGAAGCAGACTTTATGTGAAACTCAGACAATAATTAAAGAGAAGCCTTGCTTAAAACATGCTTATTCCAGTTTCCACAAATATGTTATACCACAGCAGCATCTTCCTTTTCTCAAATATTGATGTTCTCCTAACACACAGTGAGCTTGTCCTTGGCATTCTCTTGACTATTTAATGAATACATTTCCTGGCATTTGCCTTATCTTTGTTATGTTGTTCTTTGGAGAGCTAAAACTATTAGTTAGCCCTTGACAGAAAAAAATCAGAGCAAGCTAGTAAAAGGTCTTACAGTATCGAAGTTATTAACATGGTATTTGATTAAACCATAGAAAGATGGGGAATTGATACTACAGAATATGTCCCCTGTACTTAGGCTTTCACAGCCTTGAATGTCTTTTCATAGAACTTTCACATTTGTTTTTGTCATTTTATCTGAGCAATAGTCGGTATAGTCAAAGGCTGAATACTAATCCAACAATTATTTTCTAGTGCTTTATCATTCCAAATAGAATTGAATATATTATGTATTTCCACTTCTTCAGAACAAATATTTTTACTCAGGTTTCAGTTTTCATAGTAAAAGAAATTTAAGACTTTTATACCAACAACAGGAAATAACGTGTTGAGGAGATACGTATTTTACACAATGTAGAACACAATGTAAACTGTTAGCATGCAGACATTTGTAAAATTGTAAATGGTATCAATTTTTAATTTGTCACATTGAAGTTTGTGTACAGCATAATTTACAAGCATTATTAAATCTTCACCCTTCAAAACATTATTAGAATCAGGAAGCCTGAGTAATTGTTCTTCAGAAATGCCTAATACTGACCATAATAATGGAGAAGACAGAGCTTGCACCCAATCTATATTCCCAAACCAGATGGAAGCATATTTCCAAAATAATCTAATGACCAGTAGGTAGTGAAGAATATATGCTCATTGGCTGTTAAAAGTCATTAGGAGGTCCTTAAATTTTTCAGTAATAAAAAGCTGATGATATGTCTATGACCATTGCCTTCAAAATAGACCATATTTCAAAATACACCCTACAAATTACAGCATACTTAATCCAAACACTACTATTTTTTGCAGACCTCTGGATAGTTCAATATGAAGTGACTGTGTGAGGGTTCTTTGTCCCAGAAGTACCATTTTTGTTTTCACAGCTTCTTATTTACTTGATAAAGTCACACATACAATGAGTCTCTGCATTTAGAAGTTAATATTTTTAAGAAATCAAGGTTATCTTATTGAGTTCAGAAGAGAGACAAAGGCAAATTCTAGCAACACAAGTCAGTGCATGAGAAACGCTGTTGAGCAAGAGCCCAACTGGCATAAGCTACCAGAGCTACTTCAGCGGAGCCGTGCCAGTGAGCCTCAGCTGGGCTTCTGGCCTGGTGCTAGGAACTGCGTCCAGCCACACTTCATTTTCAGCTGCAGCCTCCAACTCAAACCAGCTGCATCCGGAAGCAGCTAGGAGGCTGCCTCACAAACTGGGTTATTTCTACTCTTGAATGTGTAGTATCACCTCTGTCCCTGACATGCTTAGAACCAATACACCACAAACACAGATTTAACTACAAGGCCGCTGTTCTTGCATGTCCTAGGGTCAGGAAAATTTAGAGTTTCTGCATGTACAAGTTCTGAAAAATCAGAAAATGAATACTTATTAGCAATCGGACATCACAGCAACCAGATCGAGCTGCAAAGGATTTGATATTGTATTCTGCCATTCTCTTTGCAGTATTGAAGTCATTGCTCAAAGCATGTAGGAAAATGACAAACCAAAAAGTCTTAACTGCTCTCGACTCATCAATAAACTCATTGGGGGATTAACAGCCAGTATGTTTTGTAGGGTAAGGCAACAATCCCGCCTAACTTGTTTCCTCTCATCTAATGGGTGAGGTTGTTGTCAGTCCATCCTTCTACCTGCCTATTCTCTGATGACTGAGACACTGAGAAAAGGCAGCTGGTTTAATGCTTTGCTGTTCATATCATTCCATAAAGAACCTCCTTGAAAATGGAGGGTCAGCACATACAAAGAGCTGAAGTACCAGAAGCACAAACAGGGCCATTAGTACTGTCATATTTTATATTGTATCTGATTTTGTGGTGATTTTTAAAATCTGTTGTAGTTGATTTTTACAGGATCCTCAGACTTACATTATGATTTAAGGTTGGCTTGGACCGTCAGATTTCCAGTATTAATTGGGTGAATGCCCAATTAGGCAATAAAGTTATTGATTAAATTTTAAAATATAGAAGTAAATTTGAAACTGTTTTGGCTACAGTATTTCATAAGTAAACATGTTTGAACCCTTTAAAATGCTTTTCAGTATGGTTGGGTTTGTGTTCTGCCCAAAAAGCTTCAGAGCTAATAAAAATATTTGAGTATTGTGTACCACCAAACAGATGAAACCCTGACCTTTTAGCTGGAAGAAAGGCAGGGGCAGATTATAGGACATCTGCCATTTTTTGAGAATCACTTCAGTTTGTCCCCAAACATTGCTGAATATCCATAAACTCTGGATCCTATTCACAGTCAGCTCTGTGCTGATTCACAATAAATGATATTACACTGTTTTGGTTTCTTTTTCTATTCAGCTATTTTCCTTTAAAGTGCCCATTTTAACATAATAAAACTTTTTCAAGGACATAGGAATTTTATGGCCCATTTTTCTTCCAAACCACTGAGAACAGTCTAGTCCCTACCTCCCTATTTGTAAATACACACAGGCAATCCCAGGGAATCACATAGTAGCCGATCAATCCACAAAACTTCCAATCTACATTTCTTTGTACTGTGACTACAGAGTGTTCCCCGTGACCATACAAAAACTCACACTGCTGCTCCCAAAATTACTGACACTGCAAAAGATGCAATTTATTCCAGCAGGAAATATCCAATACATGTAGGTGCCTTAGGTGAAAGTATCCAAAGATTTTTGTCTTTAAAACTTGCTTTTTTTATACCTTTATACCTCCTTTGTGTATATATACCACTGATTTACTTTTCTTCTATTTATACCTATTTACTCCACAGATTTGAATGAGTGTAGTTTGTGCAAAAGCATCTCATGCTTTGCTGACTTTCAAATAGTTTTAACTATAATCCTCTCACTTTGTTGATCAAGATCTAAGACTGTATGGCAGGGAAGCTGTCACAAGATTGATTCTGTGTTGTCAAAAAGAGAAAAAAATAATACTTGAAGTGTCTAATACTGTGGCCCTTAATTACGAGACTAATTGTACTTAATAGATCCACTCATGGGGGCTGTAGAAGTGGGTCTGAACAGATTATGTATTACCCCCTAGAAACCTGTGCTTGCTTGGCACACACCACTAAGAGCAAGGCTGATTCACATGCCATAGCAGATGCCACTAATACAGAGGGCCGTGAGTTTAGCCTGCCAGAAAGAATTCATTTTCACATTTAACCATTCACTGCAGCAAGATACATGGGTACACACTGGCTTGTGACTGTTACAGCCCCATGCTATTTTACAGTGCATAGAATCTGTAATGGAAGAAATCATTCCACAATAAAAATTATTTAAGATGGCCTTACTTAGTCTGTATGCATCACAGGACTTCAAATTATTTTACATGGTGCATAATGACCAGCTATTGATGTTCTCCACTCAGGCTTACCAAGTGAATGGAAAACTTCACCTGTGCTAAAAGAAGGTTCATCGTGCCATCGTGTACAGTATCTTACTCTGATGGCTACTACTAAAGATTAAATAATAGCTAATGGCTACTCAGACTGTTTCCAGTGTTCTTACAAGTACTTCTTTTGTACCTCTAGATATGATTACACACACGTACGTGTGCATGTACATGTATACATACAAATCCACGTGTGTAAATTCTAGTGTTTGGATCACAATAGCACAGTATAAATGTTTTACTTGTCACCTCAGAACTAGAATCTTTTTGATAATTACAATGAAACATCATCTCAGTATTCCAAAAAGTAAAATTTTAAGTAAATAAATAAATAAATAAATCTTTAGAAGGCTTCAGATTTCCTTCAGTGACTGCTTTTTGTTTCATGAGAAATGTGCCTCTTAAAAAAGGTTCCACTGATATAGTCTAATTTGGAGGGTATTGACCAATCAGTAAGATTAGTTTCCCATCTCTATATGTAAACGTGTAAAAATAATGCCAAATTCTTGTTTGAAGTTGTTAGATGACAATTGCTCACAGAACTACAACCTTACTTATGCAAATCACTAGAGTTCATGGTAAGCCTGACATTTACAGAATTAATGAACTAAATAATTAAGTGACCTGGTAAGTGAATTGGTAAACCAGAACTATTAATCTTTTAATTAATTCTTTACTATCACTTAAATAATAAATTTTTTGCATAATTTTAAAGGATTATGGTAAAGAAACATTAGAATAGAAAATCCATTATGTAAAGGAACGTTGCTTTTATAAATCTGTCATTATGTCTCATTTTATTGAATTCATTTCTGTTCAAGATTTAGAAAAGTGGAAATTCCTGCTCTGGTGACTAACAGTCCCCAACATTTCAGTGGTAAGATTTTTTTCTAGCTAAGTCTGGGATCATTTACTGCTTCAGACAAACCACTGCCTAAAGTGAGTAATTAGCATACAACTGTAATTTAAGAAATCCCCTATTTGATGGTGTGCATCACATGTTTCAGATTTTCAAAGCACTAGTAAGTTAACCAGGCACAGCAAATGATGTTTCTGAACCAGGTCCTCTTAGAGATATTTTTTTCCTTTCTACATGTTGTTGTCTTTTACCCTTACAACAGCTTTACATCACATCTCTTACTTTTTCATGTTATTCTAAACTCAAATAGTTTCTTGAACTTCAACTTACCAGTATTCTTCATATCCTCTCTTGAGTGGTATGAATATCTGTCTTTCCTCATCTTCCTATCAGTGTCCACAATGCAGTTAGACATATCAGAGTGGAAATTGGGAAGTACCATGTGTTTGTACAGGTACTATTTATTTCATTAATTGCTGTATGGACTTGACTGTTTCTATTCTGCTAGGTCTACGTTTATATGTGTACCAGAGATAACACATGGTATGATACATGTGATTTTTTTTTAAAATTTTCTATACATAACCTGATTTGGCATGACTGCTAAAGGATTCAAGAACATCTTCAGCATTTATTCCCTCTTTAGCATTAGTCCCTGAAAGCAGACAGGTAAAAGCAACAGCATGTACCCAAAATTGCTAAAACAACATTTCAAATAATTTTTTTCCAAATTAGTACTTATGACTTAACTTTCAATTTATCTCTTCTGAAAGATGCTACACAGTGTCACTTGTCTCAACATTACAAAACATTTCAAATTGATATTGGAATGTCATAGGATGAAAAAAAAATGAAAATAATGAAATTAGCTTCTGAATAGGATCTTTCTTTCAAAAAATTATCTCTGAAAACATAAAAAAGCGGAAGAGCTACCTGTTGTGAAGATAAATATAGCACTTAGTGGCTCAAGAAAGAAAGAATTGGGTTATACACCATTTCATTGGCACATGCCAGATACTCAAACATCTTTCATTGCAAACCATTAAGTGGATCATGTCCACACAGCAGTCCAGTGGGTTTTCTGAGCAACATGAAATCACCAGAGATATCTTTAACATAATGCAAAGACACTAAGTTTTGATCTAATGATGTTTCCTTTGTGAGCACAAAGGAATGCACCAAAAGCTGGCCATGGCTGATGTTTACTCCGGCTGGGTTTAGTTTTTGTGAATAGATATACTTAAATGACAGCAAATAAAAAGAGCAAGGCTGCATAAATATGCTTCAGCTACAAGTGTACTTTGGGAACAAAATCCTAAAAATGAAATGCCATAGTTGTCAGAGCTTTACTATTTGAAGTGAGTTCAACATATTTTCAGGAAACTGGTGGAACTTCATAAAGAGAAAATCTAATTCTGCTGACCTATGGTGCACCCACACAGCAGGGCTTTTGCAGTTCATTGTGCAGCCACAGCAACTGCAGCAGGCAGTAACACCCACAAAAAAATTTCTGAAATCACAGAGGACTATTTTGTCCCACAGAACACTCTGTCATTAAGCTATAAGAAACCAAGAAGCAAAACACGGGCAGTATGCTATTCTGCAAGTTCAGTCACAAATTGTAGCTGATTAAAAATTTTCAAGACAAAAACATTTAAATCAAAATAAAACAAAACAAAAACATATATACTTAAGTTTTAAATACATTTCATTATGAAGAGGGTTCAGTTCACATGGGTGTTTGGTCTACAGGTGTGCACATTTGTGGTTCTCTAACTACTCTGATGTAACACCCGTGCAGAAACTTACTCTGTGTTAAACATCAGAGAAGCTATTCAACTGTTCAAGTTAAAAGAAATGTCTAGAACAAAATATTTGCTGTACATAAAAGACTTTGTATTTTGCACGTGGTAATGTGATACAAGCACAAACTAGAGGATTCAAGGACTAGAGGAAATTGGAAACCCAATAGAAGGGACTAAGGAGTTGTGTGAACTGTGCAACTAAGACAGACTGCATTCAAAAGAAATTGTGTTGGTTGATTTTTTTTTTATTTAATTATATTAAGGCTGCAGTGTAAGCCAAAGCTAAATATCAAATAATCCATATGGGGGAAAATAGCTCAATGACCTAATCATAGCAAAAATGTATGTCAAGATATGATCTCCAATAGAAAATAAAGACTACACAGGACAGAGAAACATAGATGAAGATAGGTTTGTTTGATTTGTAATACGGTGCAAATGTCAGTTTTGTAGAAGTACTTAATTTTTAGACAAAGTTCTTTCCCTCTTTTGCACAACTTAACAGTTGGTTCTCTGGTGTCTAACACAAAATAAGTTTCTGCAACTGCAGCTGTTTCTGCACTAGAGAAATTACCAGGATCTGTTTAAAGTATTTTGATGAAGGTGGTAGGCTTTCGCAGGTAATCAGTTCATTAGGTTTTATAGTTCTTGGATCTCCCATACACGTAATACAAAAACAGTGTGAGCAGAATCTGTAGAAAATACGATGAAAACAAGAACAAAAGACACTATCATGAGTTAGAACAGTAGAAAATAAAGACTTGGCAGAGAGAGTGTCCTTGGAAATTTAAAAATGTACAGGTATATATCAAAAGGTCAGTTTTAAAGAATGGAACTTAATTTTGGCCCTGAAACCAAGGGAGAAAGTCACAGAAACTTGGTTTACATCCTCTTTGAGCTACAGATGAAATTACTTTTCTCTGAGTACAAAGAAACTGGGGGAGGCAGTAGTGGAAATACTGAGTAATTTATTTGAAAAGTGTTGTAGATGTCATCTAACACAATTTTTATGTTATTCAGCTGATGCTGGTAATTGCACTTCATCTCTCTAGCAACCTCTGGAGGAGGTTTCAAGCCATAGCAATCACAACAGCCTGCAGCTTACTTGGAAAATAGAATATCAGGCTGTAAAGGGTAAATATGTAACGGAAAATACAGCCTACATGAGTAAAAGAATTATCAGAGAGACGAAAGCAAGCATAATATTTTAGAAAGACACTGAAATAATCTTTTTGAGCTCGTTATTTTAAGATGACAGATAAAGTGACTCAAAAATGGTATCAGTTTAATGTGCGCTGGTAGAACCCAATTGGCAGCTCTTTGGATTGGCCACAGACAGCGTATGAGAGGATTCCCCGGGCTGCTGGTGCCTTCAAACAGAAGCTCTTCAGACTGGCAGCATGGGAATACTCCCTTTGAACAGCTGAATGATATGCAAAAGATGTAAAAACAGATATAAATGCTAATAATTAAAAACTAAATGAATAATACCCAATGCAGATTTTTTAAGAGGGTTGAAAGGCTTTGGCATTCAGAGGCTGTGCCAGACAGCTGTAATAATCATCTTTAAACACTCCCAGAAAGAAGGAAGACATTATTAGCATTATGGAAACAAAGCAAGTATCCCATGGATAAAAGTGTGTTTCTGTAGTAAAAGCTTCTGTAGCAAAGCTTCTGTAGTAAACTGAAATGGTTATGTAGTTGAATCTTGCTGCTCTGAATGAGCAAAACAACATTACATTTATTGGTCTGAAGAGACCCCACTAGAAACATATGGCCTTTTATCCAAGTCTACCCAGACCAATAAACTCTGAAATACCATAGATGTGTTTGTTACTTTATGGGCAAAAGTGTATTGAGGAATAAATATTTTTAGCACTATAATTTTATAAAATGGAAAACATTCAATCTCCTCTGGAACTACCTATGTAAGGTTTTGCTTTCATTTGACAGTGCATGCTTCTCAGATGAAAACCTTTGCTTAATTTAAAATAACAAAACCCCAAATTGAACAGCTGAAATAATTTATCTTGAAAACTGTGAACTAAGCATGCTTTGTATGAGTTCTGAGATAAGTTTGATTTATGAGTGTGCTGTACAATTGTGTCAGGGATATCTGCCCTGCAGGATTTTGGCTCATGTTCCTCATCCCACTTACTCTTCCAGTGTATGTGAGCACCAACAGTTTCTGCAGGCTGTCTGATCTGTTCCCAGCCACCACACAACTCTGCCCACTGCTGCAAACACTCCAGGTAAATGTTCACAGTCTTGGACACAACTCCCCCAAAATATTTTCAGATTACAGGTTACCACTGATACATACTTTTTGATTCTTTTTTTCATATATGTCTGCACCTACATTATACATCTTCCCCTGATGAAAGCCAAAAGTTCCACATCAAATGTGAAGGTCGATAACAAAGGTAAAGCATGGCTAGTGTTTGAAATCTCTCTTTCTTTCTCCTTCAAATGCAAAGAGGTTGAATTAAACAAGCATAAAACACAAAATAAGTAAAGATAACTGGTGGATGACTTATGTTGTCCAGGCCGTGAATTATTACAATAGAAGCAGAATCCAATATGAAAATGCCACCATCATGGTGACTGGAAAGAAAGCTAAGATTCACACTGGGAACTCAATTGTATATAGATTTTGAGCTGTGTTTTCTTTAAAAAGAGAAACAGGCAGGGCCACCAGAAAAACCCAAACCCAAGTGTGCCCAGAGACCCTGAATTTTAGTGAGACTTACAAAAATATGAATTGACATGCAAACCTAGAGATCTAACATACACCTGCTGTTCTGACAGAGAGGTAACATATACAGCATATAGGAAACAAAACCTGCCTTTATAGACTTATTAGTGAAATAAAAACCCACAGACCAAAAATGCGTTTATTGTCGAAACCTGGGAAGAACAGTGGGTATATTTTGGTGTTGATTTTATCCTTGAATAAAACTACCATGTCACATAAGCAGTAAAAAGAAGCACAACTATGTCATGTTTTCTTACATTATCTAGGGATTGCTTGACTGGGAAATCACTAAGAAAATCACACCATAGCTGATCGATGGCTGCAGCACAAATGTCACAGCATTAATAACTTCTCACTTAAAGCTGAGAACTTTACACTGTGTCTGAAGTATAGCACAGTGGTAGAAAGCCCCTGGTCTGCGAGGTCCTTCCCCCAGCAGAGAATGACAGGTGTGGGTACTCAGATTGTGGAGAGGATGGGGAGATGATAGGTCACTTCTCACCCCCTCTTTCCAAAGGTTAATTTTCAAGCTCATGTTTTACTTTCTGACCTTAATACCACTGGGAAGAGAGAGAATGTGTGCCATTTCCTGGTCTGTGGCCCAAGCTACTTTGATGACGACAGAGAAACAGTGTCTGCAACATACATGGCTATTTCTGCTTTGCGGTATTTTCTGAGCACTAATACTGCAGCCTCTTGCTGCTGATGTTCAGCCCTCTCATGTGCAGTTGCATGAAAAAAAACAAACAACTGGGTTGTTTTCCTTTTTGGGGCTTGCTAAGATGAAATGTTTTAATAAGAGATGGCCAGGAATAAGAAAATTATGGGGAGCAGCAGTGCTGGGAAGCAGTTGTGATGCAGGGATTGCCATACCACAGAGAAAATACACAACAGAAGAAAACTGAACTGAACTGTTGTATCTTGACATTGATCTCAGAAACATAACCCACTACCCTTCCTTTGAAAAAAATTAATTGTATTTTTAGGAAGCTAAAGCAAGCAAAAAGAAGAGGGGGACTGGGGCTGAGGCCAACTCAAGGCCAAACAAAAACCCGAAACCAACTCCAGTATTTTTTACTGTTAGATTGATAAAATGCATGAAAATTCACTGCCATGAAAATATAGCTTACTATGTCAGCAGACCCCAGACCATACTCTACCAGCTGGATACTCTAAGATTTTTGTTTTCCAGCAGTAGAGGATGCACTTGGATATTTGTACATTGCCTGAATTATAAGGGAGCCAGAATTCTCCTCAGTGTAGATTGTGGCTTCCAACCCCAGTGCAACCTTCAAGGTCAGCCACCCTGGGACAACCATCAAAGTTCTTGCATGGGACATGCTGCTGAGCCCTGGGGAAGGACAGGGTGGCTTGAAGGGGCCCTCCAGAATGGCAGGGGTTGGAGGGCAACCTGTCTGCAAGTGGCAGTCATTTGAACTTAGGAAAATTAGGGACAGGAGAAGCACATCTGAGGATGTGGCAGCCCGCACCTTGAGGGCGAGCACCAGGCTTTTCCTATTTAATTAATTTTGAAGTCTCACACAGATCCAAGTATAAACTAGCTTATCACAAAGCTAATAAAGCACCTTCCAGAGGTATCTTATAAACACTTTCATGGCTTTTTCCTGCTGCGGGCATGATTTCCTCTTTTGAGCAAACCACATTGCTCAGGTCAAATGCTGTCCCTTCAAGTCTGCCTTCTCTTGCTCCTTTGAAGTGTGTGCCTTCAGCAGGCAACATCACATCCAACAACACAATACTTTCAAGGTAGGACATTCATACTTCAAGTTGGCCAGTTTGCAGTTTTCTATTTTGTTGCTGCAGCCCTTACACCCAAAATTATTTTGTGTCCCCTGGAATTTTCCAGGGATTTATGCTGCTTAGAGACAACTTCAGCTCTTACTTCAATTCACAGCAGCATTTGGTAGATTTATGCAAGCCAACTGACTCCGAAGGCTGAGCTAGAACTGCTCTTGGATCCCAGAGAAGCCAGAGGTCTGTGTGCTAGCCTGTAGTTGTGGATGTGGCACCTAGCAGGGCATCTTTTATCTATCCAGAAACTATTGATAACACATGAGATTACAGAGCCAGGAGAAGGCGTTGGCATTAACTGTTAATGCACAAGACATAATTCCACTTTTCAGGAAGGAAAGAGATGACCTGAATTGCACCCTCAATACTGAAGGCTTCACAAGTCAATTGAGGACCCATTTAATTAACTAAAAGAGGGCAGCATAGCAATATACCTCCCACTGCCAGGCCAGACTGCCCAACCCAAAATGCTCCCTTGCCTACTTAGGACAGCTTTATAGTTCCTGTACACGACCAGGGCAGTGCAAATGGACTCTGATCGAATCCTTGCCTTACTGATGTTTGTTATGGCTCTAAGATGGTATCAATTGCAACAATTCAGCCTTCTCTTTGCTCCTTCAGGATGGCCAGATTCATGTTTCTAGGATCTCAGTAGTAGGAGGCCATTATTAGTACAGGTGCTTATTTTATTTTGGGGTCCAGAAAAATCGATTTTATTTTGCATTGTGAATATTTAAAATACTTTCACAAATGAAAATCCATAGTCATTTTCACATGAAGAAACCTAGATCTGACTGCAGAGCACATGCCTAGTATATGTAATGATTATAGGGAATGCCATTTATCTTATATGGTCTTTTCTTGTTAATTTCCCAGAACCCCAGAGAACTTTCTGAACAGCCTTGGAGGACTGGAAAAGGTCTCTAATGAATTTCCAGTGCCTTAGAAGGCCCATGGCAGCACTTCCAATGCTAGAAGGTGAAAAAAAGGTCTGTATTAGCCTGTAAGCTAGCCTGTGATGACTAATGGCAGTATTGTGAGACGAAAAAATAGTGTACAAAGCAAGACTCAGATAAAACAGATTCTGACTTATCTGGAAGGTCTAAATAATTTAAAAGCACAAAGCATACATCGCTAGCTTGCTAGAATGAGTAAAGCACATCCTGCTGTGAATAAGACCTACATTATTTCAGTTTAACATTTTGGATTACAAGAAGAGATACTATGGGGTTCAGAGAAGTGCAAGGATAATAAATTAATAGTTGCTAATAGCAAGAAAGAGCTGCACTTCTGGAGTACTCAAACAATGTGGCCCATCAGTCATTATTTCTGTCACAGTGGTCTCCTGAAACTCTTGCCAAGGCTGAAATCTTACTTGACCAAATGGTAGCTCCCAGAATTGTTTCTTTTAAACAAATGCATTGTGAGACAAACAGAAGTATATTTGCTACCCTGTGACATACAGGCATGAGAGACACTATGATCTTGGATAAGACAATAGAAAACTGGGAGGAGCTGTTGACTCCCTTGAGGGCAGGGAGGCCCTGCAGAGAGATCTCAAAAAATTAGAGAACAGGGCAATCACCAATCATATGAAGTTCAACAATGGAAAGTGCTGGATTCTGCACCTGGGATGGGGCAACCCTGGATGTACAGACTGACGGGGGAATGAGATGCTAGAGAGTGTCACTGTGGAAAGGGACCTGGGGGTCCTGGTCGATGGCAAGTTGAATGTGAGTCAGCAGTGCCCTGCCAGCCAGGAGGGCCAAGAGTGTCCTGGGGGACATCAGGCACAGCATCGCCAGCTGGGTAAGGGAGGGGATTTTCCAGCCCTACTCTTTACTGGTGGGGCCTCAGCTTGAATATTCTGGGCAGTTTTGAGCATCACAATGTAAGAAAGATCTAAAGCTATTAGAGAGTGTCCAAAGGACACCACAAGGAAGGTGAAAGGCCTTGAGGTGAAGCTGTGTGAGGAGCAGCTGAGGGCACTTGGTCTGTTCAGCCTGAAGGAGGCTGAGAGGAGACCTCATTGCAGTTACAATATCCTTGTGAGGGAAAGAGGAGGGGCAGACTGTTCTCTTCTCTGCGGTGACCAGTGACAGGACCCAAGGGAATGGCCTGAAGTTGTGTCAGGGGAGGTTTAGGATGGATATTATGAAAAAGTTCTTCACCCAGATGGTGGTTTTGCACTGGCACAGGCTCCCCAGGGAAGTGGTCACAGCACAAGCCTGGCAGAGCTCAAGAAGCATTTGGACAATACTCGCAGGCACATGGTGTGACCCTTGGGGATGGTGTTGTGCAGAGCCAGGAGTCAGACTCAATGATCCTTGTGGGTCCATTCCAACTCAACTTAGTCTGTGATTCTATGAAGTATCAGGCTACAAACATAAGACCGTTTACTGTCTCCTGTCTTAGTATTTTACTCCATTATCATTCCCAAAACCTCCCTAACCTGTAAATTCTGTCATTCCTTCAGTATAAAGAGCAGAGAATACTTGTATGCCTCTCCTGGCCTAGGCCTGTACCTTCCAGCTCCTTTGGTCTCTCCCAGGGAAGAACAGCCATGTGCCTCCCTTCTAAACCTCCTTTTCCCCCTTGAGTCTACCTGCCAGACACCAAACTCCTTACTCCACAACTCACTTTTCTGACCAGCTTATAGATGGGTAGCTCTGTTTCTGAAGCATTCCAGGCTGCCGTTTTCCTACCAACCAGTCCAACCCAGCCCTCACAGAAATTGGCTGTCCTGATCATCAGACACTCTCTGCAAGACATTAGTAAAGTAATTTCCCAGGGATGTACAGCAGTCTACCCACTGGTGCTTTACTTACAAGCTCATTTTGATCATTAATGATGCTAAGCACGTAAGGGATTCTAGCTAAAATAATGTACAGAGCAAAGTTACTATGTTCTGTCCATGGCCTTCACATCCTAAAAACCTCAACAACAATGATGAATAAAGGAAATTCTTAGGAATAAATAGGAAATTTGTGGTATTTAAAGTTTCAGCTATGATGTCTGTTTTACTGAACTGTTGTACATAAATATTTCCATAGAATCATTGCCTAAAGAGTGTATTCCTCCCTTTCTTATTCAAACCTCCCCTAGAAAAAAATACAACTTTTGCCTGTTAAAGATTAAATAAGGGATTTATGATTTAATGCAGACTTCACAAAACTCCTGTGATGTAGTTAAGATATTATTTGTGTTTCCAAAGTGAAGCAATACATGAAGTACCATGAGCTGGTTATTTTTTAATTTTTAAATCCAATTAATTGTTCTAGTTACAGTACCACTAATTTTTATCTAGCTGATTAACTAGAGAATAATCCAAATACATTTCAAATTATAAATCTTTCATGATTTGGGAGATTTTATACTAATGTACATTTGACAGTGCTAATTTAAAGCAAATATCAAGCTTGATTAAACATTCCCAAGATAAGAAGGATAAACGATTGAATTATTTTATAGATTTAACTACTATTGATATGATGTTATAAACAGAAATATTTTGATGTTCATCATTAATTTTTAAAAATAATTCTTTGGGAAACAGCCAAGAAGGACTGGAGAAGTAGGTCAGAATGTATGCACAAAACATTTGTATTCTTTACTATATAAACACTAATTTATTTATTGAAATAATACACTCTTAATTATTTATTAAAGAAATTACAATTTTGCTGAGCTTCCCTCTGAAAAAAAAAAAATCATTAAAATGTGGCTAATGCAATGGATTGTTTCACATCTCTGCCTCCCAACTGTTTGCCAAGTGTTTATTGGCAAATCACTATCTGTTAAAACATAATCTGCATCAGAGCATCTCCAGCAAGCAAGTGAATTATGAAGTGTTTTAGTAAGCTTTGAATACTGTAAAAATAGTCAGCATTCCCCATCATATTTTCAGTCCCATATGCATATGTGGGAGACTATATATACATATATATATAGGGGGGAAAAGCTCTTTAGGCATCAGTTTTCTGTAATTGTTGCTAAGGAAGGTGAATTTCACATTACCCCTGGATATTTCCTCAAATCCAGGCTTTTAAAAAATGCAGATATACCAAACAGTATTAAGTAATGTTGGAAAAAGAGAGAAAGGGCTCCTTGTGAGAAGTTACATTGCACACATAGAAGCTTTTTCTGTTTTCTTTCTCTTTTTTTTCTTCTTTTTTTTTTTTAACCAAAGAATATGACTGATTCACCAAAATGTCTGAGCACAATCTATCATCCATTCAGAAATTAGTAGACTTCATGCAAACGGTCAGGTAAACAGAGATAGTGAAAGCATGAAAAGACCGATTACCAATAAAAAATTGAGTACATGTTCCCAGCTGGAGAGTGAGCGGAACCCGTAGTCAACAGCACAGAAATATGCGCCAGCACGTTATTCTCCAAGGCAGTGCTGTAAATGAGACCGTGTCCAGGGACAACTTGCCTCTGCTAATCTCAGCTGGCCTCTCTAGTTAATACATTTAAACAAAAATGTAGATTTTCTGGAATCTATTATTATGCTTGATTAATTTGGGCAAAGGGGTAGATAACTATTTTTCTGCCATTTTCCATATGATGCACTTAAAATGAACATATTTTTCTAATGATGTAATTTCATTTTCTTTCATTAGTTCTACTGAAAAACAAGCAATATTGTGTCCAGCTAGAGCATTAATAAATATAACATGAAATTGGTTAATGCAACATACATTTCTCTCAATATCACTTAGCTCTATGTTAAAGTGCAAAACAAAATTAAAGTCTGGTGGATTCAGTTTACTTTTGCTTTTTCCAATAATATGAACTGAGTCAGTGGGGTGAAAGGAGAGCAGGTTGCTTCTGGGCCAGACTTACTGTATTTATTCTTTCTTATTTTGAGTAGCCTGGTTATGTGTATGTTGCTAAACTTCATTGAACCACTTTGCAAGTGGCAATAAATCAAAATGTTTATTGAGCTCCAGGTAGATTAGGCCCACTGCATTTCCCTCATCTAAGAAATCAGTTATCAAAGAAACAATGAATTTAGTGTGGGAAGACATCCCTTTGGAAGGTCCATGATGCATTTTAGGTGTTAACCCCTTCTTTCTTAATTTCTCTTTCAAGACTTCCCCTATAGCCTTGTATAATACCGGAACTGGACTGATTTGGCCTCCAGTGTTTAAGCTACCCTATGTTCTCATCATCAACATTAAAATATAAGGACTGTATTTGCTGATCCCTGTCAGGATCTTTGTCGCTCGACAGATGCACTCAGATCACTGCCACTGTACCTGCACTTTCATGCACACACTTAGTTGGCTGGTTTTGGGATGGAAATGGTGAGGCTTATGTGATGTAATTGCACTAGTCTTTTAGCTTTAATTTTAGCCTGGATATTCTAATTTACAGCCCGTCCTCACTTACCACAGTCAGCCCTTCTGTCATTAAAGAAAGTAATAAATTTGTTTTAAATTTGATGCCACAGATGAACCATTTTATTCTTGACCCCCTGTTCCTTGCACTGTGGTTGAGCGTCTCCCTCTGTGCTCTCTTTTATATTTATACATACATGGCTGAGGGGAAAAAAAAAAGGCAACAAAAAACCTCAACTTTTTGCTGTTTGTCTCAATTTACAAAGTCTAATTCAGCTTTACTTTTGGCACTTATCCCTACTTCTCTGTTTCCTGGCCTCTCAGACATAGAATACTCCCTATCCCTTTAGGCTAACTGCTCATTTCTTCTGCCCTTTCAGAAGTGGTTATTTATCCAGGCAGCTCTGGAGCCATTCCCTACAAGATTTTCCCCTTGATTAAGATGCAAGTTCCAGACAGTTTTCACACCTTTGATTTAAAGAAATTTCACGCCTTCTCTACATTAAAATCCCTGAGCTCTTTAATCCGGTTGACCTCATTAACTAGTTTCCTTAATTTTTCAAAGTTTATCTTTTTGAAATTGAGATCCTTTACAAGCTTGATTGCAGCTGTGCTGGTGGGGGTGGCAGCTCCATTGCAGTGCAGCTGCTGTGCTGACACATTGGTTGGTGCCCATGTCGAAACCTGTGGTTCTAATGGGAAAGGATGCAGCCCCCCCACCCCACAAGCTACTGCTCTTCTGCTTAATTAAGCTGAATGATTTGGTGATCATTTGATACTAGGCTGTTTTCTACCAGCCTTTTCTTTATGCTCCCATTGCAAAAACACAAGATACAACTAAATTATTTGTTGCCTGGATAGAGGAGGACTCTGTCCGTATTATGGATACTTTTTAGCCAGCTGTATTACCTTGGTCATGACTGCAATGTTTTGATTTATTTGGTTTTATCTTCAAAGCCAGGTTTTACCTTACGGTTTAAAGGACAGTCCAAGCACTTCTGGAGTTGACTCTGTACAATCAGCAAAATTTCTTCCTTACCTGTGGTGGAAGTTCATTGTCTTATGACCCAAGTCACTGAGGAGTTGTATTAGAAGCCTGTTCAAAGTGGAAGTTTTCACCAATGTAGCACAGTGTTTGGAACTGAAAGGTGACTGTTACTGCTGACTTGCCATTCTACCTGCTAATACTGAGAAAGTATGCCATCTCCTCAAGAACTGATTGCTTACAAGATTCTTAAATCTAGAGATACACAAATAGGAACTAACATCATAAAGCTGGAAGATGGGGAAGGCTTATTATTGCACACGGGTCTTCCTAATAGTCAAGAATGACTCATTCTCGCATGTTCTTTATTTTCTAAA
This sequence comes from Acanthornis magna, assembly GCA_036785705.1. Taxonomy (NCBI): domain Eukaryota; kingdom Metazoa; phylum Chordata; class Aves; order Passeriformes; family Acanthizidae; genus Acanthornis; species Acanthornis magna. The sequence continues at coordinate 22,151,988 of JAWUZG010000001.1, forward strand.
GCTACATGTTGCAAGCAAAGGGATCTTTGTTGTTTCTCTTGGGAGGCTACTCCATAACTTAGAAGGTTTCAGCGAGTACAAGATTTTCACTGGCCTTTGGCAATATTTTTCCTTTCTTAACTCAGTCTCAGCCATCCAACCATGGGCAAGAAAACACAACTTGAGCACTCATGGACAAACCTATATAATCACAGTAATAACAGAAAGAGATCACCTCACAAACTTCCCCTTCACAAGCTTTTAAATGGTTCAGCCACTACACCTATGTGTTTGCTGGATCAGGCTTGGGAACTGGGAAGGTACACCATCCATTAACTCTCAGGCTCCCCTATGTTAGATACCAGTCCCAAGGGAATAGCTAAAACACAGCAGAGCAAACCTAACAGCAAAACGAAATGCTCCCATGAACTAGCCCGTGACGATGGGCACTCAGTTCAGTGGGCATAGCCCTGTGTTGCAAAGAACAGGGTAGTGGCATGTTGTCTTTTATGCGGGGCAAGTAAACAAGAACATTAATGTGTTGGTGCTGCTCTGATTCTGTGAAGTCTAATGAAAGATAAAAGTACACAAGGCAGAGCATGTGTCTCCTAGGCACTGTCATGCTGTGGAGAGAAGTAATTTATCCCTGCTGAGTATATCCATCATAATCCAGAGTCTGGAAATGTCTGTTATTAGAGTGCATTCATTCCAGAGCTTACACGATGTATGCTTGCTATTTAAGTTGATCTGCTGCAATGGTGGTGTCAATTAGTTGCTGAGATCCCTTGCTATGATTTTGTCTGTAATGAACAAGTTCACCTGTATGGAGTTAACAAACTATACGCAATGTTGCAAACGTGGGCAAGTGTGAAAGTTTTCCCTGTGCTTCATCATAGCTTAGAGTCTGAGCCAAAAGAAAGCAAAGTAGAAGAGAAATGGCTTCTAACTTGGAGTTAATGCTTTCCTCATCTGTAACCCCTAAAAATCCAGAGGCGAACATCACAAAGTTTATGACGACACGAATTCAGAATTCAGCTAATCTTACCAGAAATCATTAGGAGTCTTGGGCAACTGAATGTTGTTTTTACTCGAGAGCTCTGTGGGAAACAAATACTAATACTTACTTCTTAGTTATGAGTTACATTTGCAGGCAGGCAAATAAATGTTCTCACTTCTTTTTTTTATTTTAAGTATGTCTTGTTAAAAGTCTTTTAGCTGGGTCTCAAGTTTAGATCTCAACTTATGTTGTGAAAGAGAATAAAAAGACTGAAACTCAAAATTTATGGTTTTAGATTTCCTTACTTCAGGAAACCAGTGTGAGTTTAACTGGGGGGAAAAAAAAAAAGAAAAAGGAAAATGTTAAGATTTCGAAGCAGAAAGTGAAAAAAAATAACCTCTGACGTCCACTAAAAAACAGACACAGATGAAAATTCCCAATTGTCCTTTTACATGATGAAACCTAGAAGTGAAGAATTAAGTGCAAGTAACGACGGGAAAAAACATAATATGTATCAGAAATTTTGAATTCATAGAAGCTAATCAGGGCCGAAGGCTCCTGTCTGTGTCTAGCTGCAAAGAGGAAGGTGGTATTGACTTCAGATGGGGAAGTACTGAGGAGGGAAATGCTGGTTCTTGGGAGTGACATTCCCTGCAGCTCTGAATTTGCAGGGCTCAGGGGATGAGTGATCTGCAGAATGGGGACAGTGTCAACATTGGGAGCTACCAGTTGGGGATTATTCTCTGAAGAGCACTATCTTCTTGGCTGCTAAACAAAACAAACCAGTCAACATCATTATTATTCTTTTTTCTTGATTCCTGGGACTCAAAACACAGTCAGTCCCTTCAGATCCATTCTGGTCAGTTGTCCATGGATTCAAATGTCCAGCCAGCAGAAGTTTCCTACCCAAATAGAAATGTCCTAAAACATGCTGGTGTTTTCTTTACTGAATAGCTATGCTTTAGTGCTGACTCTGGGTAGAGGAAGTATTCATGAAGCTAAGGTTTCGATAATATGATTAATATTTTGGTTTGACAGTGTAGGGGTAAGCATAGCCAATAGTTAAATAAACAACTGAAGCTCATTTATGCAATATTCTATCACAGCTTTTAACTAATCATTAAATAAAACAGAGCTAGCACATTGCTCTGAGCAAACTAATCTTTCTAACACGACTCTTAAACAACTCAGTAAATCACTCTTCAGTAATTTCTTTATCTAACTGGCTCAGTATCCTTGATAGATCCTCGATAGCCCTAAGAAATATTTGATCAGTGGGTTGCCTACGTGTATAATCTTTACTTATTTGCTACACTAGTTTATCTCATTTTTTCCTAACTGAAATCCCATTTTATTATTTCATTGTGAAACATTTTCTCCATGCAAAGGGTGAATTTATTAGATGTCTCAGACTCCTTCAGTTCTCTGAAGGATTCAGTCTTCTGTGGTGATTATGTGACAAATTAGACAAGAGAAATACCTTTGCCTGGTACTGCACAGTGGCTAAATAGCTATGTAGTATGGTAGCAGACATGAAGCCCAGTTTTTAAATAAAAACACTGCTTACACTCCCATTTACACAGTGAGAAGGAGCTGGAGTGAGTGATATGCGTGTTATAGTGTTGCACAGTTTTCAAGCCAGCATGGCTGAAGCCTTTTCAGAGACATCAGTTTTTAAAAGAATTGCCTAGATGCAAACAAAAGTCCCTTGTGGCTAAAATTCCCAAATGTGTCTAAGCAGGTTAACTATTTGAGTGATGTAAGATTTCCAGACACTAGAGATCAAATAAAAGGACAAGCCTGTGGCTTTGTGCACACAGAGTGTGCTGGACTTCGCCCCTGCAACTTTCTAATGATAACATTCTAATACCTTAGAGTGGCTACCCCAGGGAACATCTCCTGTGTGGCAGGAGAAAGGTTACTGTTGCATGTAGTAGTTTCTGTCTTCTGTCAGTATTTAGCAGTTTACTCTCACTAAAATTAAACAAAATCGGCATCCAATTAATGGCCTGGGTTTCAGATGGCCTCTGGTGTTTTGCTTGTTTAAGAATTAAATCTAACTGCACTGTAAAATCTAATATATCATTGATCAGAGAGAAATTATTTGCTGGAAGGTTGTTTAGGATTAAGTTTAAGTTGCAGCATTTAAATAGTTTATTCTTAAAAATACAATATCTCATCAAAATTACTTAGAACTTAAAGTGGCAAATTGCATACATGAAATACAAAGATCTTTAAAAAAGTGCATGGCTTCTAAAATGCAGAAGAGCAGAATAAGGAAATAGGTGAATCCTATATAACATTTTCCTGCACACTTATGTAATTTTAAAAAACCCCACCCTTAAAATGCTGTGTTAGATTAGATAGAAAGATAGAAAGTGCTTAAGGACCTGCACTCACAGATTTGGTTACATTCTTGTACCAAACACATGGAAACTGGACAGTGCAAAATGTGCTGTAAGGGGCAAAAGTGTGCAAAATATAACTGCAGTTTCAGGTACAAAAAACTACATTTTTCCATTAATTACATAGCTGCCACTGTGAAGTTAGTAATAATAAAAGTATTTGTTAGCCAAACATACACAGGATTATTTACCTTTTAAAAAATTGTTTGGATGCATAGGATTCAGTCAACTTATTTGTATCAGTCAATAGATGTTTTGACATGAAAAGGAGCTACTGGATGAAGGGGCTCTGTCCATTGTTTAAAATAGGGTAAAAACACAAGCAAAACCTGAAACTTCTACTTCATTCTAATTTTTGTAATTAGTAATTTTAGTTCTAAGGTTCTTTCCTGATACATTTAGCTTCCAACAAAAGGAAAAATTAATGGAAATCCCAAGTTGTTAAGAAAGGAACAACCCCCTTAATCAAGCTTAGCTTTCCAAATGAGGTTATCAGTCTCAGAATGTTTTTCTAGAGCTCCCACTGGGCAGATTTCAATATTGCATCATCTGAAGAACTCAACCCCCCCAAAAAAAAAAAAATTCTAAGGGAAATCCACAAAATATGTCCTGCTGCTTGCTGTGCTTTCAATTTTTTCAGTTAATCCCAAATCTTGTGGAATTTGCCTCTCATTCTTAAGGGCTATGCTTCAGACATCATACTATGCACATGTGCTAATTCACACTTATAAAGGTAATTTCCTATATTCTATTCCTTCTTTTCTTTGAAGAATAATTTGGAAAATACAAGCTACAACACCTCATGAACTGACTGTAAATAAAATGCCCTTATATTAGAAAAAAGTACTAAATAAAAAGAAATAGCCGGTTCCTTATTTGGGACTATCATTACTGCTTTTCCACCTCTTTTCTGTTGTGGAGAAACAAGCTAAAAATCATCCCAGCATTTTTAGAGCTGTACCTGTTGGCTTAGTTTTCTGGGTGCAGACAATGATGCCCATATGAAGAAATTTAATGCATGTCTGCAGCACCTCTCATGTCCAAGAGATGTCATATTCATGGGAGCTGCCAGATGCAATTGCTGTGCAGGCTGTGGCTTGTTGAGCCTGGCATCTGCTGATGGTAGAAAAGGAATCATAAAGGCTGAGGTACAGAAAGGCTCACGGGTTGATGGAGTCAGCAGAGGCTTAGGAAGTGTGAGCACATGAGCATAAGAGTCATCCAAAAGTTAGCGGGTACCACCACCTTCTCCAGTAGTCTCTGCAAGGAGTCAATGGCTGTGACTCTTAATCCTCTGCTGCCACTTCAGTGCTAATTTGCCCATCCTCCTTGGATTTCACATCGTTCATATTTCAAAAAAGATTAAAAAATTGATAAATCTTGAATCTGGACCACTGCCATTTTGTTTGGCATTCACAGCAGTGGATTCTAACACAAGTCAATTTCTGCTTTACACCGACTATTCTAAATGTGTATCTCTCTATCTACAGAGAGATAGAAAAGAGAAAGAAAACCCAAAACCAAACCTAATGAAGCTGGTCTTCTACAGCAAAAGTAGCATCTTCAATAGCCACACTAATACAATGAAATCCATATTTCCCTTTCTTTCCTGATGATCAGATCATTATCACGTCAAAAATTTGTTTGTTTGTGGCTGTGCTTATAAGCTTTCTTTGACATTAAGATCTTCAGAGATATTATGTGGGGTTGTGTCAAAAGGACAAAGGAACATTAAACATGCTGTCTTTGGCAGAATGAGTCCCAGCCTTCACAAACCTATTTCAATTAGGCTTTTCATTTCAAGGAACAGACAGATTTTAATTCTGACATGTAGAGACCTCATGCATCAGTACATTTACACTTGCATTTACTACTGCAAAGCTGTTGCAATGGCAATGCAATAACAAACTTCTAAACAGCAAGATCAACAACAGCAACAACAAAATAGAAAGGGGTTATTTATGAATTGACAGGGCGAGTATCACATTCATTGCTTTAGTGCAGCTAAAATGACTTTGTTCCTAGTGATGTGGTGTATAATCACTACAATGTGGTCTACAAATACAGGTCTCAGCTTAAATACACAAATCCTTGTAGGACTGTAGGATGAAGCATAGAAATATTACCCATGCTCATTTTTAGCACAATTACACTTTTTTTTTTTTTTTTTAGGAAGTGCCCATTTCAGGATTATTCTGCCATAAAACACCTGAATCTCCTAATGAGGTCTGAGCTATAATGTGTCTGCACCTCTGTTGGTGTCAGGCTTACTAGCTAAGATTTCCTCTTACTTTGTTCATACTGTATATGCCACACACTGTAGTCACTCCAGCTTTCTCAGTTTAAACTGCACTGAAAATCATTTCCTGAATATTTTTTAGGAGTGGCTGACTCTCTGAAAAACACAGTGATGTTAAATCTAGATGGTTTAAATAAATACCACTAAGTGAGTAAAAGCTCTTGAAGAAGCACTGTACTCATGAGACCTATGGTAATTTTTGGAGACAAGACACCTCTTGCACATCTAAATATTCCAGAGAGCTCAGAGCATCCTCTTGGATGGGATGGTAACAGTTGACAGAGCACAGCAGTTTTAATACAGCACCACAAGCAAATAGATTCACAAGCAAAGGTCAGACTCTGAGGAAATGATAATGTATATTACTTTGTTTATTGCAGCTAGCCAAATACGCTTGCAGTAGGAATTATAGTTTATCAAAAAGATATACAATATCTGCCCTTTCATGTTTTCAGCTATTTAAAAATAACAAAATTCAGTGCCGTTTACTTTTCAACAGAAAATAAATGAAATCTAAAGTTATGGGTGTTTTTCATTAGCTGTTAGATACGGCGGCTGTGCCAGAAACCATTATCTAGTACATTTTGCTTTCCAGATAAAACTTTCAAATGCTTACATTTCATTGCACGTTGGTTGATTGGATAATTTGAACATCAAAGGAACCTTTCATTTAATTTAAGCCGAAAAGTTGTCTTTTGCTTTATTAACTTTCGATCAATAAACAAGCAATTTGGAAATGTAATCAGGAAATGCTTCCAATTGGCTGACAATGTATCAAAGCCAGTGCTTGAAGGCAAGAGCAAGCTGTAACAAGCAGTTTATTACCAGTAGCTGTTACTGACATTAGTCAAAACCAAGAAAGATAAAATGGAATAAGAAATGTAATGCTGGAAGAGCCTTGGGCGCTGTGTTCTCTTCTTCCTTTTGAAAACTGCAAGCCTGTCTTTGATATGATAACAAATATAAACTGTTTAAAAACACCAAATGCAGAAAAACTGAGACTAGCCTGTCATGGAGTTAATCCATTCTAGAGTGACATACAAATAGTGTAACATCCAGCGGATATATGTTATGGAAATATTTTGAATTGGATTTACATGTAGTGAGCAAATTGGAACTTTTGATTTTATGTGATATTGTAATGTACATGTTCTCATATTAACTGAGTGTAATCCTATTTGAAGATAATGAGTTCTCAATAGGCTCTCCAGTCTGAAACTGCATCAGAAAATTTTGATTTTGGCTGGAGAAGGTCCAAATGGACTTAGAAAAAATCCTCAGACTTGGGGGTAACCCTCATTTCTGAGGGGAATTTGCATATTTTTTTTTTGCCAACACATCATCCATAAAACTAACTGAATGGTGAGCTTTTCTAGTTTGTTTTGACAGTGTACTATTTGTTTTGCTCTGTGTTGTCTGTAGCCCAAAGCAGAACACTGGGCTGAATTTCAGCTCTGTTTTATTGAGCATGTCACTGAAAGTATCTTGTAGTTATTTCACAATCATTTGTACATATTTTTAACTCAATTAGCAATAAATAAAAAGGAAAGAAAGGAAAATACATTTGACTGAAATGGATTTGAGAGGTGAGTAATGAGCGTAGTGTAACAGATTTAATTTCCCTGTTCTACAATGAAACAAAGGCATGGAGACTTAGCACAAAGGGATTCAGGAAAAGAACAAAGAGAGAAAATGTTTTGGCTGCTTTGTGAAAGTTCTGTGTGTTGGCACACTGGGCATGCTGAGCACATCACAAGGCATGCTGACACACAAGTCACATATTTCATCACCTCAAAGGGAAGCAATATTCTTATGGTAGAGAATTATTTATCAGGTCCTTCCACTTAACTGTTTTGCAGGTTTCATGAAAGCAGCTACTCCATGTGGAACTACAATCATAGATGTGTACAAAGCATTAACAGGTCTTAATTTCATCTCATTTCTGCTTTCCAGTAATGCCTTAAATTTCCCTTTTCCCTGGGGCCTTGGAACCTGGACGCTGGTTACACTGATGCTGCATTGGCTGGCTGTGCTGCCAGTCCTTCCTCAGGCAGGGAATGCAGTGCTGTTCGGTCAGGGCTTCCATCCTCACTGCTCATCTGTTCAGACTCCACATCCCTTGATAATCTTGCCCTTGACCAGTATTATGGTTTTTCTTGAATTCCACCATATTTGGGATTTTTGACTTGGAACCATTGTGGAGTACTGAGGAGGACTTCCAAGTAGCTGTACCTCATAGGGCTAGACCGCCTATAAACTGTAGTAATACTAGTAGTCACTTTTTATAAGCTCAGAAGCATTAAAACTGGCATGTTCTGTCAAAAAAAAAAAAACAAAAAAACCAAAAAAACCCAACAAAAAACCCCCAAAAATAAAAGAAAGAGAAAAAGAAAAAAGAGAAATTAAAATATCATGTTTGAGGAAATGAACCAATGTAGGTCCACAGGTGCTCCTGATGTTATACCATCTTATGCCACCTGAGATCCCATCTAAGGTTTCTTTGCGTAAGTTCCAGTATTGTTCTTGTAATATCTTTGAGCCCAAAATGTCTAGTGCTGAAAGACCATCACCCAATGAATCCAGAGAGTAATTCTTGTGTCAAGCATGTGTACCTATCACTACACCAAAGTTTCATATCATTGATCACATATATTGAAATCACCATACTGATACAGTGTTCAATTGATTTCTTATTCACCAGCCTAAATTAAAGAGGAGAAAAGAAAATTCATCTAATTTATGGGTAATTTCCATTATCACAATATTTTGTCCATCAGAAAGAACTCTAAAAATTAGCCAACCTTTACACCCATCTGAAAGTCTGAGGCAAATACTGCAATCATCCTGTTACATCATACCAAAAGCCATTTCAGCTGTCTCCTTTATGCTTTGCTAGTATTTAAAAGCCCTCAACCAACTACTGTTGTAGGGATAACAAGAGGAGAAGAACTTGTACCTGAAAGAAGCAAAAAAAGATTTATAATGTCTCTTCCTGTCTAAGAAAAACATATAATTTTACCCCCATGTATTTCTGCTTAATAGCGTATCTGGAAGAGAAGGGATTTATTATGAATATGAAACATTTGTGCTAACCTCATCTGCAAAGAAAGGGCAAGTTAGACTATTCAAAGCAGTGGATACAAAAATTACTGCTAGTGGTCTCTGGCACTACAAGTCCAGTCAGAATGGAATCTTCCTTTGTATTCATATATGCCCATTTAAAAAAAAGTTTTTTCATAACTTTATGCATCTGTATGCATCTTCATACAGATCATTATTGAATGATCAATAATTCACACAAGCCCTGCTTAGTAGTCTCAAAAAACAGTAATTCATCCGAACATAGATTGTCTTGTAGTCCTAAGTGTAGGTTTTGGGTACTTTGTGGAATTTCCAGTGGCACTGAATATCTACATGAATCAAGACTAGCTCATCCCAAAGCAGATATTTAGGGTTTGATTTCGTTGTCTAAACACAAGCATCTGGTATCTTTTGATAAGGCTTCTCTATTTCAGCTGGAAGTGGTGCAGGTGTATCTGCACAAACTCAAGCATATCCACATGCATTATTGCCTCGGGCTGAGCATTGAGTGAAATTCAGCTTTCACATTGGAGCTGGCTTGTGCTTAGCCAGTTTGGAAAACGAGCAAAGCAAGTTTGGGACCTCCTGAAAAATACAAAGAGGATATGGTCTGAGAAATACCCATAACAAAAAATGTCTCTAAGTATTAAGTACCTAGTCCACAAATCCATCAACTAATTTTTTGTGTAGTTACATGAGGATTTTCTTAGTGAAATTAATTGGTTACCATTACAATACATCTGGTATGTATATATATTTATATGTGTACACACACAGATATATATGTAAAAGAGGCAGATGTTTACATTGAAGCAATATAAATATTTGACAGTTAATCAAAAGCTGGCTTAAAAACAGATGTATGAGCAATATTCATTGTCATGTTTCAGTTCACCATTCCTATATGTAGCTCTTTCATGGATAAGATGTGAACCAGGATAAGCTATGAACATCTAATTCATTTAGAGGTATGCTATTTGCTTGTCAAATAAAGGTGACTGATGTTTAAATTTAGTAGACTAAAGGTTATTCCCAGTTTACGTCTCTAACTAGTAGAAAAAAAAAGATGTCTGAAAAGTTATAACAGCTCCATTATACAAGCTTGTGATGCAAAAGCAACTACTCTAAATACACCACACATGACCAATCTTCTGTAATCACAGAAGAAAGTATAAGGTGATGTTAACACCATTTGGAATGATACAGTGCTTTTTTTTTTTTACCATTCTGCTGGTTTTGGCACACAATTTTGGTAAAGTTGAATTTTCATCTTGAGACTACATTTTTCTGGTAGAAATGTGGGAAGAATTATCAGATTATGCAATCTGTACTAATTCAGTGCATTTTAGGTCAGTTGCAGGGTAAATACTGCAAACACTACAAAATATCTTCTTTTTTCAGGCACACAAAACTATGAATGAATAAAGTCTCTAAATAAAAACTCTGTGAAGGTCTTGTACCAAAAAAAAAACCAACAAAAAACAAACCAAACCAAACAAACAAAAAAAAACTCCCAAACACCAAAAAACCAAAACCAAAAAAACCAACACACCTAGACCATCCATTTTCAGTCTGAGAAGAAAATTATGGCAGTTCTTGCTCAGACCCATTCAGCCACATCTTTTTAAGTTAAGCTACAGCAACAAAATGCTCCCTAACACAGGAAACATTTCTATTATTTGTCTGATTGTCATCATCGATTTTTAAGAGATTATGTATTTAAAAACGCCTTTTAAATATATTTTAGCAGAC